>JALXFT010003545.1:0-342500 GCA_023376895.1 Aspiorhynchus laticeps | reverse complement strand
GTGAAGCAACTAAACACATCTTCATTGTTTGTAGAGAGAGAGACACGCAGACACAGGTAACACACACCACTGTCATCTCTCTCTCTCTCGATAATTAATTCAAATAAATGATATAATTCATGCAAATTAATGTGATCTATTACTAGTCAATTATTCCGCTTCTACTACAGTTACCACGCGTCAAGCATAGACTGTAAAAAAGATGGACGACGCGCCTTCACTCACTTCCACTGAAGAAAAGTGAAGCCGCCATTGTCCCAATGGGGCGCGGCCATATTGTGCTGATTTGTGACCGGAGTCTGCACAGTAGAGAGCGAAGTGGTGCTGTGTCCCGCACACACTCCAGCAGAGTCGATCGCAAGCACACATCCCTCACCCTCTTTAAATTAGCCTGTACTGCTCCAATTATTGTCTGCTGATTGCCGTATAAAAGGCTTGTGTTAAAATAAGGTAAATACAACTGCAATCTCTTCCTGAAAATCCCCCAAAAGTCCGTTGGCACCTCAGTTCAGTCAGAGAAGCTGTCAGTCTCAGCTGTCAATCATGACGTCACACTCCCGTTTTTATAGCATCACTTAACTAACTTATTTATAAAACGAACATTTGAACTTACATCGGCGTGATGAAATCTACATAAAATGACAAAAAACATCTTTGAAAACTAAATATTTGAAGTGAAATTTAATTATTTAGTTTGTCTCGTGTCCCATTAGATTACATGGAGAGGCCGGGGTTTATGACCTATACTGGGACCAGCCACCTGGGGGCGATCCAGACGCGATGACTTCACTTTTGAGGATTAGTGTGGCACACTTGGCGTCAAGACATCGAGCAGATGATATATTTCAAGGCATTCGTCCAGTTTTTCTACTTAAAACGCTGTTGTGAGTAGGATTAATTTATTAAAATTAATAAGACTAGTAAGTCCAATCTCTCACACACACACACTACTGATTCATGAGTCACACACACACTTCACTCGCTCACACACACGTCACTCGCACACACACACACACACACACACACACACACACACACACACACACACACACACACACACATCACTCAAACACACACTACTGATTCATGAGTCACACACACACTTCACTCGCTCACACACACACACACACACACACACACACACACACACACACATCACTCAAACACACACTACTGATTCATGAGTTTGGGGTTGGTGGGAGTTTTTTTATGTTTTTGAAAGTCTCTTCTGCCCACCACAGCTTCATGTATTTGATTAATAATACAGTTAAACAGTACTATTGTGAGATTAATACATTGTAAAACAGCTGTTTTCTATGTGAATATCTGTTAAAGTGTAATTTATTTCTGTGATCAAAACTGAATACACTCAAACACAAACGTGTGTGATTTGTTAACGCTGGGAAAAAACATGCACAAATAAATCTTTGATGCATTGTGAGCAGATCAAAATGTATGCCGCAATAAACACTTTTAATTCATTTTCACATTTCACTTGAATCGTGACAGTCTTAAAAGATTTAGTTTGACTGAGTAGGGGCATTTTTGTTTACCTTTTATATGGCTTGAATGCGCAGACTCTTCCATGAAAAGAGTCTTCCATGTCCTGCTCGCGCTGAAGAGATAATCACCGTAGTACTACAATGAAGCACTTTACTGCAGCGTAACTCAACCAAATGCATCTTATACAAGATAAATAATATATACACGATAAACAGGTGCATCTAAAAAAATTTGAATATCGTAAAAATCTAATATTTTCTTGTAACTTATTTCAAAAAAGTGAAACTTTCATTTATTCTAGATTCATTACATTTCAAAAGGTTTTTTTTGTTTCAATTTTGAGGATTAGAGCTTACAGCTCATGAAAGTCAAAAATCCAGTATCTCAAAATATTAAAATATTTCCTAAGATCAATCAAAAAAAGGATTTAAAAGTTCTTTAAAGTATGTTCATTTATTTGGGCCCTATGAAATCCCAAATTCTGTTTTATTTTTTTCTAAATTCTGTTTTTTCCATTAAAATTTTTCTGGACTCCTTTTTAATGGTCAAATTAAAATCTATTAATCAAAAAACATGCCTAATTAATTAAAATCATGAAACTTATACAATTTAACATTAATTTATTAAAATTAATTTAATAAAATTAACGTTGTCCTGTGGCTGCCGTCGCATCATCCAAGTGGATGCTGCAGACTGGAGGTGGTTGAGGAGAGACCTATATGATTGTAAAGTGCTTTGGGTGTACAGCAATACACAATAAAGTGCTATATAAATGCCTCAATCATTCATTCATTCAAAAAAAATGCTTCATTCATTCATTCATTCAAAAGTGTAACAAAAATGACATGGTTAGGGCCGTATGAAATTTTATGTTATGTTTTATTGTTACCAAATTCTGTATTTTAGCACATCTAATTATTTGAATGCATACAAACAATTTTTATTTATTCTTACAGTAGCCTTATGAAATGTCCCCCCCCCCCTCAGAAATTCTGTGTTGTGTATTTAAATTTTACTGGTTATCAGATGAAGCCATAAAACATTGATTTAATTTATATTTTAATTAATGAAAATTAAACATTTACATTTTTGGCAAATAAAGGGGATTTACTATTAAAATAAAAATATTTTGTGATTAATTTCTTAAAAAAATTAAGTTTTATTATTGTTCAACAGTAGTAGTAGTATTACGTATATTTACTAAATAATATAATATAGCTATTTCTGGCACAATGTCTTTAATAATTTAAACATAACTTTTATTTTGACGGGTTGCCGAGTAAAGTTCTGTGTGTATATGATATGACTAGTTTTACTCAAATGAAATGGTAAAATGCTCGTAAAGTGACTCTCAGATCAGTTTTGGAGATATTGTTCATGTATTTATGTCCTCATTGAGACAGCAGATGCTGAAGTCACTGCGAGCGTCAAGCGCACTGTGTATGTAGTAAACAAAACCGCGCTTCTGCTCCATTCATACAGAGATGCGCAGAACATGCAGAATTCATGTTTAAATTGACTTTTGCCGCTTAATATTTACAGATACCAGTCCATATCTCAATTTGATTTAACCCTTTAGGCACCAGGGATTTTGTGAAAAATGCTGGATGCTTAAAGATAGAGATCTACTGTAAATTAGAAAAATGTTGGGCATGACCAATAGTTTTTGTGGGGTGTAAATATACTCATCTAATTTGCATAATATGACGTCAAAAGGGGGCGGCCCTCTTGAATTTCATAATATTCAGGAAATAGTAGATATTGAATTAAAGTTTGAACTTATTTGCATGTTTTTTTTTTGTTTTTTTTGTCTTTTTATCCTCATTCCAAATGATTAGAATAGAGTAAATCAACAATAAAACAGGAGAAAGTTCTAAATTATTACTATATTACTATACTATATAGTAGTAAAACGCATGTGAACAGTAGCCTACTTTTTGATCAGTTCATCAGTAATATTCAGGAAATAATAGATATTGAATGGATGTTTGAACTTATTTGCATTTTTTTTGTCTTTTTATCCTCATTACAAATAATCAGGAAAAGAGGAAATCAACAGAAAAACAGGAGAAAGTAGTAAATTATTACTATATTACTGTGCCATAGTAAAATACATGTGCCTATTTTTTGATCAGTTGACCAGCTATCTGCCCAATCAGGTATCTAGGTGACAGTTTACAGTTCTTGAGAGTATGGTACCTCTCATTGCATGGCACAGCACACAGACCTACCCCACACTGACTTAGAACGCGAGCGATCAGAACAAACAACGCAATTTGGCCTATCATCAGCACCGCGGAGCCAGTGGCGCTCAGTGAGCAGCAGCTCTCCTATGGACACTATGACCACGTTCACCCCTGCCACCCTCATTCCCGTTGGGCAAAGGGTCAAAATGATCACTTGTTTCACTTGCTTCGTGAACACTCGCGCCTTGCGCGGCGACACCAGCTGCAAAGATGTACCGGGAAAAGCGCGATCATTAGACGACCGATCGTCATTTCCAAAAGGCAAATATTCCCCTTCAGAGTCAGAATAGGAGAATAACATTTGCAACACATCCTCACGGTACAACTTTTTATTAGCCATTTGGTGATTTTCTCTCACAAATCTCACCATTTACTCAGACGCTATGAACTGAACTGCTTCCACATCAATGACACGATAGTTCACTTGCTCTGCTATTTCCTTGAACAATTTTGGTCTAGAATCGAAGTACTACATGTCTGCCATCTAGTGGTAAGGAATACAAATGAGATATTACACCATATTCGGAACTACAATTTATTTCATGAAGTATGACATCTTGTCGCAATTTTTTGACTTTGGCGCTTAGAGGGTTAAGTGTAATGACCTACTTTTGATTAATTCATCCAAACTTTGACAAATTCCATGACATTCCGCGTTAAACTGTAAATTCCGTTTTTATGACTGGATTCCACGATTCCGTCCACGTTTACTGCATCGCGGAAATCATAGGGCCCTAATTTATGCACTCAATACTTGGTCGGGGTTGCTTTAGCACAAACTCCAGCATCAATGAGGTGTGGCATGGAAGCGATCAGCCTGTGGCACTGCTGAGGCACTATTGAGCCTTCAGCTCATCTGGATTGTTGGATCCACTGTTTCTCATCTTTCTCTTGAAAATATCCCATAGATTCCATATGGGCTTCAGGTCAGGCATGTTGGCTGGCCAATCAAGCACAGTAATATCATGGTCAGCAAACCACTTGGAAGTGGTTTTGTCACTGTGGGCAGGTGCTAAAGTCCTGCTGGAAAAGGAATTTGGAAAGGCCTCAATAGATAACTCTCTGTAGCGAGAGGAGGCCTGCCGACACTCGCAGAAATGGCCAAACTCTAGGAGCGGAGGCCTCAGCATGATGACAATCAAAAACAAGAGGAGGCCTAACTACACTCCATGCTCAGGACATCTTGCAAAGGAGGCTCACATTGAGCCTACAACTCACAGACGCTGTCCCAGCGGAGCTCTGGCGAGCGAAGGCCTCGATAGATAACTCTCTGTAGCGAGAGGAGGCCTGACGCTACTCAACATAAAGACTGTTTATCAAGGCGGCCTCACACAGCCTCACACTTATCAAGGGCCGAACACTTGATTTCACTGTCTAGCTGGAACTCAGGTGAGCGGAGGCCTCAGCAGAATGAATCTCTAAGCAAGAGGAGGCCAAACCCACTCAACATAAAGACTGTTTATCAAGGCGGCCTAATAGAAGGCCGAACACTTGATTTCACTGTCTAGCCAGACCTTCTCACACTTACCAGAAAGAGACCGACTCAGACTTCCAAGACCATAAAGAGTGGGCTGTCTACTTACAACCCTAGCAGGGGAGACATCACTGTATAGGTAGGGCTCAAGGAGACCGCTACTTAAAGGGATAGTTCACTTTGAAATTAAAATGTGGTATCTATCAGCTTACCCCAAGGGCATCCAAGTTGTAGGTGTCTTTTTTCTTCAGTAGATCCAATTTTGATGTTTTTAGGTCAAACCGTTCTAGTCTGTCGGTCATATAATGGCAGGTATAGGTCACTGTCTCTATAAGAGGGAAAAAGAACATGCACAGAGAAATCCAAATTAAACAATTCCCCATCATAACTACACAATGATGGCCTAAGACAAGAAACGAGCGGTTTGTGTGAGAAAACGAACAGTATTTATATCATCAGTGTGTAGTTACGATGGGGAATTGTTTAATTTGGATTTCTCTGTGCATGTTCTTTTTCCCTCTTATAGAGACAGTGACCTATACCTGCCATTATATGACTGACAGACTAGAACGGTTTGAAGAAAAAAAGACACCTACATCTTGGATGCCCTTGGGGTAAGCTGATAGATACCAAATTTTAATTTCAAAGTGAACTATCCCTTTAAAAACCCCAAGAAGGGGAGCAATCACTGAGCTATCAACAGCTGGTCCCACACAGCTAGCCTGAAAAACCCCCGGTAAGCCCTCCTATGAGGCTGCTCAGACCACAAAGAGTGGGCTATCTACTTACAACCCTAGCAGGGGAGATAGCACTATCTAGGGGAGGGCACAGGGAGACCGCTACTTAAGACCCTAGGAAGGGGAGCAGTCACTGAGCTAGCACATAGATATCCTCAGATAGCTGTGTGTGTAGGAAGGGCTACCAGAGGTGGAACCAACTGAAACTAATGCGCTAATATAACTAATGCGTTATATTTCAGCCATGGCAATAGCTGAAATATAACCACCCTTAGGTGGCTATACTAAGGAGGTCCCTAATCCATGTCAGTCCCACAGTAGGCTATTTCCGATATATTGACCAGCAGCTCACAATAGGAAGATCCAAACCATAGTAATGATTCGCTAAGGAGCGAACACATAAAAACCATTAGTCCAGATCAAAGCCTGATGCAAGCAACGGCCATAAAACTAGGTGGCTGGACACAGCTATCCTCAAATAGCATTTCCCTCAGATAAGACTGATGTTCGCCCAGGCCGAATAGGGGAGACAGTGCAGTCTAGGCAAGGGCTCAAGGAGACCACTACTTAAAGACCCCACAAGGGGGAGCAGTCTCCGAGCTGGAACACAGCTATCCTCAGACAGCAGATTCCAAACAAAACTTCAGTGCTTACCTGAGAGAGCTTGTGCCCAAGGGGAACCAAACCCAGTCATAAACGACTGGCTAGAACATAGCTGTCCTCAGACTGCTATATTCCAAAGCAAAACAGCCTGAGCTGGAGCATAATCATCCGCAGATGGCTATACTCTGAGCAGAGACTGTTCACTTATCACCCGACTAAACACAGGAAGGAACATTCCCCGTAACCACTCTAGACTACTGAAGCACCCTGGGAGAGAAATCTAACAGCTTCACTCCACAGAGCATTCAGTATATCCATGCCCAGCAGGGCTCTCCACACACAACAACATGAATAATAGAGAGGCACGGCTGAGCTGAATATTGCTCCGCCCGCAATCTCGCACGCCCTGAGCTAAAAACGACTCAGTGCTCACACTTCATCGTCATAGCAATGCGAGCAATATCCGCGGCATCAGGCAACCCGATAGTAAAGGGTATGCGGACACCGCAGATCAAAGCTATCGCCGCGAGCTGAGATAAACCGAGCCGCGGTAACAGCCCGAGACGCAAACGCTTTGCACCACAGCCCTCGGGAATAGGAACAAACGCGAGCCGAGCGCATTAAAGTGGCTCATCACAAAGAGCGCATGGTCACCGAGACAAAGACGCAAAGGTTTAGAATATGCCCTCGAGTGTTAAATCACAACACAGAAGCACATATTCCTCAAAGCGCTGCTCGACTCACCAGGATGATGTCTCACACACAGACGGCTCCGAAGACAACAAAAGTTGGTGACATATTCAGCAGGTGACCTTTTGTACTTTCGGGTACCCGCCTATGACCTCATGGGCCACGTGGACCAATAGGATTGGAGTTGTTTTACACATGCTTCAGGTACCGGTCATGCAGACAGCGTTCCCCAAAGTGTCCACCAGGACTCCTAGGTTGAGTTCCCTAGAAGGGGAACCGTTGTTAAATTATAATAATATTTCACAATATTACTACAATATTGTTATTACTTCATTTTGGATCAAACAAATGCAGCCTTGGTGAGCAGAAGAGACTTCTTTCAAAGACATTTAAAACTCTTACCCTAAACTTTTGAATGGTTGTGTAAATTACGGTTATGAAGTTCCCCCCATTTAAATGATACTGTGGCACATGTGCTCCATTCTATAGAGACTGTGTCTGTTCCCCGAATACTGAGAACAAATAATACGTTTACTAAGGGAACCAGATAACAGCAAAATAAGCACAAATAGGGGCAACAGCAGCCATGGTCACAAAACTCTGGACTATTGATAATAGTGAGGATATATCAAAGTCTGCTAAAGGAAGTAGAGCTTTTTTGTATTTTACTCCTAAACTTTGAAATAGCCTTCCTGATAATGTTTGGGGCTCATACACACTCTTTTAGTTAAAATTAGATTAAAATACACATTTTTAGCCAAGCATTCACACAACACATCTCATAACCTTGCACTACAGTTTTATGTGATGAAATAAATCATCTTTTGTCTGAAATAATAAGAACAGCAGCTATGCTAATCTTTCTCCTTATCTTTCCTGTTTCTATCTCGGGATGCCCATCCCAATGTTACTAGAGATAAAGCCAGCTCCAGTTTAGATCCAGCCTCACTTGTCTCATCAGTCCATAAAACGTTGACCCAGAATGTTTGAGGCTCGTCTCTGTAATTTTTGCCAAATTCCAGGCTGGCCTTCCTATTCTACTTGCTAATAAATGGTTTGTAACTTCTGGTGTAGCCTCTGTACTTTTGTTCATGAAGTCTTCTGCGAACAGTAGATTGTGATACCTTCACTCCTGCCCTCTGGAGGGTTGTTGCTGATGTCACTAACAGTTGTTTTATGGGCTTATTTTACAGCTCTCACAATGTTTCTATCAGCAACTGCTGATGTTTTCCTTGGTCTACCTGTTCGAGGTGTGTTACTTAGTACACCAGTGGCTTCTTTCTTTCTCAGGACATTCCAAATGGTTGTACTGGCTATGGCCAATGTTTGTGCAATGGCTCTGATTAATTTTCCATCTTCTCTCAGCTTCACAATTGCTTGTTTTTCACCCATAGACAGCTCTCTGGTTTTCATGTTGGTTACATGTCATCGAACTATAAATGCTGAGCGCAGACATTCAGTGTAGAGCTGCACAATTAATCGAATTTCTAATCGCGATTACAATCTCAAGGGAATAATCGACAATTATGATTTTTGTCATAATCGTGCAGCCCTAATTCAGTGCTATTTATTGTTTGAATAATCAATGTAATAGGACACACCAGGGCAACAAAACACACCTGCCAGTCACATGTTACAATACTTTTGGTCACATGAGCAATGAGTGGGTTCAAACAAAAGGTGCTATCTTCGAAGTTGTTTATCAGATCCAGATGAAAATACCTGGAAATAAAAGCTGAAATGTTGATCTCTTGTCTCATATTCGTCTTTTGATGTCAAACCCAAATGTTTTCTGTCTACAGCAAAAACAAAGGAATTGGCCTCACCTTTCACTGTACTTTTGGAGGGGAGTGTATATTGGCGCTCAGTTTTTCTTGTGTTGAATACATTTGGCCAAAATCTCATGATGTAAATGATGAAGCGCTATGCACAGGATATTTAAAATATACAAATGTATATTGGCTACAACCGCAATAAGTGAAGTTACTGGGTTCTAGCTGTGTTTTTCCGGCTTTGACACCACAGATACAGTATGTTACACTCACACAGAACCAGCAAGCCGTCCAGCTAGCCTACTGTGATACAATCCAGCCGCCAAATGATAGTTGAACTTGCGTTAAAACACAAATATCCAAAGACAGGTAAGGAAGACAGGAAAATATTAACTCCTAGCAAGGCAAATGACAGCTTTATAATCTTTTAACATTAACTAGCCAGCCGCTTACAAATTAAACAGACATTTTAGCCTACTGCTCCACTGAAGGCAAGATCCACTCTGACAATCTGATTTATAATCGTGTTGATGTTTGTTGATTCGGACAGCTCTCCACGTTTCAGGCAGTAATCCAATTGTAGTGACAGGATTTACTCCTTCAAAATTTAGCTGGCTCCGGTAAAGTTATATTGTTAGGCAAAGTTAGCTAAAAGTTAGCTGCGCCTCCTCAGCAAAGTGACATCAAGATCCTCAAACTGTCAGCGAAACCTCGTAACTCCACCCCGCCTCCATTCAGAATGAAGCAGTTTGGAGACAGATTTCTGCTTGTTTGCAATGCAATAACTGATGTTTGTAATAAGTACAGCATTTTCTTTACTCAAGAAACACTATGTCTATAAAGGATAATGTTTTTTGTTTGTTTGAAGAGTGGAGAAGAGATTTATTTGATGCCTATATTTTCCTTGGTATTAGCTTGGATTTTGTAGTTACTGCAATTTTGACAAAATTGAACCAGGATACTTTGTCACAAGACAGAACACAAATAACATTTCCCAACAAACGTTCCATTTATACTATGGCAACATTGCTGTATACATGCTCGTGACATTGTAGTGTAGAAAGGTAAGACGCGAAGGAGTCAAGCAGTTATTCACACGTTTTGATTTAATTATTTAGACTTTTGCAAAGTATCCATCAAACAAACTAAAATCGAAAGCAGTGCCCTTAACAAATCACAAAAGGCTGCACTTTAATAAAATAAACACAGGCTGCATGTTTTAAAGCGAAGCGCTTACTTTCCTCATGTGATCGGCTCGTGATCTGGTGTTTTCTGTGTTTCATGTCACAGTGAATGCAGTTGAAACTCCATCTCTGCATGTGCTGACAGTTTAATGTGTATTTGTGAACACAACAGGCACAGAATATGCATTATTTTCATGGTCACATAACATTTACAGCATTTCACGAGTTCACCTGCCCAGTCAGCCCTGCCAGATAATGGTAAACGAACTTGGCTTGCTGTCCATGAAGGAGGCTCGAACCCGAGGCTCTGCTCGAGCTCGGAGTAAGAACTCCCCAAAAAAGGATTATGAAAGACAGCAAGCTGGCGACTGATTACGAGCAATTTGGTGGTAGACAAATTTTAAAGAATTTGATCATTCCCCCAAAAAAAACTTTGAGAGGGAAAAAAAAGGCTCCTGCAGTAGCGGAGAGAAGATCACTTCTGTGACAGTGAAGTATTGTTTTTTTTTTGAGCATGGGGGCTACAGCAGGAGCAATGAGGAAGAACACTGCAGCAGAGAAATAAATAAAAATGATTAACGTGGAGCGAAATTGCTGCTGCTGGGTTAAAAGATAATAAGGTTTTGTCACCATTGCAGTAGTGACAAAGAAGATTATAGTTTGCTTCGAAGGCTGCGGGGCAACATTCTGCTGTGGGAGTGAGCTATTAATAATAAGATTATAGGGTGGAAAAGCCACTGCTAAGGCAGTGGAAAAAGAAAGAAGAAAAATGTCACTGCTGTGGCAGTGAAGTGGTTAAAGGTTTGTAGGAGAGAAACTCAGTACATTAGAGGTTAGGAGTTCTTCTTATTTTTTTATTTGCTGTTTGCATTCTTAAATAGAGCATTACCGTCATCTACTGTGGATACTATGGCTGGGAGATATGAGCAAAAATTCATATCTCTGTATTTTTTGGCTGATTTGCGGTATACGGTATATATCTCGGTATTTATACACTTTTGTATTTGGATTAAACAAAAACAAATAAAGTGAATGTAACCATAGGCATATATTATGTTTTAAAAAAGGGTTAAAATCAAATTACATTCTAACATTGTAACATTGTAATCTAAAAACAAAAATAATGCTTTTAAAACAGAAGTTTTATATTTACTAAAATAAAAATAAAAAAGCAGACTAATTGAGTAAAAAGGCTGTTTTGATTACCCCATTAGTCACTTTACAGTTAGTGCTATCATACAAATACTTGTAGGTTTAAAATTCTACATACGTCACATTTATTGTTTATTAACTCCAAATATTTAAGCAAAATGTATATTTTAGTCAGAATTATTGTGCTCCTATTACATTGTGCGTCTGTTTGGTGTGCATGCACACGGCGGCACTCCTTCTAAATGAAGTCTGTGAAGTTTAGCAGAGAATCTCAAAGCAGAAGCTCATGCACTTCGGACACCAAAATGTTAAAGGGGTGGTTGACTGGTTTTTTTCAAGTTTCAAGTTCAAGTTTCAAGTTTTATTTGTCACATACACGACTATACAGAGATTGTATAACCAGCAGTGAAATGAGAGTCGGGTCCGCTCCATGGACAGTGCAAATATTGAAAAAACAACACAAGGGAAGTATACATAAAATAAAATGAATAAAAAATAAGATATAAAGAATAAAATATAAAATATAAAAGAATGTGCATGACAGTAAGCTGTAGAATTAAATATTAAGATAAGCATGACTGTACAGAGAGGAATGTGCAAACAGCTTATACATGGTTGACATGAAGCAGCCAATCACAAAAAATAAAATGATAGTGATTTGAAGTAAGTCAGATGATGCTAAGAGGCTGAGTTTGAGTTTAGGAGCCTGATGGCCTGGGGGAAGAAACTCCTCCTGAGTCTCTCTGTTTTTGCCATCAGGCAGCGGAAGTGCTTACCAGATGGCAGCCTAGTGAAAAGACAGTTTCCAGGGTGATTTGAGTCCTTGATGATTTTGACAGCTCTGCCTCTGCAGCGTTTGAGGTAGATGTCCTGCAGAGAGGTGTTGTGAACTTTTTTCTCGTCGAAGCAGAGACCAGGAGACGTTGGGATATCTTTCAAGCAGAAGTTCCTCTTTATTGAGAACTCGCTGTGCTTCGCTGCAGTCATCCAAGTCTAACTATTGCTCAGCACAGTAGAGTTTATACCTTTCAAGGGGGAGGGATACATAGAGGTGGAGACATCTAAACAAAGCATGCAAATGCAGTATAGGAATCAGCCCATTACCAGAATTTCCCCAGCCCTGACCTCATCAGCATAACAGTGTCATTCAAATGCATAGGTGCTACTCCAATCAGCCTAACAGTATTGCCCATACCTTCACATTATCATAGAGACAAAGGCACAGCTGTGCCTTGAGCTTAGCATTCACCTTTAACTTAGGTCAGGAAGTGCATAAAGACAAAAGGTTAATGTCTCAGACACCTGGGCTGCCTGAATTGATTTTCTTAGAATGTCATCATCTTCACCTCAAAATGTAAAACACACATTGGAACCTAAATCTATCATTTAATAAATTTGTAATCCCACAGAGGGGAGAGCCGACCCAGAGATACGCTCAGCTAAGCGCACAACTCTCTGCAGGGCCTTGCAATCTTGGCTGGAGCTGTTTCCATACCACACTGAGATGCACTGAGTCAATACACTTTCTATGGTCCCTGCATAGAAAGTTTTCAGGATTGTTGGTGAGACCCTGAATTTCCTCAGCTGTTGCAGATGGTACAGTCTTTGCCTGGCTTTCTTAACCTGTGTTTGGATGTGTGTAGTCCAAGTCAGGTCCTCGGAGATGTTTACACCGAGGTACTTGAAGCTGCTTACTCTCTCCACAGGGGTCCCGCTGATCACAAGCTAGGGCAGCAGGTGTCTCTTTCTGAAGTCCACAATCAGCTCTTTGGTTTTGCTCACGTTCAGAGAGAGACAGTTGTCCTGGCACCATGATGTAAGTCTCTCCACCTCATCCAAGTATGCAGTCTCATCATTGTTGGAAATGAGGCCCAGAACCACAGTATCATCAGCAAATTTGATAATAGATGTGGAGCTGTGAGAGGACACACAGTCGTGTGTGTAGAGAGAGTAGAGCAGGGGACTCAGAACGCAGCCCTGCGGGGCTCCTACGTTCAGGGTGATGGAGTTTGAGGTGAACTGGCCTACCTTCACCACTTGAGGTCTGCCGGTGAGGAAATCTTGAATCCAGTCGCAGAGTGAAGTGTTTAGGCCAAGGCCTGTGAGTTTGGAAGTCAGCTTGATGGGGACTATGGTGTTGAAAGCTGAGCTATAGTCTATGAATAGCAGTCTTGCATAGTTCCCATTGCTGCTGTCAATGTGTGTGAGGGAGGAGTGCAGTATGTGAGAGATGGCATCATCAGTAGATCAATTGGGACAATATGCAAACTGGAGAGGGTCCAAAGTAACAGGGATGGAGGAGCTAATGTGGCTCTTAACAAGTCTCTCAAAGACCTTCATGACTATTGATGTGAGGGCCACTGGTCGATAGTCATTCAGGCAAGAGTGTTTATTGTTCTTAGGCACAGGGATGATGATGGATTTTTTAAAGGAGGTGGGAACTACAGAGGTAGCAAGGGACTCGTTGAAGATAGAAGTGAACAACCCAGCAAGCTGATCAGCGCATGATCTCAGAACCCGGCCTGTGATCCCGTCAGGTCCAGCCGCTTTCCTGATGTTCACTCCCTTTAGTGCCCTCCGAACCTCGTCCTCCGACACGGTGATCACATGATTCTCGCTTTTCTGCCTGCTGCTTCCTGACGCGCTGATTGGCAGAGCCGCGCTGCCGCTGTTGCAATCAAAGCGGCCGAAGAAGGTGTTTAATTCTTCGGCCAGCGACGGATCTGCACTCACCTCCGCGGAGGATTTGTTTCCAAAGGCACAGATGGTCCTTAGTCCCTGCCACATGCGTCGAGAGTCATTGAGCTGAAAATGAGACTCAATTCTCTCTTTGTAACGATGTTTGGCGGCACTTACTGCTCGTCTGAGAGCATAACACTCTGCTTTATACTCGCTCATATTCCCAGACAAAAGAGCCTCGTTGTATGTGGCAGTGCATTTGTTAACCGCATCACGGATTGATCTGTCCACCCACGGTTTCTGATTAGGGAAAGTCCTTACAGTAATCGTTTCTGTAGCTTGTTCGGTAAGTGTGTTTACAAAGCTCACTGCTACCTCCGTGAACTCGCTGACGTCAGATGAGCTCGCCCTGAACATGTCCCAGTCAACGTCATCAAGAGCCGCCTGTAGCATCGCTTCAGAGTGGGAGGACCAACGCGTCACTTCCCTCTTCACCGGGGGTTCCTGTGCGAGCCTTTGTTTATATTCCGGTGTGAGGAAAATGGCGGCGTGGTCCGATTTACCAAAAGCAGGTAGTGAACGGGCCTTGTAGGCATTCTTAAACAGAGTAGCAGTGATCCAGTGTATTCGGTCCTCTAGTTGGACAGGATACATGCTGGTGAAAGTTCGGCATGACCTGCCTGAGGTTGGCTTTGTTAAAATCCCCCGCTATGATAAAGGCAGCGTCAGGATGTTTGTTAATGTAGCCGCTGATCACGTCGTGAAGTTTAGACAAAGCCAAGCCGGTGTCTGCCAGAGGTGGAATGTAAGCAGCAGTAGCGATGACCGCGGAGAACTCGCGGGGTAAATAGAATGGGCGGCAAATAATGGATAGATGTTCCAGATGAGGCGAGCAGGATCGCGACAGAGAGGAGATATTCCTGGGGTCACACCATTTCTTGTTAGTCATGAAACACACTCCTCCACCTTTGGATTTACCGGCCTCCGCTGTTCTGTCCATCCGTAAAACAGAGAAGTTGTCAGACGGCTTTACAGCAGTGTCCGGAACCGAGGGCGTGAGCCGTGTTTCAGTCAAACAGATGATGTTACAGTCCCTTATGTCCCGTTGGAAACTTATCCTGGCTCTAAGATCGTCCATCTTATTATCCAAGGATTGGACATTAGCGAGCAAAATGCTCGGTAAAGGAGGACTGTGAGCCCTTTTCCTCAATCTGTTTCGAATACCAGCGCTATTTCCACGGTGTTTTTTGATCCGTCTCCTGTGGCCTTTGTTCTCCGCGTTCCGAAGAATCTCAAGAGGCCACGATGGATTCGGTGATAAAGTGTCCTGAACCAGGTTAGTGAAGCGGTTTCCAATGTCCAAGAGTGTACTTTTGTCGTAGGTGATCAGTGCCGACGTTATGTGTGTAAAAATAGAAATCAAAAGTAAGTAAAAAAGTAAATAAAAGCATAGTTTTAGCGGAGCGACCCGTACGGCTGCCGAACATAGCAGCGCCATCTTGATTGTGTTTATGGGGTGCAGTCTAGCATGTGTTCATACTTGTTTTTTTTTAAAACGCATTATTTTTCACATAATTTACCTTTATTCCAAACCTCTCTGTCCCTTCTCTGACAAACGCCTCGATTTATTTCCTGGTTTATGAAGCCCCTCCCTCGATGGGCTGAGATTGGTTAGCTGGCTCAGTGTGTTGTGATTGGCTAAACCGCCTCTACTGCACATCTAAACGTCCTGCCCCTCTCCTCAGTGGCATGTGCTCCGGTTGAATTGTAAACAGTGGCGTTGTCTATAATGCTTATCAATTTGAGCCCGATTGAGACCCAGAGGATATTAGTGAAGAGGATCGTGCAGAACCTGTGCAAGCACGGCTCTTAATGGTATGTTTGGTTGTTGTTGTCTCATACTTTTAAATGCGCTGCTATTTGTAAGTGCTACTGCTTCTGTTAGCTTTTAATATACGGTTTTATCCTGATTAAAGCTTTAATACAGCACAGCAACCGCACGCGTTTCCATTTATAATGCTTCTCATTGCTGTGTGAAAATAAGTGTATAATTGGAACAGTTTGTTGGAGCTGATCTGAGAGAGAGAGAGAGAGAGAGAGCGAGAGAGAGAGAGAGAGAGAGAGAGATGCAGAGCAGGGCGACAGAGTAACAGTATTAAGAACCGTTGCTTTAATGATTTTGAAACTTGTGAATCCATTAGAATCATTAGAAGACAGAATCACGATTCATGTGAATAGATTGTTACGTACACCCCTAGTTTTCTCTTCTTCTTCTCTAAAGCAGCGCAGCATGGCCCCGCCCCCTTTGCTGCGTGTTCCCGGGGGCGAGGTTTATCTGGGTCCGTGACGTATCAGACCCGGGAAGTAACTCGTTGTAGTCCATTACCTGTCGTTTTTGTAGGCATTAAACTGCCAGAATTTTAAAAGACGATATCTCCGTTTGCATTGAACTTTCAGCGCTGCAAGTCTGCAGATATTGTTTATGCTCAAACAGCAACATTACACACTAACTAATGTTAAAAAAGTGAAATCGCAATCAACCACCCCTTTAATATTTCCATGGCTTTCTAGCATTTACAGATGGAGAATATACCTGTGAGATGTAAGTTATGCATTAAGGAAAACAGCACATCTCAAACACATTAAACAGCGCGAGTCTCTGTCAGCGACACACGCAGCCTTTCTGTCAGAGCCGTCTTAAACTGAAACTAAACTATAGGCTTCTATATCTTACAAGTTTTTTTAAAGCCCTTCATATAAAGTTTGTCACATGTTTAGAACAAATTGTATTATGCACTTTCTCTGCAGCAGTTCAGTCTGTGTCCTCCGCTATATTTTCAGATGCGCTCGTTTTAAACTGTATATTGATATAAACGGTATTGCCTTATATCGTATCGCTTATAAAGAATATATCGGTATATCGTACAAACTCGATATACCGCCCAGCCCTAGTGGATAATGGATCAGAGACTTATATCCCTATTCCCCAGACCTATGAGGACTTGAGCTTTCAATGTTGCTCCGTGTTCAGCTCCTCCATCTACAGCCCAAGTCCCTAATGACCCAGAGAAGAGGAATAATAATAATAATAATTGTCATGAATCCTGGTCTATGATCTTCCGTTAACTCGCCACCAGAGGTCACTCGCTCACCACATTGACTCTTGCTCTACACTAACTGTTGCACACCACCTCAGACTACAATTACCATCATCCATTGCACTGACGACACACAGCTGTCACCAATCTCACATTGCTCTGATTACACAGCTGATCACACAATCACACACGCTTTATAAGCCTTGGACTTCCTCTCTGTCATTGCCGAGTATTGTAAGCACTTATCGATATTCTAGCCGATAGTTTCTTTACGGAGCCCGTCGTAGTTTTCATAGTCTTTGTCTGCGGCAGTAAAATTATGGAAATTTTTGTAGTGGGAATTCACCGCTGCGACAATGTTGTAGTAACAAGTGATTTGTCAGGGAATCACTAATTAGGCGCCATACTTTCACATTACTGCAGTCCAACAACCTATGCCGGAGGGCAAAACCAAGGAGATATATGATATGATACCTAGAGAGAGTGTCCATTAACATTTACATTCACCTCAATAGCAGTTTCTTGGCCGGCACAGGACCCCCAGAAAACTTGGGACGTGAAATCCGCCATCTTTGCTCATGGGCATTCAGTTCTGCTGCCAGTTTATTTTTCAGGAAGAAAAATGCTTTGGAGGCCCAATCACTGGGTAGTGGACATGACGAGCGGAGGGAGAAATGTCTGCTGCGGCACTTAAGAAACACGGTTTAATCATAAAAGCTGCTGTATAATGAAGAAATAATGTAATGCGGTAAAGTAACGTGAGATATCACGTGATGATAAAAGCGGTTTAAAGTATCCTTCTTCACAGGCCGAATCTTATAACATATGGCTGATTTTAGTTAACCCTGACCAGGCCGACCATCTTCAGAAATATGCGAAAGGTTTACAGAACCATATTAACAGCTTCAGGAGAGTCTCTAAATGCTGCTGAAAGGTTTAAAAGAGACGGACAGCACTTCTCTCATGATGATGCTGTCACGAGTCTGAGCGAGTGTGAACAAATTCTCTGCAGTGTGAGACTGCTGAAGATCACACAAAACACAAGAGATATCATTAAAATATCACACTGGTCCCTGCTGTAAAATGAGCTGGACCCTAAAAATCAAGACCATTTCAGGAGTGTGACTCTCCTTGTGTAGCACCTAAATATCATATTGTCAAACAACTGTCCGACAATGAATGAACCTGCACCTCAAATGCCAAGAATACTACAGCCTGCTACAGCATTGTTATTAATCATCTGTATTTATATTTATTCTTTATGTATTTGTGAAGTAGTTAGCTTACACTATTATTTTAGTGTTTAACTGAAAATGCTACAGTAAGATGTTTATGTCGTTATGTTGTTAACGCTATTTATGTGTATTACACATTTTGTATTTCATTGTTTGTGGCAAATCAATTTAGATATTTTGAGTTTCTACAGTATAACTGACAAATTACGCTACATTACGCTGTTTCGTGTAAACAAAGTATTCATGCAAGTAATGTAAAATGATGCTGCTGTGATTAAACTGTATAAATACTCAGTAAACATCAAACAATCTGTAATAACAGACAAAGCAATAGTAATAAAAACACAGTTACTCTCACTTGTGTTGTGACATTACTATCTGATCCAATATAGTCACACAGCATCATCTTTTAGTTTCATTCTCTCTGAAAATCCTGCATCAAACTGTGTCTTGTTTAAAACAAATCCATGGTAAAATGAAGCAAAGTAATGACCAGATACTGACATGGTCTGAAATTTTATTAAAGATAAAGCGAATCGTTTTAGCAACTTTCCTTCAATATAAGCTGTTTTTAGACTCATGAGAAAGTTTTGAGTTAATTTTTTAAAGTACAGTGACCTCTTATGTCAAAAGATCGAGGAACATTTGATTTCTCAATTCATGACCCCTTTAAACCACCTGTTTTACTACTGGTTTGGACATCAGAGTCCTTCTAAAGCACAAAACTTTGTGTGTGTGTGTGTGTGTGTGTGTGTGTGTGTGTGTGTGTGTACATACATTTGTGTAGTCCTGCTGTAATTCTGGATTCTCCTCCATGATCCACACTATAAAACACACAGAGTCCTATTATTATATTTTTGATTATGATCTTGCCTTCCAATGATTTTGAAAACAATGTAATCAAGATAAAACAACATGTTAAACCATGCTTTAATCAAACTAGTAATATTCTAGATGTTAGCAACATGCTAAACATGTTAGAATAGCACTAGCATCAGGGTTGCAGCTCTCACACACTTTCAGACTCTGTCTCTCACTCAGACTAAATCTCACAGCAAATAACAAGACAAAAGAAATCACTAAATCTGCTCAGGATTTTCCCACTGGTCTTGATTGCTTTCACAGAGACTGAACTGGTCTAAAGCACATTAAACCAAATAAAACCAGACTGTGAAATGAACAGCTAAAGCTATGATAGGTCAGTAGCAGCTGCCTCTTGCGGTGTCTTTTTTACTCTCTCTCCTGAAAAGTCTGTGTTGTGGACATAAATAGATGGTATAAATAAACTCAGTTCTTGACAAGGTTAATAATTGCATTACTTTCACAATGGGCTTCTTTTGTATCGAACTGCACTCTCAGAAATGTATTGTAAACAAACAGTATCATACTGTGTTTCTATGGTGTTTATGTACTATGAAGGTTCTGTTACGGCCCTATAGGTGTGCCTGTGTGTTTCTGAGCTCTCCCTCTCTCTTGATCTGTCTGTTTCTTAGGCCCATCTCTCTGGAGTGCCATTCGTCTGGGCAGATGTCAATCATTATTAACCTGCGTGACGTCGCCGCCCTCGCTGCCAATCAAGATCTCCTGCTATAGGTTAAAAGGACGCTCGAGTGAACACTCTGTCTCTTGAGCTCCTGCTTTGTTTGCTCTTCTGTTCGTTGTCTTTCTAGCCTTGGTGATTGTGTGTTGTCTTAGTGACAGTTACAGTGTGTTTAACATTATCCCCTTTGCTATGCCATTATGCATTTTGTAATTCGTTCTATGATTTCTGATCACAAGTTTCCCATATCCCTAGGAAAAGAAGACAGAGAGGACATCACGTGACCTACATAGTGCATCACACAGAAACACTACTGTAGAGAAACACCAGGTTAGAAGCGAGCGCCACACTTGTAAGTTTTTGCCAGACCAGGGTATCTGCAGAATATTTAAGCTTAAATTCAAGACTTATACCCCCGGTTTCACAGACAAGGCTTAAGCCTAGTCCTAGATTAAAATGTAAGTCTGAGCTGTTTCAACTGAAAGAAACTTGCACTGACTGATCCTTAAATATATCAGTGCCTTTGTTTAGTCTCAAGATGCACCCCAGTAATGTTTTTTTCTAAGCATGTTTATAAAAATTACTTAAATATCCTAATTGAACTATGGCCTAATCCTAGCTTAGTCTAAACCCTGTCTGTGAAACTGGGCCTTAACCCTCTGGGGTCTGAGGTGATTTTGGGGCCCTTGAGAGGTTTTGACATGTCCTGATATTTGTGCTTATTTCAGCTACTTATAACATACTATTGACCAACATGTATTTGTTTTTGTATTCAGCACAAACTTTGCTACAATATTATGTGACAAAGATGGATGTACATGTTTGTATTTTTTTAGAAAAAAAATATTATGCGTGGTTAGTAAGTTTTGGGAAAAAAAATGTTGCTGAAATAAGGCCATAAAACCCACACTAAATAGTCCTGAATAAGACTTTAGAGTAATCAGTCTTGTCGGCTAGAATATTTACTTCACAATTAAGTGAGAATCATTCTGCTTACTCATTTACAGAAAACAATACATTGATTAAAATTTTTAAGACATGTTTTGTGATTTAAAGCCTGTATGCGAGGGAGTGACAATGTCCTTGAATATTAAGTGATTCTCACCTGAGTCACAAAGGGCCCTCCCCTAAAGGCTGCTAATGGCCCATCAGTGTGACTGACTTTGAGGCAGGTAAGAGAGAATGTGAGGAGATTGAACAAATGTTTTTTTTGTATTATTTGTATTTTATTTACAACACCGTATAATCAAAACATACATAATGAAGGTCAAAGACACATTATTGTGCACACTGATCTAACCACAGAGATGTGAACAGACTTTGAGTCATTCCTGCAACAGATTCTGTTCAACAAGTGACACAAGTAAATCATGCCTGATATTTACGTGTGTTATTTGAGTGTTTCTGCTACTTTCCATGGATTCAAGAAGAAAAAAAAACATAATCAGTGGTCAAGGAGCTTGTTTTACAATATAATATCAGTGTAGTTGGACATCTGATGTTGGTACAGCACAAAAACAGTTTGAAGAGACGTCAGGATTCATCATTTGTGGTGCAGGTATCTGATTCAATAAAATACAAACCAAAAAACAAACATTTGCGAGCATGTTAATATCAGGAGCATCTTTTTATATATATGTTTTATAGACTCACGCATGCTTTGTACTATCGTAAACAAAAAAATACCTTTTATATCTGAGAAACTAATTATTATTGTTTAGAAAAAACGAACTATGATTTTGTAGTCATATAGCCTAGTATGTATGGCTTTGTACTACAAAAGATGTACTTTGTACTACAAACCCGATTCCAAAAAAGTTGGGACACTGTACAAATTGTGACTAGAAAAGGAATGCAATAATTTACAAATCTCATAAACTTATATTTTATTCACAATAGAATATAGATAACATATCAAATGTTGAAAGTGAGACATTTTGAAATGTCATGCCAAATATTGGCTCATTTTGGATATCATGAGAGCTACACATTCCAAAAAAGTTGGGACAGGTAGCAATAAGAGGCCGGAAAAGTTAAATGTACATATGAGGAACAGCTGGAGGACCAATTTGCAACTTAGTAGGTCAATTGGCAACATGATTGGGTATAAAAAGAGCCTCTCAGAGTGGCAGTGTCTCTCAGAAGTCAAGATGGGAAGAGGATCACCAATTCCCCCAATGCTGCGGCGACAAATAGTGGAGCAATATCAGAAAGGAGTTTCTCAGAGAAAAATTGCAAAGAGTTTGAAGTTATCATCATCTACAGTGCATAATATCATCCAAAGATTCAGAGAATCTGGAACAATCTCTGTGCGTAAGGGTCAAGGCCGGAAAACCATACTGAATGCCCGTGATATTCGGGCCCTTAGACGGCACTGCATCACATACAGGAATGCTACTGTAATGGAAATCACAACATGGGCTCAGGAATACTTCCAGAAAACATTGTCGGTGAACACAATCCACCATGCCATTCGCCGTTGCCGGCTAAAACTCTATAGGTCAAAAAAGAAGCCATATCTAAACATGATCCAGAAGCGCAGGCGTTTTCTCTGGGCCGAGGCTCATTTAAAATGGACTGTAGCAAAGTGGAAAACTGTTCTGTGGTCAGACGAATCAAAATTTGAAGTTCTTTTTAGAAAACTGGGACGCCATGTCATCCGGACTAAAGAGGACAAGGACAACCCAAGTTGTTATCAGCGCTCAGTTCAGAAGCCTGCATCTCTGATGGTATGGGGTTGCATGAGTGCATGTGGCATGGGCAGCTTACACATCTGGAAAGGCACCATCAATGCTGAAAGGTATATCCAAGTTCTAGAACAACATATGCTCCCATCCAGACGTCGTTTCTTTCAGGGAAGACCTTGCATTTTCCAACATGACAATGCCAGACCACATACTGCATCAATTACAACATCATGGCTGTGTAGAAGAAGGATCCGGGTACTGAAATGGCCAGCCTGCAGTCCAGATCTTTCACCCATAGAAAACATTTGGCGCATCATAAAGAGGAAGATGCGACAAAGAAGACCTAAGACAGTTGAGCAACTAGAAGCCTGTATTAGACAAGAATGGGACAACATTCCTATCCCTAAACTTGAGCAACTTGTCTCCTCAGTCCCCAGACGTTTGCAGACTGTTATAAAAAGAAGAGGGGATGCCACACAGTGGTAAACATGGCCTTGTCCCAACTTTTTTGAGATGTGTTGATGCCATGAAATTTAAAAGCAACTTATTTTTCCCTTAAAATTATAAATTTTCTCGGTTTAAACATTTGATATGTCATCTATGTTGTATTCTGAATAAAATATTGAAATTTGAAACTTCCACATCATTGCATTCTGTTTTTATTCACAATTTGTACAGTGTCTCAACTTTTTTGGAATCGGGTTTGTATAAAAAAGGATATTTTATATCTGAGAAACTAATTATTATCGTTTAGCACGCTATTCAATCCATTTGTGAACACTAAACATTTTTCTAAACATTGTAGCATTCATCATGTTGTCATTTGGGAGAAAAATAAACTTGCATTAAAGTTTGAGTCACAATAACACGTTAACTAATGCAAAAAACAGAAACATTACTTACTCATCAGATCGCTCTTCTCTTCTGGATGAACTGTTGCTCTTATTTTGAGGCAAATCCAGCTTTTATTCAGCGTGTCTTCTTCCAGAAACGAACAGTAATGTTAGTGCGAGAAGCGATCTGGCTTTGTTTGTTGTTGGGCGTTTCCTTGAACACGCGGCACATGTGGCTATTTACATGTGAACGCGAGGGGGCGGGATCGCATTAGAAATAATGAGTTAGACGGGACAGACTGAACATCGTGTTGGTTTCATACGGATTACTTCATCACAGAATGTTTGTTTTCGATAAGACTTACTTAATTTCAAAGTAGACACTTCCAGCTTTCTATAGATATATCTCCCATGTCCGTGTGTTGAGTTTTCGCTGAGTTACAGTCAGGGGCGGCGCCAGAGAATGTTGAACGCAGGTGCTGAGGGGGTGCTAGATGAATGACAGGGGGAGCTGGGCAATTCATAGTAAATATGACCAAAACAGGTTGTTATTATTATTATTTTTATATGAATAATAAAATCACTATATAGGCGCATTTCAAATGTTTATGAGGAATGTGGGAGTATTATCGCGCTTAGCCTACTGCATGGGGGCGCGCACGCAATTATTTTTATTTATTTATTTTTCCTGTGGAAACAGCTTATACTCCCGTCGTTTTTGGATGTGTTTTCTGTCATCTCATGCAGTCTCTGTGAATGGAGCGCGTCACAACAATGAACCAGCTCACAGACATAAGAAATAAATCTGCAGAAAGCTTGAAAACCAATTAAAATAAAAAAACAAATCTTCTCTGATTATGTAGTCCGTATAGGTGCATTTCTCTATTAAAGGCACGTCCACTGTGGAGATGGCGAGTCTGAGAAAGCACTAGTTTATTAATAAATAAGTAAAATGTATTTTTCCCCGATGCATTCATAATCATTACTTTAGCCGGTGTTTTGCGGCAAGCGTTATGCGTGCGTTTGAGCGCGGAATAATACGCCTAAATGCCTAAATAATAGGCATAAATAATAACCTAAATGGTTATTATACTATCAATTTAATATAAACGTGCGAATAGTTGACTAGAAAAATCTTTAGTCGGGGCAGGCCAACAGTACTTGGTACAAGGAACCGATCCGTTTTTTAAATAAAATGCTGACATTACGTGCGACTGCAAATCACGTTATTGAATTGCAGTATTTATGCATGTGTTTAATGAGTCAAATGTTTTTATTTTATTTCATTTTTTTATGGGGGTGCTATGGGGGTGCTTTGGTTTTTCTTGGGGGTGCTGGAGCACCTGCTAGCCCCTCCCTAGCGCCGCCCATGGTTACAGTTCATTTTAGTGACGTATTTTGAAGAGCAGCTCGCGGAGATGGAGAAGACAGAGAGCGCATCCTGTTTGTTTTCTTTTTTTTTTCCAAAACCACAACGTTTTGTTGTATTCGTGAGTGTACACAAAAAAAATAGACACTTCAAAGTTTCAATTGATGTATAACACTTATCTGTACGACCAAAATCGACGGAGTATTTTTAATGTCTTTTGCACTGGTCTTAAAAAAAACTAGTTGGTATCGCCGGCGATACAGCCGTCCCATTAGGGTTAAAGACCTTTTTAAAGACCTGCACAAAAAAAAAAAATTAGAAAATGACTGTAAAAAGCATGATTTACAGTTCAGATGCAGGTTTTCACAAAAACAATGTTTTATAAAATGATAAACTTCACATTTCAGCCTTTTAAGAGTCAAAAGTATTAATTATATTCATTTAAACAATTATCAATTAAGTATTATATTAATTAAATAACATATAAATATATTTTACTGCCTTAATTGTTTACATTTTTATAACACATTATCTTCTTGTCCATCCACCAGTTCACATTTACAACTCTGCGTGTTTGCTGCTTAAAAATGTGGGTTGATTTTCACATTGGTCTTTGACAACAGCAGATGAACAGGCTGATCGAAAATGGAAAATCATTCTCTTCCAGCAGGTGGTGCTTTCAGAATGGCAGCACACAAAGCAGCACAGCAGCTGACTTTGAAACATGCAGCACTCATATTTATTCAATGAATAGCCATTTAATGTTTAATCGCAATTCTTGTCTTTCAGTCCCCACATTTAAGACCTCCTGAAATCATAATTAAATATTTCTTGTACCATTTAAGACTTTTTAAGGACCTGTCAATGTTCCTAATTTTTCAAAATGCCATTGTTTTTCACTCACTGAAATTTAATTTCATAGGAATTAGCGTTTGGTACTTATTTATTTGTTTCTTTATGTCAAAAGCCTTCACGGTCCGCATGGACGCATCTCATGGTCTGGATTCGGACCGGAGTCCACCAGTTGATGACCCCTGGTTTAGAGGTTTCATTTTAAGTTAGTTGGGTTTTGTTTAGTGCTGTCAATCGATTATTTTTTTAAAATAATTAATCGTGATTAATCCCACCTAACATTAAAGTTTTTAAATATACGTTTATATTGCAATAATTTCGCATTCAATATTCAAATGAATGTACAAACAACATAAAGACAGTATATTTTTAATATTTCTTTAATGGCATCTTTATTTTTATGACTGAAGGCCAGTATCACTGATACCAATTAATACTGATCTCCCTATAAAAATGTTTCCCCCTAATATTTAACCATTGACTATAGCCATTCAACTTTACATTATAATTAAGAGCTATCAATTTGAACATTTATTAGACTTTAAAAATAACTTCTAATTTAAGTGAACCTAAAACAATCTTCACATAAACCCATTATAATAAATGTAATTTATCTACCTGTGCCCCTCAGCAGAAATATACAGAAATTGAATAAAGTTATCAAACACTAAATTCTAAACTAAATACAGACAAATCCTTAAAACTATAAAAGTTATTGATTTCCTCTTTTTTTAATTTTATTCTTGATGAACAGACATCACAGCAGCTGGTTATTAGGTTGTTTTGGCTTCTATTTCTTTAACCTGTTAACATGCACCAGGACGCCAGCGCACTGAAAGCTCTTTGTTTGCACACGTCATTGTTTTCAAACAGATAAAGTAAAACAGGACAAAATGAATCTTGACAAACTATATATCATTATGAAGGTCTAAGCCTCTAGCATCGACGACAGATCGCTGTTTTTCGATAGAAAGCTTATAAGGAATGTATTTACTAAATTTGTGTAAGCAGTACACATCAAAACATTTATAAAAAAACCACAGTACATACCAGATTCATCCTGATAACGGCTCTCAAACGTATCCACTGCTGTAAATCCTGGTTTAGTTTGAAAGATACTACAGGGTCCACAGAACAACATTCCATCGAGCACTTTTAGTCCAAAGAAACAACAACGTTGTAATTTGGATCGTTATTCATTTGTTTACGTCTCATCTCTTCAGGGAGAGTTATTGTTTGTGTCCGTTATGGAACAAATTACGCTCAAAAACAGCGTCTTTGTGGTAAAAAAACCAGCATGATTTTGTAGCAGACAATGTCCCAAACAGAATGAGATCATCCAAATGAAAAAAAGTCAAAGATACACGGAAGATTGTTTATTTGAATTCTGGCGCTCCCTCGCGACGGCGCGTGACGCACGCTGTGACGCACCTGTCATCTGATGGGGGCGTAACTTAGCGATCATTTTAGCACAAATAACTTTCTTTTTTTTTTCTTCTTCAGCAGTTTTCATATATGTTTGCATGTTTTGTGGGTAATGTGCCTGTATCTGTATGATTAACATCTGTATGGCTGATAATCAGCATGTAATTACTGACTGTTCACAGATATCAGTGTGAATGCAGTCTATATAAAAGGCCATTATAATGTGATTATTGACTATATTGGCAGCCATCTGTATGATTAGCATCTGTATGAATGATCATCAGCATGTGATTACTAATGTATGAGCAGGAGCCATCTATCTGTATGTCAGGAAATCAGTATGTACTTCAGTTATTTTTTTTATTATTATTGTTTTTTTTTCATCACTCAAAAATTATTATTATTGTATTTTTCTAGTGCTCAAATAAATCACTGATACGATGTCTAAGATTCTGTCTACTGTTTTATAATTGAAAAACTGCAGTGGCATGTATAATGACTAAATAGTTTGTAGTAGAACCCTTCAATAATTTGGTAAATATTTTTCCTCAAACAGAGGGGGGGACTCATAAAACATAAAAATAACAACTTTTTTTTCAACAATTCGTAGCGCCATTTTAGAGATTATCCACTGAACGCAAACTGCGTACGCTCTTCTGTATCAGCCACAACACAAGGATGCACTATTGTCGTTCAAATCAAAGCATAAATACACATAGAATAGCGCATCCTTGTGTTGCGGCTGATACAGAAGAGCATACGCAGTTTGCGTTCAGTGGATAATCTCCAAAATGGCGCTACAGTGACGAAGAGAGACACAGAGGAGACAAATTGTTGAAAAAAGTAGTTATTTTTATTTTCTTTGCATACAAAAAGTATTCTCGTCGCATCATTAATTCAGATTGAACCACTGATGGCAGATGGACTATTTTGACGATGCTTTTCATACTTTTCTGGGCCTTGACAGTGAGAGTTACTTGGCAGTCAATGGAACAGTCAAAAGCCTCCCAGTTTTCATCCAAAATATCTTAAATTGAGTTCTGACGATGAATGAAGCTTTTACAGGTTTGGAACGACATGGAGGTAAGTGATTAATGACAAAATTTTCATTTTGGGGAGGAGTAACCCTTTAAAGGCATAAATATAACTTAAAAAAAGAGTTTATATGGTTGTTGCTTTTTTTTCAGTTAATACTGCTCTTGGTGTTTGTGGTGGTGTGGCAGGGCTCAGACTAATGCTCTTTAAATCTGTTATATTGCTGTGTCCTCTAGAAACCCCTAGACTTCTGTCTACATAGAGACACTGAGTAGTTCAAAATCAAATAATAAAACCTAAAAACTTGTTGCTCAACATACTTGAGATTGTCCAGATACTTGAGTTTTTCAGAGAGCAGCTTGACTCCTGAATCTCCTGGGTGATTGTAGCTCAGATCCAGCTCTCTCAGGTGTGAGGGGTTTGAACTCAGAGCTGAAGACAAATAACCACAGCCTTCCTCCGTCACCATACAGCCAGACAACCTACAGACACACACAGCAACAGTCCACATCACATTACTTTGGCACATCACATTACTTTGGCTGTCAGACATCACTGACACAGTCATCTGTGCTGTGATTTTCTGTAGTTTCAGTCACAAAAGTAAAGTAATCAGAAACAGTTATACTTCATTAAAGTACAAATGTACTTAAAAACAGGCACAAATTATTTCTACATTATCACTAGACAACAATAGCGCCGTCACTGGTATTTTTTCCTGATGACAGCGAAAATAACTTAAAATGCTCCGTAATATAAGTGCAATATATAATTTTAATCTGTAAAGGGTCTACTTGTATAGACTCACAATATCAACAAAACAGTGTGCTTTTGTGAAATAAATAAAATATACAGGGTGTGCTTTCAGCCGTCTCAGTCACCGCGAATATCATTCTGAAATGTGTCAATAAAATTAACTAAATCTCAGTGAATACTTGACATACAGACATGAGGAATTTATCTATGGAAAGCTTGAAGTGTCTACTTTGAAATTAAGTAAGTCTTATTGAAAACAAATATTCTGTGTTAAAGTAATCCATATGAAACTAATGCAAGGAACAGTTTTTCCTGTCCTGAGCTCATTATCTGCCCACAAACAGCATGCGCTGTTCATATGATAAATATCCACGTGAGACACGCGGACATGTAAACGCCCACATCACCTCCATCAACAAAGTGTGAAGATTCATCAAGTTCATCTAGGCTACTTTTCATTTTTTTGAAAAAGACACGCTGAGAGGAATAACCCAGAATTTACCTCAGAAGAAGAACGCGATGCAACGTGCCATTTGATCCAGCAGAAGAGATAATTAAAGCCGAGTAAGTAATGTTTCTTATTTGCATTAGATAATGTGTTATTGTGACATAAACTTGAACACATTTACTAGTTGGAATCTTCCCAAAGTTATTTTAAAGTATATACCGCCTGCAAATGTAAGTTTACAGTGACATTACAGTACCTTTACATTACTTTACATACAGTACATTTAAAGTAAGATGTGAATATTTTCTAAAAAACAAAAATTCCAGAAACTAATTTTGAACTTTCTGTATTTGATTATTCTTTCTTACTTGAGCACCTGCCCATTTTCCCCTTGATGCCCAAAGTTCCCTTTTGTCAAGGCAATTATTATTTTATTTTTTTATTAAACACCCTTTTGTGAAGGCCTGCCCAATCTAACTATTAATAAAATCAATTAATAATAGTTTAGCTGTAAATTAAATTATCCACATGATGACCTTTCACCTGACGATCTCATCCGGGACGATCCCTCACGTTCAGACACCTTTAGGATACCTTCAATAACGGTAAGTGGAGTTCTCAGCAGAGTGGTGTGCTTGTAAACTTATATTATTTAATTATTATTATTTTACGAGAACGGCGTGAAGAGATCATGTACCGCTGTTGTTTATATTGCTGTGTAGCCTGTGGAAGCACGGTTAGCAATAATATAAAATAAAATATAAAAGCAATATTTTTGTTCAATGTTTTCCTAATGACAATTTTATGATTGGTTTATAAAGGCTACTGCGAACACCCTTTTCCCATTTTTATCACAGAATAATTTAGGAAATATATTTTATAGTTTCTATACTAAATGATTTGTCAATCAGTACTGCATTTTTCATATAGTTTATTTATTACCTGAAGATAACTTGAAAAACACATAAACCATATATTTTTGCAATCGTGTGTTTATTGTCGTCATGTTTCATCAGTAAAAATGTTTCTACTTTTTATTCAGCTCAGCTTTCCTGCACGTCAAAAGTTTATGTGCGAGAGCGCCCTCTGACTTCGAGTATGAATTAAACATGCACTGCACGAGAGTGTTCAGCTCTCCTGATAGTCATATCTCCTCATTTTGGATACGAATAAAACGTCAGGTCATGTCTCTTTAATTTAAATCTAGAAACCTCTGTGTGAAAACACCTGCTGGAGCTTGAATAAAGTGCCGGGTACGAATTTACATTTTATTAAAATTAATATTAATATTAAATATTAAAAATACAGCTAACAGAGACCCCCCCACATGATTGTAAAGCGCTTTGGGTGTACAGCAATGCACAATAAAGCGCTATATAAATGCCTCATTCATTCATTCATTCATTCATTCAACGTAGTTCTACACACATCAATACAAATAAAGGTGCTTGTTCTCTTTCATTCTTGTTGTTTAATTGGGAAAAGTTTAAAGCGCGTCGAGGTGTCTTGTCTTTTTTATGTTATCTGACTAAAAACTATTCATACTTTGAACTATTATTATTACAGTATTTATTTAAAAAACGTAGAGTGCCTTAAAAATAATTATCACAACACTGGTAAAACAGGCTTATACTGATTTTCTCGTCCTCCGAATTATACTTATCAATCCTGTTTTTATAATCATTATCATTCAAAAAATGAATAAATTCAGAACAGGATTAGAATAGAATTCTATTTTAAATAAGACAGGAATATTTTTTTTCTACAACAACAACAGTAGTGTTTACAACAGCAAAACCACCATACCCTGTAAACACAATAACAACAACAACAATAATAATAATAATATCATTCCAGAGTAATTAAGAGGTGCAAAAAATGTCTTTAACATTTAAACTTAAAATGGTCTTTTCTGTTCTGTGTTTCTTTTTCAAACCTGCATCATGGCATTTGCTGCTGTATCAATACAGAAGCATCCATTTCGATACACATATCAGCAAGGAGCACAGCCCTATTAAAAGCCATGTTCCATGTGCCTCTTTTATACTTTGAGCACCTGCCCCTCCAAAGGTCTCTGCATGGCCCTGCTGTGACGTAACTGTGTCATCGAGACAAAAAGGGTCTATGGTCATTAACAAAAAAGACAGATGTAATAAGATTAGTTTTATTAACATGAGAAATACAATAAATACAAAATATGTGGTATTACTATAAACGGACAGATATTAAGAATGCATTAACTTTCCAAAAATATATTTTGATGCAAGGCAGGTGTGTCCAAACCTGCTCTTGGAGAGCCAACGTTCTGTGGAGTTTAGCTCCAACACACCTGCCTGGAACTTCTAGTAAGACTTTGGCCCCGTATACACTGTCAGTTAAATGTGACCCAATTCCGATGTTTTGCTCATATGTGACACAGATTGGATCTGTTCTATGACAGTGTAAATAGGAAAAAATGCATGCATTCGGATATAGCGAGATCGGTTTAAGGCCTTATTCATATGTGGAAATAAATCGGATATAGGCAACAAATCGGAATTGAGCATCAAGATCTGGGGTCCGTTCTTCGTACCTCGCTTAATACATCTGAGATGATGTGAAAGATGCCAGATCTTCTAATCCTGATAACTGATCTTTGGCTAATTTGGTTCTTGAAACGAATTTGCGTATTAGATTAAAATATCTGGATTAAGTTGTCTAAGATTACGGCGCATTCTCGTGTTCCCCAAAAAGGGCAGATGTATCGATACTCGAAACCATAATCAGCAATGCAGCGATTGGCTGACAGCAAGACAGCAACGTAATGACATCATATCATTAAAAAAGACACCTCAGGGAAAAGTTGACAAATTTCTGGACTTTTATAAGGAAACAGCCAAGCGAATAAAACTACATAAATGTTATAATAGATAAATGATTTTTTTTTAATTTATTTGTAATTTTTTTTACATGGTTCCCAATTATTTATATTCACGATTTCTAGCATTTGTGTAGGCTTTACATTTTTACTTCAGTGTTGTAATTAGCAATTAATTTAATTTTATCTTTGAAACAGATTTGTTACGTGACAGCATTAATTAAAGTTTCTTAAAGATCATGTTATCTGCATCTGCTCCATCAAGCCCCTCCCATAATATCTGTCATTACTCAAATGAGTGCACGGCTCAGATTAACTGTATAGCATGTGTGTAAGACTCCAATACAATTATAATGTAATTATTTCATCACTAAGAAATCTTTCAATGAGTAAAACTGGCTGTGTCTATAGTGTTATAGACTACACAACATTGTTATCTTATTTTCAAATTCATTTTTAAATTATTTTTATTTATCTTATAATAAAGTAGCAGTGGCTGTGACAGATTTTAAGTATCAATTCTGCTTAAAAAGATGCAATCTAATCCTGTTTACATGAATAAGCCTGCTCCCGAGCAGGTTTAAGTTTACGGACCTGTTGCTATAACAGCAAGTCCAGGATGAGCTTCGAAGAACCAAAGATCAAGCGAAATCATCAACAATCAAATCCAGCTAACTGAGTTAGTGACGTACGAAGAACGGACCCCTGCTGTGTAAACGAGGCCTTTGTTTTTGTTTGAAAATTCCTAAAAACCTTGATTAGCTGCTTCAGGTATGTTTAATTGGGAATATTGCTAAACTCTGCAGGACAGTGGCTTTCTATGCTGATCTGGCCCAGTACTATTATGGATTAATTTTCCACTGTAATGTTTGTTATAATTCCATCTTGACTGCTCACCTGTATTTCCCATAAGGAAATTATCAGACAGAATAATAATGACTGACATTGACTGACTGACATGACATTTTTTAAACGTGATATTTAGAAAAAAAATGTAAAGGCTAAATTTCGGTAATGTTGTTGTTTGCATCTTTAGACTAATGACATTGAAGTACCCAAATTAATCCTAGCAGTCTTGTTATGGAGAACATGGTAAGTATTTATTTATTTATTTTTATTTATTTATTTATATTTTTTGTATTATCAAGGATGATAAATGAACATACACTTACACAAGAATTTAAGAGTACTCCTTCCTTTTTATCGTATACAAAATGTGTTGTTCATAAGGGAGGAAATGTCAAGAAACTGACTGAAAAATGCAGGAAAAATTGGCTTGTAAACCTGCGTCTGCGGTCGGGAGGAGCCAATCGGATAATGCTTGTGTGTGCAAATGGTTAATATAAGATATAATAATATATTAAGATATTAATAAAGACATATATAAATATATATAAGGTGACAGTCAGAATTCACTCAATGCTAAATGTCACACGTAGACCGAGAGCTTCACTGATTATAAAGGGACCGTGAGATTACGATAACTGAAGTGAGTGACTGCTTTTTAGCGGGTGCGCTATTTGCTAGCTTTCTAGGCTATAATCAAATCAGAATTTAAATAAAAGTTGTTTTCATGATGCTAACAGGACCCACGGCCACAAACCCTGTATGCAGCTGAGTTTCAGGAGTGACATATATCCCACATCCCTCATAAAAATACGGGATTCACTTTCCAAATAGCTTGTTTGCAGTCAGTGTTAGTTGCTTAGCCTATATCCGCCGCCTCAATGGCATGCAAGTATTTCAATTTAGTTTAAAAATTGCTCCTCTTTATAACATAAGGACCACGTAACATATTTTGTGTTTTTCTGTTTACTTTCTCATTATAGCGTCTAAACCAGTACAGTACAGACTTTCCTCCATTTCATCCGTTCTCTTTCTTTCAGTCACTCTTGACACTTTCCATTCCAAAAAAACAAACAATAAAACCATCACAAAAAATGTAATGGTTTCCACTACAAATACCATTACAAACCATCTGATTGGTCCTTGCATTCATAAGCTCAACAGAATCGTATGTGATTGGTTATAATGCGTAGTGCTTTAAAAATGCATCTGTCTCTGGCAGCTGGTGATGTTTTTCTTTTTTTAATATACAAACCCGATTCCAAAAAAGTTGGGACACTGTACAAATTGTGAATAAAATGGAATGCAATCATTTACAAATCTCATAAACTTATATTTTATTCACAATAGAATATAGATAACATATCAAATGTTGAAAGTGAGACATTTTGAAATGTCATGCCAAATATTGGCTCATTTTGGATTTCATGAGAGCTACACATTCCAAAAAAGTTGGGACAGGTAGCAATAAGAGGCCGGAAAAGTTAAATGTACATATAAAGAACAGCTGGAGGACCAATTTGCAACTTATTAGGTCAATTGGCAACATGATTGGGTATAAAAAGAGCCTCTCAGAGTGGCAGTGTCTCTCAGAAGTCAAGATGGGAAGAGGATCACCAATTCCCCCAATGCTGCGGTGAAAAATAGTGGAGCAATATCAGAAAGGAGTTTCTCAGAGAAAAATGGCAAAGAGTTTGAAGTTATCATCATCTACAGTGCATAATATCATCCAAAGATTCAGAGAATCTGGAACAATCTCTGTGCGTAAGGGTCAAGGCCGGAAAACCATACTGGATGCCCGTGATCTTCGGGCCCTTAGACGGCACTGCATCACATACAGGAATGCTACTGTAATGGAAATCACAACATGGGCTCAGGAATACTTCCAGAAAACATTGTTGGTGAACACAATCCACCGTGCCATTCGCCGTTGCCGGCTAAAACTCTATAGGTCAAAAAAGAAGCCATATCTAAACATGATCCAGAAGCGCAGGCGTTTTCTCTGGGCCAAGGCTCATTTAAAATGGACTGTGGCAAAGTGGAAAACTGTTCTGTGGTCAGACGAATCAAAATTTGAAGTTCTTTTTGGAAAACTGGGACGCCATGTCATCCAACTAAAGAGGACAAGGACAACCCAAGTTGTTATCAGCGCTCAGTTCAGAAGCCTGCATCTCTGATGGTATGGGGTTGCATGAGTGCTTCTGGCATGGGCAGCTTACACATCTGGAAAGGCACCATCAATGCTGAAAGGTATATCCAAGTTCTAAAACAACATATGCTCCCATCCAGACGTCGTCTCTTTCAGGGAAGACCTTGCATTTTCCAACATGACAATGCCAGACCACATACTGCATCAATTACAACATCATGGCTGCGTAGAAGAAGGATCCGGGTACTGAAATGGCCAGCCTGCAGTCCAGATCTTTCACCCATAGAAAACATTTGGAGGATCATAAAGAGGAATATGCGACAAAGAAGACCTAAGACAGTTGAGCAACTAGAAGCCTGTATTAGACAAGAATGGGACAACATTCCTATTCCTAAACTTGAGCAACTTGTCTCCTCAGTCCCCAGACATTTGCAGACTGTTATAAAAAGAAGAGGGGATGCCACACAGTGGTAAACATGGCCTTGTCCTAACTTTTTTGAGATGTGTTGATGCCATGAAATTTAAAATCAACTTATGTTTCCCTTAAAATGATGCATTTTCTCAGTTTAAACATTAGATATGTCATCTTTGTTGTATTCTGAATAAAATATTGAAATTTGAAACTTCCACATCATTGCATTCTGTTTTTATTCACAATTTGTACAGTGTCCCAACTTTTTTGGAATCGGGTTTGTATATATATCTATATATATATTAGGGCTGTCAATCGATTAATTTTTTTTATCAAATCGCATGATTGTCACAAGTTAACTCGTGATTAATCGCAATTAATCGCACATTTTTATTTGTTCTAAATGTACCTTAAATTAATACTTTTCACATTTTTAATACTCTAACCAACATGGGCATGGACAAATATGGATGCTTTGTGCAAATGTATGTTTATTATTATTGAAACCATAGTCAACATAAAGCATGAAGAGTAGACATGTTTCAAAGGTCATAGATGTTCTTCAAAGAACTTGTTCATGTCTATATTAGACACATGAAAAAAGAAATACCAGTTTCCCATCACTTCACTTTCTTTGCAATGAGCAATTTACTTAAACAAACCTGTTTACATTTTTGCACACAGGGCAGCTCTTCTTCTGAAAATGCAAAATGTACATTTATTATGTATTATTACATTTGTTTCCCTCTCTGTGCCCACATACTGTATTTTGATTAAGCTAAATTCTCAATAAAACTGTTTTCATTGATATTTTACTGTTTCTGTTGTCAGACAACGGAATGAATATGAAATAGTGACTGAAACGCGAGTCATTAAGACTACATAACCAGATCTCTTCCAAGATGTTAATATGCACAAAAAAATCATGAAAATCGCACCATTGTCTGATGAAATCAAATACACATAAGATAAAGACAATAGCTGTGCTGTGATTTCGGCTATACTTGCATGTAAAATTAGAGAAGCAACATAATATCTGTGTTTAACTGAATTACAGCACTGCTCCTCTCTGCTGCTCGCTGAAGAGAAACAAACTGAGCAGACGCAGAGAGAGAGAGAGAGAGAGAGAGAGAGAGAGAGGTGTGTGCGCGCGCTGAGACAGCAAGACCTCACGCTCGCGCGGCAGTACCGGCAATTCTCAGATTCAGAAACTAGGTTTGGGCGCTTTTTTGAAGGGAACAAAGTCTCTAAAGGGGTCTGCAATGTTGCTAAGTTGGCAACACTGTGCATCTCCATTTCTCCAACTACGGGTTGGGCCACGGGTCAAACAGAAAATATGCGCTGCGTTAATCGCACGTTAAAAAAAATTAGTGCCGTTAAAATTAATTTGCGTTAACGCGTTATTAACCATTAATAAAGTTAACGCGTTATTAACGAGTTAACTTTGACAGCACTAATATATATATATATATATATATAGTTTACAGGACAAAATGCGCATTTCACCCAAAATTGTTTGCTGTGATATGATCTCAAATTTAGGGGGGCCAAAGGGGGGCCAAGCTTGTTGATAGGGGGCACTGCCCCCCCCCCCCCCCACCCCTGGAACCACCCCTGGCTCATATTATAGTCTTCTAACTCCAAATGATCAGACACTGATCGGATCCAGCTGATAATAACCTCCTGTGATTCGATACGTCTCTCAATGTGACGCTCAAATTAATCGATCTTATTTTAATGATGCAGAAGACGGGCACACACACAAGAGGTGAATATGAGCAGCTGCACAGCGTGTCAGTCTTCACCGGGCTGGAATCAATTAATGAAGCGGTTATTAGGTGTGTATAATTTAAATAACAGTAGCTGATGTTCAGTTTGCATACTGCTGCTCTCCTTCTAGTAACTAATGAACTCTTCCCTCTCTTGATTAAAGCTCCAGGTGAAGGGTTGCCAGTTATCACAAAAAGAGCAAAGCAAACCCCTTAAAACACAGTATAATAAGCAGATACCAGGGAATACATTTTAAAAATATAACTAGTATTAATATTATCCTACAAATTAAAAGTAAATGCAATTTATTATGAATAGAATATTTCAATATTTAGATATTATAAACTGATTGAAGTAAAATAAAAACATAAGATTTTCAGAAACACCTTATTTAAAGTTTAATTTCATCTACAAGTTGCATTTAACGTTAATCAGTTAGGGGCAGGTAATCTATAAATTGAGTGTGTTTTTACTAAATTAAAAAACAATTAGCAAATAAAAGAAAAAGAAAAATCCAAAATGAAGTATGACCAAAATTGTATTTCACGGTATGACTAATTTTAATTATATAGTAATAATACAGTAATGATATATTTAATGATATAGTCATTGTAGTTATTCTGAAAATTGACAAAAATGACTTTATATGATAACTCATATACTTTAGAAATGAAATGCCAACCCTTGCGCTGCAACACTTTTTTGGCCCAGCTTAAAAGCTGATATGTCTCAACATTGTAAATGTTGCCATACTTGTCAAATTGTGGGGAAACCCAATCAAATTGTTTACCTTTGTCAACATTTGACTGAGTCATAAAAAAAAAAAAAAAAAAAAAATATCTTTGCTTTCTGTGCCCTTAATTTCCCCTATCTAGTACTTGTACTAATCTGAACAATGTCTGAAACTTTGTATTATGAGCACTTCCTGTGTTTATTTGCCTCTTTATGATGAATCGCTTGGTGTATTCCGCAATTGCAAATCACTTTGGATAAAAGCAACTGCTAAATAAATAAATGTAAATGTCTGACAAGCAAGCCGTTGCATGTAATTTTACACTGGGAGAGAAAGTGTTAGTGTTGCTTCCTTCACCTGGTTCTGCTATAGCTGAACAATTTGCAGGTCCATAAGCTGGTCCAGGCTGGTTTATGCAGGTATAGTGCTGGTTTATGCTGGTATAGTGCTAGTCTAGCTGGTGTAGCGTTTGGACCAATCAGACACACATTTATTCATTATATTTAATGAATAATCCAGCAAACCCTCTCATTTAACAAACAATCTGTGAGGGTCTATGGACCCTTCCCCCGAAAGAACACCCTAAAAGGCTCAGTTACCAGGGAAACCATCTGATAAGATTGTTTTATTGCTCAAAAGTATGTGAGATGCAAAGTGCAGTAAGAACAGACCCTTCTGAAACCCATACGATGCCTATTATAACAGAACTTTCCTCCTTTTACTCATAGACAAAACTTTCTACGAATAAATCTGCATCCCAGGACATTATGTGTATGGTTTTAACTGTCTTGTATAGTGTCTCTTGCATTGTATTTTGTTGTATGCTTGCTTTATGAGTGAATTACTAGTTAATGCAACCCCACATGTATTGTGTCTCCTACCAAATTAATGCTCATTTGATGATGCACACTTTGGTGTACACCACCTCCTCATAGAATGGCATGTGTGTTTGTAATTTAATCAAAGTATAGAATGCCAGAGCCATTCAAACCATGCTCTCAGACAAAGGGTCATAAAACCCTCCAAAATTTCCAGCCTCCCGCTTGGAAATTCAGCCTTTCTCATTGGTCAAGCCCATCCTGAGAGGTGGGACGTTTCCCTTATTTTAAAGGGCTCACGCACAGGTCTGTCCCTCTCTTCTGCTAAATCTTCCGATTGCTGCCCGTGTGGTTGGACTCATGAAGAGCCTGAGCTGATGCGGGCGTGCCCAGCAGGCCCCAACATATAGAGCCGTGTGCGATTTCCCTAACCACAAAGAGTCAGACTAATACCACTGGAGTTCTTCTTCACTCAACCCTGGAATTCACCATCATGGAAATGCCCTCGCTCAGACATTTGTCTCTCCCTGCTCCTGGCAGTCTCTGCATCTTCATCTCTGGATTGTGGCCTGCAGTTCCACTGCGGCCCACAGGGCCAGCAGGGCCCATTTTACACCCAGGCAGGTGCTTACTTAGGAGAGAGGACTCTCTCAACCCCAACAGAGTCAAGAAAAACCTCGGAGTTTCAAGAAATTGCAACTTCGGCCATCGAATGGAACATCCAGACTTTCTTCAGAGGCTTCACGAGGCTCTCGTTCCACAGCCGAGTCAAATGCAAGTATTGTTCCTTTCACCACTTCCTTTTGTTGTAAGCTATCGTATACTGTGCTTTGAATTAGAGACTGATGGTTCTTTCAGATGGTCAGCTCGGCCTCATTCCCCCTGTTTCTGTCCGATTTCATTCATCCAATCTCACTTACCCTTCCCATGTACCACACATACTTGATTTGTGTGTGTGTGTGTGTGTGTGTGTGTGTGTGTGTTTGTTTAGACTAGTTATACGTTTGTGATTTAGTTAATAAAACTTTGTGCACAATACATATGAGTGTTTGTTTCTGATTCCCTGCCTGCAACAAAGTCAATTTAACGATTTTGATCTTGTTACATGCTCTGAGTAGTACTGTACCTTAAAAAGGGTATTACCCTTACCCTGGAAATTAAGATTTCTTTGAATTCATAAATAATCAATACTGAGCGTTCGCTAGACGACCTGGTTGATTGATTGTACTGTAAATTCTGCTTTATCAAGCTAATTCTATTAACTTATCCAAATATTATAATTAATTATAATGAGTTTGTCACAGAATGGCCCGTTTTCCACCATCACTGATCACCTTCACCTGCACCTGATCAATGATCATGTACACCTGCTCCTCATCACAGCTGCTCTACTTAAGCACACTCCTCACTCCAGTCATCGTCTGATCTTGAAGTCACTAAGCTGCCAACACATAGAAACTTGTGGATACTTCTCGGACCTTCACTCACTACAGCGGACTGCTAGCTGAGTATACTAACCTGTTTTACTTACCTGATGATACTTACCCTCTGTCTTCCCTCTCACTACCAGATACCTTTACATCTGTGGACTCTAGAGACTCACGGGCTCTCCAAGGATTCCTATCTGCCACGAACCTGCCAAGAGACAGAGACACATTCAGAATCCCAGCGCACTATCCACTATACTTCTAAGAAATCCACTTACCTCACGCAAAGACTATCACCCCTGTTGTCTCACCATATCCTGTAATAAACTCAATCTCTTCACCACTAACCTTTGTGTCTGGCAGTTCCGTAACAGAAGATCAGACCAAAGACGTAAGCGGACCACACCGATATGGAGGCGGCTGCATTTATTAACAGGGCTTATGCAATCCAAGACCCGCTGGACTTTGTGAGGGAATTCGTGCCATTCGCCCTCTCCAGCTCGCTAGAGGATCGAGCCCTCAAGATCTTGTTCCCGCTCGGGATCACAGCCCATCACCCCTTGAAGCTCCCAGACACTTCCAGCCTCACCTGGCAGGAGACTGTCTTCAAGTGTCTTGAGAGTCTTCGATCCCGAGTCGGAGTTCCGCCCGACGCGATGATAGTTCCGCCGCCCGAGACGGCGATGAAAGCCAACTTACTGAAATCCTATTTAAACTTCTTATTAGTGGTGCTTGCCAAAGGCAAGGCATCACTATTGTTATCTTGCATACTTATTAGTGGTGCTTGCCAAAGGCAAGGCATCACTATTGTTATCTTGCATACTTATTATTAGTGGTGCTTGCCAAAGGCAAAGCATCACTATTGTTATCTTGCATACTTATTAGTGGTGCTTGCCAAAGGCAAGGCATCACTATTGTTATCTTGCATACTTATTCTTCTTCTTCTTCTTCTTCTGGACAAAACTTCGGTTCGCTACTCCTCCTGGACCGTTTGTCACAGACCCATGAATGAGGCGTCAAATCGTGCGGACTATTGAGGAATGGTGTGCTATATCTTTTATAAGCGATCGGGCGTACGATAATCGTACAGGGGGTGAAAAATCGCCCGAAAAATCCCATCGACTTAACATTGCGGCCAACTTTGACGAGTCGTAGCTCAGAGCGAGAATTTCGTAGAAACATGTGAATCACCACATTTGAAGAGGCTATCAAGCTGTGCGAGAACATACCCCGCAATGGGATAAATGTTGTACCCCTGGGGCACAAGAGTGCCCCAAAGTTGCCCCATTGACATACTATGGTGAGGGACGGCCCATGAAACAACACACATTTTTCCTACTATGGTAATTTACATAGGAATTTTGCATTGAACATAACTCTGCATCACAATATCATAGAGACTTGGGGGTGGGCTCATTTTACTCAGCCAACCAATAAGACTCTCAGAATCATTATGAAGCTGTGAAGCCACGCCCTAGCAACCATTTAGAGCACCCTAGCAACTGATCCCATAGACTGCCATTATAAAGCGCCAGATGGATATCTTTAGATCACAGTGTTGTAGAGACATGGGGGTGGGTGTTTTTGACTCGGGACAGCAAACAGCCAATCATGTACCACCACTGACAATTCCTTGCCACACCCTAGCAACCATTATTGATGACCCTAGCAACGCAAACCCAAAGAGGTGTATCTTCAAATCTGAGTGTCATAGAGACATGGGGGTTGATTTATATCATTCATACTGACAAGCAGCCTTTTTAATATCATCACTGGCAGCTGTCAAGCCACTCCCTAACAACCAAAATTAGTACCCTAGCAACCGTTTAGCAAGACCTATATCTTTGCATCCGAATATCGTATACACATGGGATTTTGGTTCTTCTGACCCATGTTAGCAAACCAGACTCGAAACATGTTAGTCATGCTAGCAATGAATAGCTACATGCTAATAGTGATTAGCTAAGTGCTAAGTCATGCTAAGAACTCTATATAACTCAATAGTAACTATCTGTAAAAACTACCAACTGCCTAGCAACACCCTAGCAACACCCCCAGATACCATAGCAACCACCACAAGTACCCTAGCAACCGCATAGCAACACCTTAGCAACCATCCCAAGTACCCTAGCAACCACAGAGCAACACCTTAGCAACCATCCTGGGTACCCTAGCAACCGCCCTAGCAACCACCCCAAGTACCCTAGCAACCAGCCTGGGTACCCTAGCAACGGCCCTAGCAACCACCCCAAGTACCCTAGCAACCGCTTAGCAACACCCTAGCAACCACCCCAAGTACCCTAGCAACCACATAGCAACACCTTAGCAACCATCCTGGGTACCCTAGCAACCACCCTGAGTACCCTAGCAACGGCCCTAGCAACCATCGTAGGTACCCTAGCAACCACCTTGATTACCCTAGCAACCACCCCAAGTACCCTAGCAACCACATAGCAACACCTTAGCAACCATCCTGGGTACCCTAGCAACGGCCCTAGTAACCACCCCAAGTACCTTAGCAACCATTTTACAACATTAACAAGCCATATCGTAGCACCAAAACATAATAGAAAAATAGGGCTTGGTTATTTTATTTATAACTAGTAAGTAGTCTTTAAATATCACCCAATAAACTCTATAGCCACAACCTAGCAACCATTTACAGTACCCTAGCAACCATACAATCACATAAATAAGCCATATCTCAGCATCAGAACATCGTACAGAGATGAGGTTGGGCTCTTTTGACTCGGGTGGGACATCACTCTGTAAATATCAACATGGTAAATGTGTACCCACAACATAGCAACCATTTAGAGCACCATAGCAACCATATAACTATAAAAGGAAGCCACATCTCAGCTCCATAACATCACACAGACATGCTGGTTGGCTACAGTGGCGAGTTTTGCCACGCCAAGCACCACTCACATTTTCTTCAGGAAATGTACATTCTAGTTATTCTTCTTCTTCTTCTGGACAAAACTTCGGTTCGCTACTCCTCCTACACCGTTTGTCACAGACCCATGAATGAGGCGTCAAATCGTGCGACCTATTGAGGAATGGTGTGCTATATCTTTTATAAGTGATCGGGTTTACGATAATCGTACAGGGGGCGAAAAATCGCCCGAAAAATCCCATCGACTTAACATTGCGGCCAACTTTGACGAGTCGTAGCTCAGAGCGAGAATTTCGTAGAAACATGTGAATCACCACATTTGAAGAGGCTATCAAGCTGTGCGAGAACATACCCCGCAATGGGGTATAAGTTGTACCCCTGGGGCACAAGAGCGCCCCAAAGTTGCCCCATTGACATACTATGGTGAGGGACGGCCCATGAAACAACACACGTTTTTCCTACTATGGTAATTTACATAGGAATTTTGCATTGAACATAACTCTGCATCACAATATCATAGAGACATGGGGGTGGGCTCATTTTACTCAGCCAACCAATCAGACTCTCAGAATCATTATGAAGCTGTGAAGCCACGCCCTAGCAACCATTTAGAGCACCCTAGCAACTGATCCCATAGACTGCCATTATAAAAGCCCAGATGGATATCTTTAGATCACAGTGTCATAGAGACATGGGGGTGGGATCGTTTGACTCGGGCCGCAAGCAGCAAATCATGATTCACCATTGACACTTCCTGGCCATGCCCTAGCAACCACTGTCGATCACCCTAGCAACCCAAACCCAAAGAGGCATATCTTCAAATCCGAATGTCATGGAGACATGGGGGTTGGTTTATATCATTTATACTGGCAAGCAGCCTTTGGAGTATTATCATTGGCAGCTGCCAAGCCACTCCCTAACAACCAAACAGAGTACCCTAGCAACCGTCGAGCAAGACCTATATCTTTGCATCAGAATATAGTACAGACATGGGAGTTGGTTCTTTTGACTCATGCTAGCAAACCAGACTTCAAACATGCTAGTCATGCTAGCAGTGAATAGCTACATGCTAATAGTCATTAGCTAAGTGTTAATTCAGGCTAAGAACTCTATAAAACTCCATAGTAACGATCTGTGACAACTAACAACTGCCTAGCAACACCCTAGGAACCACCCCAGGTACCATAGCAACCACCCAGAATACCCTAGCAACCGCATAGCAACACCCTAGCAACCACCCTGATTACCCTAGCAACCGCTTAGCAAAACACCCTAGGAACCACCCTGATTACCCTAGCAACCGCTTAGCAACACCTTAGCAACCACCCTGGGTACCCTAGCAACGGCCCTAGCAACCACCCCGAGTACCCTAGCAACCGCATAGCAACACCTTAGCAACCACACTGTGTACCCTAGCAACGGCTCTAGCAATCGTCCTGGGTACCCTAGCAACCACCCAGAGTACCCTAGCAACCGCATAGCAACACCTTAGCAACCAAACTGTGTACCCTAGCAACGGCCCTAGCAACACCCTAGCAACCATATAGCAACCATCATGGGTACCCTAGCAACCACCCTATTAACCACCCTGGGTACCCTAGCAACCACACAGCAACACCCTAGCAACCTGCCTGATTACCCTAGCAACCACATAGGAACACCCTAGCAACCACCCATAGTACCCTAGCAACCACATAGCAACACCCTAGCAACCGCATGGCAACACCTTAGCAACCATCCTGGGTACCCTAGCAACCGCCCTAGCAACCACCTCGAGTACCCTAGCAACCGCATAGCAACACCCTAGCAACCATATAGCAACCATCATGGGTACCCTAGCAACCACACAGCAACACCCTAGCAACCTGCCTGATTACCCTAGCAACCGCATAGCAACACCCTAGCAACCACCCATAGTACCCTAGCAACCACATAGCAACACCCTGGCAACACCCTAGCAACCGCATGGCAACACCTTAGCAACCACCCTGGGTACCCTAGCAACCGCCCTAGCAATCACCTCGAGTACCCTAGCAACTGCATAGCAACACCCTAGTTTTTTTTACAACATTAACAAGCAATATATTAGCACCAAAACATAATAGAAACGCAGGGCTTGGTTCTTTTATTTATGACTAGGAAGTAGTCTTTAAATATCACCCAATAAACTCTATAGCCACACCCTAGCAACCATTTACAGTACCCTAACAACCATACAATCATATAAATAAGCCATATCTCAGCATCAGAACATCGTACGGAGATGGGGTTGGGCTCTTTTGACTCGGGTGGGACATCACTCTGTAAATATCAATATGGTAAATGTGTACCCACACCATAGCAACCATTTAGAGCAACCTAGCAACCATATAACTATAAAAGGAAGCCATAGCTCCATAACATCATCCAGACATGCTGGTTGGCTAAAGTGGCGAGTTTTGCCACGCCAAGCACCACTCACATTTTCTTCAGGAAATGTACATTCTAGTTCTTCTTCTTCTTCTGGACAAAACTTCGGTTCGCTACTCCTCCTGGACCGTTTGTCACAGACCCATGAATGAGGCGTCAAATCGTGCGGCCTATTGAGGAATGGTGTGCTATATCTTTTATAAGCGATCGGGCGTACGATAATCGTACAGGGGGCGAAAAATCGCCCGAAAAATCCCATCGACTTAACATTGCGGCCAACTTTGACGAGTCGTAGCTCAGAGTGAGAATTTCGTAGAAACATGTGAATCACCACATTTGAAGAGGCTATCAAGCTGTGCGAAAACATAGCCCGCAATGGGGTATAAGTTGTACCCCTGGGGCACAAGAGTGCCCCAAAGTTGCCCCATTGACATACTATGGTGAGGGACAGCCCATGAAACAGCGCGTTTTTCCTACTATGGTAATTTACATAGGAATTTTGCATTGAACATAACTCTGCATCACAATAACATAGAGACATGGGGGTGGGCTCATTTTACTCAGCCAACCAATCAGACTCTCAGGATCATTATGAAGCTGTGAAACCACGCCCTAGCAACCATTTAGAGCACCCTAGCAACTGATCCCATAGAATGCCATTATAAAAGCCCAGATGGATATCTTTAGTTCACAGTGTCATAGAGACATGGTTGTGGGCTCGTTTGACTCGGGCCGCAAGCAGCAAATCATGATTCACCATCGACACTTCCTAGCCACGCCCTAGCAACCACTGTCAATCACCCTAGCAACCCAAACCCAAAGATGCATATCTTCAAATCTGAATGTCATAGAGACATGGGGGTTGGTTTATATCATTTATACTGGCAAGCAGCCTTTGGAGTATTATCATTGGCAGCTGCCAAGCCACTCCCTAACAACCAAACAGAGTACCCTAGCAACCATCTATCAAGACCTATATCTTTGCATCAGAATATAGTACAGACATGGGAGTTGGTTCTTTTGACTCATGCTAGCAAACCAGACTTCAAACATGCTAGTCATGCTAGCAGTGAATAGCTACATGCTAATAGTCATTAGCTAAGTGCTAATTCAGGCTAAGAACTCTATAAAACTCCATAGTAGTGATCTGTGACAACTAACAACTGCCTAGCAACACCCTAGGAACCACCCCAGGTACCATAGCAACCACCCAGAATACCCTAGCAACCGCATAGCAACACCCTAGCAACCACCCTGATTACCATAGCAACCGCATAGCAACACCTTAGCAACCACCCTGGGTACCCTAGCAATGGCCCTAGCAACCACCCCGAGTACCCTAGCAACCGCATAGCAACACCTTAGCAACCACACTGTGTACCCTAGCAACGGCTCTAGCAATCGTCCTGGGTACCCTAGCAACCACCCAGAGTACCCTAGCAACCGCATAGCAACACCTTAGCAACCAAACTGTGTACCCTAGCAATGGCCCTAGCAACCATCCTGGGTACCCTAGCAACCGCATAGCAACACCCTAGCAACCATATAGCAACCATCATGGGTACCCTAGCAACCACCCTAGTAACCACCCTGGGTACCCTAGCAACCACACAGCAACACCCTAGCAACCTGCCTGATTACCCTAGCAACCGCATAGGAACACCCTAGCAACCACCCATAGTACCCTAGCAACCACATAGCAACACCCTAGCAACCGCATGGCAACACCTTAGCAACCATCCTGGGTACCCTAGCAACCGCCCTAGCAACCACCTCGAGTACCCTAGGAACCACATAGCAACACCCTAGTTTTTTTACAACATTAACAAGCAATATCTTAGCACCAAAACATAATAGAAACGCAAGGCTTGGTTCTTTTATTTATGACTAGGAAGTAGTCTTTAGATATCACCCAATAAACTCTATAGCCACACCTTAGCAACCATTTACAGTACCCTAGCAACCATACAATCATATAAATAAGCCATATCTCAGCATCAGAACATCGTACAGAGATGGGGTTGGGCTCTTTTGACTCGGGTGGGACATCACTCTGTAAATATCAATACGGTAAATGTGTACCCACACCATAGCAACCATTTAGAGCACACTAGCAACCATATAACTATAAAAGGAAGCCATATCTCAGCTCCATAACATCATACAGACATGCTGGTTGGCTACAGTGGCGAGTTTTGCCACACCAAGCACCACTCACATTTTCTTCAGGAAATGTACATTCTAGTTATTATTATTATTATTCTTCTTCTGGACAAAACTTCGGTTCGCAACTCCTCCTGGACCGTTTGTCACAGACCCATGAATGAGGCGTCAAATCGTGCGGCCTATTGAGGAATGGTGTGCTATATCTTTTATAAGCGATCGGGCGTACGATGATCGTACAGGGGGCGAAAAATCGCCCGAAAAATCCCATCGACTTAACATTGTGGCCAACTTTGACGAGTCTTAGCTCAGAGTGAGAATTTCGTAGAAACATGTAAATCACCACATATGAAGAGGTTATCAAGCTGTGCGAGAACATACCCCGCAATGGGGTATAAGTTGTACCCCTGGGGGGCAAGAGCGCCCCAAAGTTGCCCCATTGACATACTATGGTGAGGGACGGCCCATTAAACAGCATGCGTTTTTCCTACTATGGTAATTTACATAGGAATTTTGTATTGAACATAACTCTACATCACAATGTCATAGAGACATGGGGGTGGGCTCATTTTACTAAGCCAGCCAATCAGACTCTCAGGATCATTGTGAAGCTGTCAAACCACGCCCTAGCAACCATTTAGAGCACCTTAGCAACTTATCCCATAGACTGCCATTATAAAAGGCCCAGATGGATATCTTTGGATTACAGTGTCATAGAGGCTTGGGGGTGGGCTCATTTTACTCAGACAACCAATCAGACTCTTGGGATCACTGTGAAGCTGTCAAGCCACGCCCTGGCAACCATTTAGAGCACCCTAGCAACTGATCATATAGACTGCCATTATAAAGCGCCAGATGGATATCTTTAGATCACAGTGTTGTAGAGACATGGGGCTGGGTGTTTTTGACTCAGGACAGCAAACAACCAATCATGTACCACCACTGGCACTTCCTTGCCACACCCTAGCAACCATTATTGATGACCCTAGCAACGCAAACCCAAAGAGGTGTATCTTCAAATCTGAGTGTCAGAGACATGGGGGTTGATTTATATCATTCATACTGACAAGCAGCCTTTATAATATCATCACTTGCAGCTGTCAAGCCACTCCCTAGCAACTAAAAACAGTACCCTATCAACCGTTTAGCAAGACCTATATCTTTGCATCCGAATATCGTATACACATGGGATTTTGGTTCTTCTGACCCATGTTAGCAAACCAGACTCGAAACATGTTAGTCATGCTAGCAGTGAATAGCTACATGCTAATAGTGATTAGCTAAGTGCCAATTCATGCTAAGAACTCTATAAAACTCAATAGTAACTATCTGTAAAAACTACCAACTGCCTAGCAACACTCTAGCAACCACCCCAGATACCCTAGCAACCACCCCAAGTACCCTAGCAACCACATACCAACACCTTAGCAACCATCCTGGGTACCCTAGCAACCGCCCTAGCAACCACCCTGTGTACCCTAGCAACGGCCCTAGCAACCATCGTAGGTACCCTAGCAACCACCTTGATTACCCTAGCAACCGCATAGCTACACCCTAGCAACCACCCCAAGTACCCTAGCAACCACATAGCAACACCTTAGCAACCACCCAAAGTACCCTAGCAACCATTTTACAACATTAACAAGCCATATCTTATCACCAAAGCACAATAGAAACACAGGGCTTGGTTCTTTTATTTATAACTAGCAAGTACTCTTTAAATATCACTCAATAAACTCTATAGCCACACCCTAGCAACCATTTACAGTACCCTAGCAACCACACAATCACATAAATGAGCCATATCTCAGCATCAGAACATCGTACAGAGATGAGGTTGGGCTCTTTTGACTCGGGTGGGACATCACTCTGTAAATATCAACATGGTAAATGTGTACCCACACCATAGCAACCATTTAGAGCACCCTAGCAACCGTATAACTATAAAAGGAAGCCACATCTCAGCTCCATAACATCACACAGACATGCTGGTTGGATACAGTGGCGAGTTTTGCCACGCCAAGCACCACTCACATTTTCTTCAGGAAATGTACATTCTAGTTATTATTAAGTTGGCTTGTGAAAGCCAACTTACTGAAATCCTATTTAAACTTCTTATTATTATTCTTCTTCTGAGACTAAATTTCTGACTGTATCTCCTCCTAGAGCTTTAACTCTACAGACTCCAAACTCAGCCCAGATCTTCAGACTGATCTCGCCGGGTGTGCTATATCTTTTCTAACTGATCCGACTTATGATTTTCATAAAAATGAAGATTAAAACTCATAAAAATCCCATAGATTTACATTGACGGAATGTTCAGATGAGCCAAGACTATTCAAACTCCAACTGTCAAAATTCAAATCTAATCACACTGAAGCCCATTAGACTCAATCAGACTTCCCTTCTATGAACTATTTCTATCCAATTCAAACTAATTTAAGCTTCCACTCTATCTAATTCTATTTCTAATCTATCTAAATCATGCTAGCAACATGTTAATCATGCTTTAAACATGCTGGTAACATGCTAATCATGCTAGAATCATGCTAGCAACATGCTAGTAACTTGCTAATCATGCTAGCAAAATGCTAGTAACATGCTAATCATGCTAGAATCATGCTAGCAACATGCTAGTAACTTGCTAATCATGCTAGCAAAATGCTAGTAACATGCTAATCATGCTAGCAAAATGCCAGTAACTTGCTAATCATGCTAGCAAAATGCTAGTAACATGCTAATCATGCTAGAAACATGTTAGCAACATGCTAGTAACATGCTAATCATGCTAACGACATGCTAATCATGCTAGAAACATGCTAGCGACATGCTAGTAACTTGCTAATCATGCTAGAAACATGCTAGCGACATGCTAATCATGCTAGAAACATGCTAGCGACATGCTAGTAACTTGCTAATCATGCTAACGACATGCTAATCATGCTAGAAACATGCTAGCGACATGCTAGTAACTTGCTAATCAGGTACCCTAGCAACCACCCCGAGTACCCTAGCAACTCCATAGCAACACCTTAGCAACCACCCCGGGTACCATAGCAACCGCATAGCAACACCCTAGCAACCACCCCGGGTACCCTAGCAACCACCTTGAGTACCCTAGCAACTCCATAGCAACACCTCTAGAGACATGCTAGTAGCATGCTAATCATGTTAGAAACATGCTAGCGACATGCTAGTAACATGTTAATCATGCTAGAAACATGCTAGCGACATGCTAGTAACATGCTTATAATGTTAGAGACATGCTAATAGCATGCTAATCATGTTAGAAACATGCTAGCGACATGCTAGTAACATGTTAATCATGCTAGCGACATGCTAATCATGCTAGAAAAATGTTAGCGACATGCTAGTAACATGCTAATCATGCTAGCGACACCTTAGCAACACCATAGCAACCACCCCGTGTACCCTAGCAACTCCCTAGCAACCACCCCAGGTACCATAGCAACCGCATAGCAACACCTTGGCAACCACCTCGGGTACCCTAGCAACCGCATAGCAACACCTTAGCAACCACCCCGGGTACCCTACCAACCACCCCGAGTACCCTAGCAACTGCATAGCAACACCTTAGCAACCACCCCGGGTACCATAGCAACCACATAGAAACCGCATAGCAACCACCCCGGGTACCTTAGCAACTGCATAGCAACACCTTAGCAACCACCCTGGGTACCCTAGCAACACCCTAGCAACCACCCCAGGTACCATAGCAACCGCATAGCAACACCTTGGCAACCACCTCGGGTACCCTAGCAACCACCCTGAGTACCCTAGCAACTGCATAGCAACACCTTGGCAACCACCCCGGGTACCATAGCAACTGCATAGCAACCGCATAGCAACACCCTAGCAACCACCCCGGGTACCTTAGCAACCGCATAGCAACACCTTAGCAACCACCCTGGGTACCCTAGCAACACCCTAGCAACCATCCCGGTTACCCTAGCAACCGCATAGCAACACCCTAGCAACCACCCCAGGTTCCCTAGCAACCGCATAGCAACACCCTAGCAACCACCCCAGGTTCCCTAGCAACCGCATAGCAACACCCTAGCAACCACCCCGGGTACCTTAGCAACTGCATAGCAACACCCTAGCAACCAACCCGGGTACCTTAGCAACCGCATAGCAACACCTTAGCAACCACCCCGGGTACCCTAGCAACACCCTAGCAACCACCCCGGTTACCCTAGCAACCGCATAGCAACACCCTAGCAACCACCCCAGGTTCCCTAGCAACCGCATAGCAACACCCTAGCAACCACCCCAGGTTCCCTAGCAACCGCATAGCAACACCCTAGCAACCGACCAAGATCCCCTAGCAACCGCGTTGCAACACCCTAGCAACCAACCCGGGTACCTTAGCAACTGCGTAGCAACACCCTAGCAACCAACCCGGGTACCTTAGCAACTGCGTAGCAACACCTTAGCAACCACACTGGGTACCATAGCAACCACGTAGCAACACCTTAGCAACCACCCCGAGTACCATAGCAACCTAATAGCTACCACCCAGGGGACCCTAGCAACCGCATAGCAACATCCTAGCAACCGACCCAGATACCCTGGCAACCGCATTGCAACACCCTAGCAACCAACCCGGGTTCCTTAGGAACTGCATAGCAACACCTTACCACCCTATCTACTCTATCTATCTATCTATTTAATATTCCTATCTATCTATCTATCTATCTATCTATCTATCTATCTATCTATCTATCTATCTATCTATCTATCTAATATTTCTATCTATCTAATATTCCTATCTATCTATCTATCTATCTTGTTATTTAAACTTCAGACTTTTTTAAATGAACACCTTCAAACTGCAGAGCTTTTCAAACTACTTCTAATAGGTCAGACTTTTCTCAAGCCAACTTCAAAGTTTGTTCACAAACTTTTTTATCTAGTTATTATTATTCTTTTTCTGAGACAAAATTTCTGACTGCTACTCCTCCTAGAGCTTTAACTCTACAGACTCCAAACTCAGCCCAAAATCTTCAGACTGATCTCGCCGGGTGTGCTATATCTTTTCTAACTGATCAGACTTATGATTTTCATAAAAATTAATAATAAAAATCATAAAAATCGCATAGACTTACATTGACGGAATGTTCAGATGAGCCAAGACTATTCAAACTCCAACTGTCAAAATTCAAATCTGAACAAACTGAAGCTGATTAGACTCAATCAGACTTCCCTTCTATGTGCTATTTCTATCCAATTCAAACTAATATAAGCTTCCACTCTATCTAATTCTATTTCTAATCTATCTAAATCATGTTAGCAACATGCTAATCATGCTTTAAACATGCTAGTAACATGCTAATCATGCTAGAATCATGCTAGCAACATGCTAGTAACTTGCTAATCATGCTAGCAAAATGCTAATCATGCTAGAAACATGTTAGCGACATGCTAATCATGCTAAAATCATGCTAACGACATGCTAGTAACATGCTAATCATGCTAGAAACATAGTAGCGACATGCTAATAACTTGCTAATCATGTTAGAAACATGCTAGCGACATGCTAGTAACATGCTAATCATGCTAGAAACATGCTAGCGACATGCTAGTAACATGCTAATCATGCTAGAAACATGCTAGCGACATGCTAGTCACTTGCTAATCATGCTAGAAACATGCTAGCGACATGCTAGTCACTTGCTAGTCTTGCTAGCAATATGCTAGTAGCATGCTAATCATGCTAGAAACATGCTAGCGACATGCTAGTCACATGCTAATCATGCTAGATACATGCTAGCGACATGCTAGTCACATGCTAATCATGCTAGCGACATGCTAGTAACATGATAATCGTGTTAGAAACATGCTAGCGACATGCTAATCATGCTAGAAACTTGCTAGCGACATGCTAGTCACATGCTAATCATGCTAGAGACATGCTAGCGACATGCTAGTAACATGCTAATCATGCTAGAAACATGCTAACAACATGCTAGTCACTTGTTAATCATGCTATCAACTTGCTAATCATGCTAGAAAACATGCTAGAGACATGCTAGTCACATGCTAATCATGCTAGAGACATGCTAGTAGCATGCTAATCATGCTAGAAACATGCTAGCGACATGCTAGTAACATGCTAATCATGCTAGAAACATGCTAGCGACATGCTAGTCACATGCTAATTATGCTAGAGACATGCTAATCATGCTATAAACATGCTAGCAACATGCTAGTAACATGCTAATCATGCTAGCGAAATGCTAATCATGCTAGAAACATGCTAGCAACATGCTAGTAACATGTTAATCATGCTAGCGAAATGCTAATCATGCTAGAAACATGCTAGCGACATGCTAGTCACTTGCTAATCATGCTAGCAACATGCTAGTCACTGGTTAAACCAACCTAGCAACCACCATGACTACCCTAGCAACCACATAGCAACACCTTAGTGACCAGCCCGGGTACCCTAGCAACTGCATATCAACACCCTAGCAACCGACTTGGGTACCTTAGCAACCACTTAACAACACCCTAGCAACCACCCGGGTACCCTAGCAACCGCATAGAAACATCCTAGCAACCACCTAGAATACCCTAGCAACCACTCTGAGTTCCGTAGCATCTATCTATCTATCTATCTATCTATCTATCTATCTATAATCTGACTCTATCTATCTATCTATCTATCTATCTATCTATCTATCTATCTATCTATCTATAATCTGACTCTATCTATCTATCTATCTATCTATCTATCTATCTATCTATAATCTGACTCTATCTATCTATCTATCTATCTATCTATAATCTGACTCTATCTATCTATCTATCTGTCTCTCTATCTATAATCTGACTCTATCTATCTATCTATCTATCTATCTATCTATCTATCTATCTATCTATCTATCTATCTATAATCTGACTCTATCTATCTATCTATCTATCTATCTATCTATAATCTGACTCCATCTATCTATCTGTCTCTCTATCTATAACCTGACTCTATCTATCTATCTATCTATCTATCTATCTATCTATCTATCTATCTATCTATCTATCTATCTATCTATCTATAATCTGACTCTATCTATCTATCTATAATCTGACTCTATCTATCTATCTATCTATCTATCTATCTATCTATCTATCTATCTATCTATCTATCTAGATTTTAAAACTATGTTAAACTTCAAACTTTTAAAACTTTTAAAACTTAAACTTTTTAAACTTTTTTTAAACTTTCCAAACTTTATTAAACTTTTTAAAACTTTCTGGTCCGGCTTTCTCAAGCCAACTTAAAGTTTGTTCACAAACTTTTTTATCTAGTTATTAATATTCCCCTTTTGAGCTAATTTGCTACACTGGTGGACCAGCATATCCATATTGTTCTCAAGTAAAATGGTTACCTGATTCAGCTCATTAGTAGAAACTGAAAATCTTTTATTGGGTGTGTCTGATAAGGGAGACATACAAAATGTGTAGGTCAGGGGGGGCCTCCAGGTCACGTTTGAAAATATCTGGTCTAAACAACTACATTCTCATATAAAATCTTTTAAAACTACATTCTGTGACACAATAACAGTAATTATATTTTAAAATTATAGTGGGTTCGCTCTTCCACCATTGACATTCACTGAGACAAATGCTGTTATTATAGATCCAGCAACAAGTGGAGTGATACAAATGGTGAAGCGGATATAGTTCTGGGGCCAGTTGCATATACATAGCCACTATGTTAAGACTGTGCCTTTAGAACTAGTTTGACCAACTAGCAGTTAGCAAGAGTAATCAGTCTTACTTTAAAAATTCAAAATAGACCAATCTACTTTTTTGTAACTGACTTTAAATAGTTATGGCCAATCTGAAGAAAACGAATGAGATTACTAACTTTTTAAGACCTATTCTAAGCATCTTATGCAACCGGCCACTGATACTACTGGAATATTGCACTGCTGGAAAAGGCTCTCAGCCAATCAGATTCGAGAACCAGGACAAACTGTCATATAAATGATACAATCTAATCCTGAAATAAGCCACTGCTGAGCAGGTTTGATCTAATGGACCTGTTGCTATAACAGCAATATAATAATGAGCTTTGAAGAACTTAACAATCCTGGATCATGTCAGAAAATAAAATTCAGCTCATTGAGTAATCCACGTACACATGGACAAATTGAAACCTCAATATTTGATATTCTTCATGCTGCTCTGCTGCACTCCATTATGCACTGATCAGTTTGTTGTTCAAATGACCAAAAAAGTTATTTTTAGGCCTCAGTGGTCTAAGATTGCTCTTCAAGGTCAAAGTTATTAAAATAACCATCAAATCAAGAAGACAGGGTTTTACTGTTCACAGAAACAGCAAACAGTAAAGTAATATCCAGTGACCCAAAATATTCAACTTTATATAGAGTCAGAGTGCAAATTAGGCAATTACCAATTAAGAGTGAATGCATGCATAGTTTTAAAATAAAAATACTTTTGGCAAATAGTTCAAATGTATTACATACATACATTCAAAGTAAAATTACAATACTAATATTTATGTCCGTCTTAATATCTTTGCTTTTAATGATTAAACCATAGAGCTTTTATTAATTTTATAAAGTATAAAAAATATAAAATAATTTATAATATTTTGTGAAACCATGGGAAACATTAATGCTTCTTGTTGCTTCAACATATTCATAATTCTCATTACAGATTTGGAAAGATGTTTGGTGCATTTTGCATTTTAAAATCCATGTTTATCCATGATGACCCAAACTCACAGCGCTTGCATGAAATGGAGTTTGTGTGAAGTAGCATTTACTGCAAACTGAGTCACTCTGAGATGCGATTTTCTGGTTATTTTTCTGGATATTTATGTTTTTTGTCATCACTTAATTGGCTAAAGTGATAACACTTTATTCAGCACAAACTGGGCTACAATAATATGTGAGCAGCATGAAAGTACATGTTTGTGTTTTTGAGAAAACAATGTTTATGCGTGGTTAGTGAAAAACTCATTTTTTTAAGTCACTGAAATAAGGCCATAAAACACATACAGAATATTTGTTCACAAGACTTTTGAGAACTAGATGTGGTAGACTAGAGTTTTTGCTACAAAATGATGTGAAAATTATCCTGTTCACTCCTTCACAGAAAACAATATATTGATTTAACATTTGTAAAGCATGATTTCTGATAGAATGCCCGTATGCGAGGGAGTGACAATAATCCATTTTCTTTATTTTACAAAAGCATATTGTTTTGTTGTTATTATTATTATTATTACTATACACAAATAAAAGTAGACCCTTTGCAGTTTCAAACGATACCTTATACTCCGATACCGGAGAATTTTTTGTTCTTTTCGCGGTCATTAAGAAAATGCGAGACAGACCGCACTGGTGCGGGCTTCGACTCCAGGGGGTTAATGAATATGGTGCTTCATGCTTCACTCTCAAACTAAATGTGGTAGCATGTTGTTAATCATTTTATGGAAAAAAAATTACCTCAGTATCTCCAGCTTACAGTTTCTCTTCAGTCCATCAGAAAGCAGCTTCACTCCTGAATCCTGCAGGTCATTGTTACTCAGGTCCAGCTCTCTCAGGACAGAGTTTGAGGATTGTAGAGCTGATGACAAACTCTCACAAGACTGAACAGTGAGATTACAGCCATATAGCCTGTGAAGAGAACAAAACAAACAGCCATATTAATGCGCTTATCAGGTTTATAATCTGGACTGCATGTTTGTCCTAAATACAACATAAACATTAAAATGGTAGATATTAAAAATACATTAAAATGGTATTAGTAACAGAAATAATCACATATGTCAGAACATGTCAAAAAATCCCTCAGGATCAACTCCTGAGTGTTAAATTTGCAGCAAATCAAACTGACTCATGAACAATTTGATCCAGTTCAACTCACTGACTCTGAATCTGGTCACAGCAGTTCACATTATCAACAAACTGAATCTATCCTACTGAAATGAGGTAAGTAATATAATATAAAAAGTAGGGCTGTCAATCGATTATTTTTTTAATCGCGACTAATCACATGATTGCCATGAGTTAACCCGCGATTAATCACAATTAAGCCGACATTTTTATTTGTTCTAAATGTACCTTAAATTAATACTTTTCAAATTTGTAATACTCTAATCAACATGGGGATGGACAAATATGGATGCTTTATGCAAATGTATGTTTATTATTAGTGAAACCATAGTCAACATATAGCATGAAGAGTAGACATGTTTCAAAGGTCATAGTTGTTTTTCAAAGAACTTGTTCGTGTTGTAAGAATTACAGAACCTCAGACCCTTTGAACTTCTGAGATGGACAACACACACACAGTGTATTAACATACAGACATCTGTACATCCCACTGAGAGAAAATGCGGGAAAATGCCTCTCTCACATATGCATCAGTTCCTTTTTCATCCCCTTCCTTCCCCTCACCCATCCTTCCCTTCACTCAGCTCACTCAGAATGGTCAATAGTAGAATATAATGTTCTACATGAATGCAAGTGATATTTACAGTCATGTTTGGTATCATTTGAATTTTCTCAGGGCATCTGGTACAATGGTCTCATTCTTACAAGAAGTAAACTAAAAGGTACAACAGATCCTAAGGGTTTAGAGATGTTTTGCACACTGTAGAGAGTGGGTCAGTTCCCAGTGCCTTTCATGCAAATTACCTTCTGTCCCAAAAGGTGTTAACTCGACTTGATCAAAGCAAATTCCAATTGTTAGTTCCTGTCTCCATTTCGGGGGATGTTTATCTTGGTCAGAGTACTTAAGGAAATGTTGCAAAAGGATCGGGGCGATTCTGTAGCCAGAAGCCCGTAGTGTGGTGTGTCTCTATACTTCACACTATGTATTTCTATAAAGTCAGGTATGCATCTTTTACTCGTAGATTTATCTTTGAGAATTCGATGTTTTGTATTGATATGATTTGAAATCTCTGAATTGGCTATGTAATTGGCATAATACATATTTACCCGACTGATAATAAATTGTTACATTTGATCTTATTCTGTTTTACTCTGTAATTATTGACTCTAGTAGATTACGTTGTATCCTTGTTAGCGACATGAGCACCCGAATGAACGAGTAAATATAAAGTAAAGAGTTCACTAGAATAATCAAATATCATAAGAATACTAATTAGAAATAGATAAACAACCAGTTTGCATTTCAAACTAAATTCGAGGTCATAATAAAATGGAGTCAGATTAGTTAATAAAATGGAGTCAGATTAGAGTTTAACTTAAATTAAAGAGCTTTGCACGCTGAAAAGACCGAATACGCAGGAAACCTTCACCCACGATTGGATACCGTCCTTGGACCAAATTCGTGGACCTTACAGTGGTGACCATCCTCCGTGATCTCCCAAGCAAGCGAGTGACGTCTTTTCAGCGCAATATGAACTGTACCGAACATGAGGTTTGATCATCTCCTTCTCTTTCTCCAGCTGCTGTGGTAAGTCAATTCTTATTTGCCTTGTAGAAATATTGAGGGAAAAATTGAAGCACACCATATATAAACTTTTGTTGAATGAGTCGGAATACTCATATCGTTAGACCGGAGACCGGATCCGGTGGGTCTGAGAATTAGACGAAACCACATATTTGCCAGGGACATGATAGCGGCAGCGCAGGTGAGGAATGACATCCCTTGTTCTGAAATGTACATATCTCTTTGTTTGCCTAAGCAACAAGAGATGGAACTTAAAATTGGAATACCATCATCCAAATTATATTCTGGTACTCAACAGAGAGTCATAAATTAGAACCTAAAATTTTAATCTGCAAACTGCCTTCTCTATTGTTTTATTTGCTACATTGCAACAAATGAGAAAGGAAGTCATTTTAAGTTGATACATTTATATATGAAGGGGAAGTTGGGCAAGACAGAGTGATGTAATCACAACACAGATAAAAGTGCTTTAAGGAAAGCTTCATATAGGAAGCATATCACACTTTATATCAAGCAAATGGCTATTGGGCCTTCGTATAGACTTTAAACAGACTATATTAAATAAACAAACCTTTAAAACCTAAAAACAGTGATTGTGCATTGCATCAGCCCTGAGCTTGCCCAGCTCCTCAACACCTTTTCATATTCAAATGAATTAACACGTGAATGCAATTTGTGACAACTTAGACCTTATTGCAGATGGAAAATTTCTCAAATGTTTAGTGATTTGACCATGTTCTCCAAATGTGCTTGCAATCATTGGATGTTAACAACTACAGAGTCTCTCATTGGCTTTAAGCCTGACCTGTTGTTATACTTACAATGTACACGTGTGTACTGCTGTGACTACAGGGCCAACTCAAAAGAAAATCTTATCCAAAACAAACACATTAACAGCTATGCTATTCCAAAGACTCTAGAGATCAGAAATAATATTATTTAAATTTATACAATTTTAATATAATATAATTATATTATAAATCACATTATAATGTACACTTCTATTATAATCGCCAAGCATAGCATTACAAAAGACAAAGAACTTTTGCGAGAATCAATGCCTGAACTCTGTCTCGCAAGCTTAAGAAGACACACCCAACTGAGAGAGACAAATGTTCCACACCTTATACACGAACCTCCACCTCCACTTCCTTTACCCACTCTCCCCCTCTCTCTCCCCTCATTTCCATCTAAACACAGGCCACTACAGAGGTCACTGAAACCACCTTCCTTAATCAGAATTTATTATAATGCAACAATTCGTGTTTGAAGTCGTTTGAAAGGTCTCCGGGTGTGTCTGGTAAAGGGGTCTCATTCTCTTAACAATAGAAAAAGGCAGACTACTCCCAGATCGTTCACACAAATAACCCATGTATGTAAATGCAAAGTTACTCACCTGAAACCCCAAAAGGTGATATGCTAAAACCCTACAATAAACAGACAATGCCATTTGGTGACTTCGGGGTTCTTCTGGATATTTAAGGGAGAATGACAAAGAGCTCAAGGAATCTGTAGGCAGATCTCCCACATACTTGCTGTGTGTAGTCTTTCATTATCAGGTAATATTTATAGATTCTCTTATTTTGGTATTATTGAATGCTTTATATGATTGATCAATGTGTTGATAATGTTTGAATTGAACTTTGAATGATTATCTTGATTACCTGATTAATAAATTGTGATGTTTGACTTTATTCAAACTTACTCTGAAATTATTTTCTCAAGTAGATTAAGTGAAGGCGTATGTTACCGCAAATCTGCGTCCAGGGTTAGTACATACTAAATCTCAGGTTAGATGGAGCATGGGGCACATCAGGTGAGATTATAGATTTCTGACTAACTGCTTGACTTTAGTTAAGTTGTTATACAGTTGCATTAACTATGGGGGGCTAGATAAAATATTATTGGAGTATAAGCATGGTTCGGGCATACTTCATAGTACTGGCCATAACCTCTGGATATTGTCTCAGTTATATTCAAGTTGTTATATAGTTAAACTAACTATAGGGGGCTAGATTAAACACTATTGGAGTATTAAAATACTTCATAGTGCTAGCCATAACCTCTGATTATTGTTTGAGCTTTAACTAAGTTTTTACATAGGCAACGGTAGGGGCTAAACAGAACCACTATTTAAAGAATGACAAGCATGAAGCGGTCTATTAAATAGTTAGTCATAACCTCTGACTACTGATCAGACTGGAGAGTTTGTGACCGTGAGGTACACGTACATCGGCCGGCGTGATACACCCTGAGCGACATAGATTCCTAATGAAAGAATAAATATAAATTAAGAGTTAAATAGAATGATCAAACACTCATCTAAATTTAATAAACAGCACCTTTTAAAACCTTTTCATTTTTGGAGTCAGATGAATTAAAGAGGTAATACATAGAAGAAAATGTGTTTAAGAAAATATATTTAATCTAATATTGTTGCGTAAAAGGAAAGACAGCATCACGCATGTATCCTTCTGCCGTGCAATTGGCTGCCGTCGTTGGACCAGTGGGCGGACCTTACAGAATTTTAAATTGTTCCGCTACTCCGTGCCAAAAGGGAGGAGGTGTGTTTTCATTTCAATAGCGTGACACAAGTGATAGCGAACTAATTCATCCTTCGCTGAGGAACACCAACTAAAAATTGAATATGATCAGAAAGAGTGGTTAGCATTAACATCTAAACAGTCAAATTTCAATGCAGGATTCAGTAGCTCTGAATTTTGCACATTATTTTGCTCCTTCATAAAAAAACATTGATGTTGTTTTTGATGTTTCTCTTAGGCCCTTAACTAAGTCAATAGCTTCTTTTTCCATGCACACTGATCTCAAACAGTCATCTACATAAAAATTGTACAGAACTGTTTCAACAGCCTTTTGAGATGCTACATATTTTCTGTCCTCTGCTGTCTTTCTCAGTGCGTAAGAGGCGCAGCTAGGTGATGATGTGGCCCCGAACAAGTGCATCATCATTCTGTACTCCTATATAGGTGCATTCAAATTGCCACCTGGCCACCAAAGAAAGCGAAGCAGATCTGCATCATCTTCAGGAACCCTCACTTGATAGAACATCGACTCCACATCTGCCATCATGGCTATTGGTTCTTCTCTAAATCTGGTGAGCACACCAATGAGTGTATTTGTGAGGCAATTTAACACAGTAATGCCCATTCTCAAACTTCGTAATTTCCTGCACTGACCTCAAGAACTGTTTGTCCTCCTGTGACATTTCTTCTTTTTCTTCATAGTGGCGTTCAGGAAAGTCTGAGTTATACTGTTGAATCAACAAATGCTCTATTTCCACCACTGAGAGACGATTAACTGTATGGTGCGGCACTTTAGACCTTTCTGCAGTGTTGCTTTCTTTCTTAATGGTTCCACTCACAACCCAACCCAGTGCAGTCTTCACGGCATATGGTCCATCTTGTTGGCTATTTATGATGTACCACGGCTCCATTGCTTTTGGATTGTTGGCTCCAATTAGAAGATCCACATTTGCATTAATGCTAGGTATGCTTACTTCACTCAAGTAGGGCCATTTGCTGATATCTTCTTGTTTAGGAATGTTCTCGTTTTGAACAGGAATGTTGCAGTGTGTAAAGACTTTAGGAAGCTCAAAGTACTCTGTGTCTTCCAGCGCACACACCTCCAGGTCTGTGAGGATAAAACTGCTTACTAGCTTCTGCTCTCCTGGCTTACCTTGACACATAGTGCTCAGTAGAATCTGAGTTGGCTTCCCTTTCAGGTTCAGTTTCTTTCGCAGCTCTTCTGTACAAAAAGTAGCTGTACTTTCTGCATCCAGGAAAGCATATGTCTCCATATATCTGTCACTTTTACCTGACTTGACTTTTACTGGCACTATTGACAACACACAGTTATCTCCTGCAGACTCTAAGAAGTTGCTTGATTGATGGTTAAGAGAGACCTGGGCACATGAGATCTTTTTGTCTGATGATTCAACATCTTTTGTACCTTTGTGGTCCTCCATAATGTGTAGAATATCTGGGTGCCTTTGGGAGCATTCCTTACATTCCATTCTCTTTTTACACATCTTGCTAAGATGGCCTTGAGTTAAGCATCCAAAGCATAAGCCCTTGGACTTCAGGAACTCCACACGTACCTTATGTGGCTGCTCTTTGATTTCACTGCATGACTCGAGAGCATGACCTTTGGAGCAAAACATACATGGATTCTCAAAGGCGTTGATGATCTTGGCTGGACTGACCTGTTTTCTTGACACATCTGGTGGCCTTCTTTCTTCCATGCTAATGTTGGTTGCAAAGCTGCTCTTACTTATTCCTTTCTTAGGATACTTATCTTTCTGGTTCACCTTCACTGCTACAACACTGCGGTTGTCCAGTATGTCTCCAAAGAGTGGGTCCATGGCCACTTTTGCCTGACGGTCAATAAAGTCAACTAAGTGAGTAAATCTGGCTCTTACTCCTTGTCGTTCTTTGATGTCAAAAGCTTCTGATCGCCACCTTTCTTTCATTTTGTATGGCAACTTTGAGATTACAGCTCTCATATTGGTAGGATTGTCCATTTCCTCCATAGACTCTCCGTCTTCCACTGTATTACGACAACCAATCAGGAACAGAGCATATGCACTCAAGGCTTTACCATCATGAGACTTGACCTGAGGCCACTTTAAAGCTTTATCGATATAAGCCCTTGCTATGATCAACTCATCTCCATAATGCCTTTGGAGAAGTCGTTTTGCTTCTTTGAAACCTCTGCTTGATGGCATATATTCACAGGTCCTGACGAGCTCTTGTGGTTCTCCTGCAGTGTATTGTTCTATATAATATAGCTTGTCCTTTTCATTGTCTGTTTTATGTTCAATGGTATGCTCAATGGTATGCTCAAAGGACCTGATGAAGGATTTGTAGGTTAACGGATCCCCAGTAAACTCTTGGATGTCTTTACTAGGAAGATGAATTTGTTGTTGCTGTTTCACAAGCAATTCCGTCAAGTCATGTTGTTTCTGCATAACCTGAATAATGCTGTCATTTTCTTGATGATTAGCACTGTGGCCCGTGTCTTCTGATGTGCCTAATTGTGGTGCTGCAACTGATACTGAATTCGAAATGGCATTTGTTCTACTTTTCACCACAGCTGAATGACAAGGTGAATAGTCTCTTTGTTCTGTTTTCAGTTCTGATTGCTTCAGATGGATTCCTTTTCTTTGCTTAGATTGTACGCTGCTTCTGCCATCCTCTGAACGCTCATACTCTTTTAGCGTTGCTTTCTGCAAGCGCCGTTTCTATTTCAAGTTCCTCCATTTTTTTTCTGAGCTGCATCTTTTCAATTTCAAGTTGTTGTTTTTGCTTTAAAGCTGCTGCTCTTGCTAGCAAAGCTGCACGTTTTGATTCTTCTCGTGCACATGCAGACAATACTGAGGTGGAAATTGATACACTGTCAATATCTGAATCACGCTTCTGTTTTGATTCAATTCTGTTCACAGATATCTGCGAGGCACTGTCTTGAGGAGTAACATCATCCTCCAGCTCAACATTGTCATTTTGGCTTTTATCACCAACAGCAGCCATCCAATCTTTAGTTTTCTTTATAAAATGTCTCAAGGAATCCATTTTAGGTTCAAACCAATTTGTTTGATCTGCAGACTTTTCATCTTCAGGCAGAAGATCTTTAACTTGCACATTTAAATCAGTGAACTCAGTTATCAACTGTGCAAATTCAAGTTGCATCAGATTTTGTACATTCTGCAGATTTCCATCATCAATCATTAACCCTTCAATGGTTTTGATCTTACTGGTAAGAGCAGATAATTTTGCTCTTCTCAAACTAATGCGTCTGTGAAGTTGCTCTTCTAATGCTCTTTCGGTGGGTTTACACACTCTCTTGTGTTCAAAAACTGCAACGTCTTCCTCTCCTCCCTCAGCCATCATAATTCCACCAATGCACAAACTGCTTGCAGACGTTTAAAAGTACACGTAATACTTTTCTGCATCAAACGTATGCATTTCAGTTTCTTCAAACATGCACTGATTCATCTTATAGCCGCTTCAAAGTCAGTTACCTCTTTTGCAGAACAGAACTTCAATGCGCGGCGACGTACTTCTTTGTGAGCAGTTTTTAATCCACCGGAGAATAAAGCAATGTCCGCTATTTATAACTAGCGATCATTAAACGTGTTCCTGTTCATTCACAGATGATCCTCTGTCGGTGATGTCCTTGTCACAAGCGCTGCATCCACACACTTTTAGTTTCACTTTCCATCTCCTCAGAGCAAGTTTTTTGACTAAACAATGTGATAGCAATCCATCCAATTTGTGATTTCTGTTGCTTCTCCTATGTGTGTGAGCGTGTATTGAACTCGAATAACATCCAAAAGTCCAGTAATTTCCTTTTCTGCAAGTTTAATAACAAAAATTAACTGGAAAAGTTACATGTTCAAAAAACTGTAGCGCTCCATTCTTGCATGAAGCAAATTCTAACGGTCCTTGCCGGAAATGACATCATCATTTTCAATCTTTATATGAAACATATTAAATTATTTAAATGCAATTATTTAACAGTTACTTAATCCAAACAATAACTTATTTCACATCTATAAAAATAAACAAACACTTAAATGGCTCTTACAGATGTGGAAGTGTTTTGAGCCAGATCACACCTTGTACCCACACTCCTATGCTGGCTCCCTGTTACAGCTGCAAGATCAAATTTACATCACAACTTCCTTACCTTTGTTTGGAGCATAATAGCATTTGCAATTAGCCACAGCTGAATGCAGCCACACAACACCATTTGATCTTCTATATTTACTATAAAAATAATGAAAGGGGGTGTAAAACACCAAATCATAAGACCACAATACCAGAAGACTTTATGTGCCACAGAGATCTGCATGTGTGAACAACACTTGCCAAACAGACAACACAGAAACAGGTGAACACATTTCTGCCCACAGATCTGACTGTAACGAGAGCAACTGCAACTAAAGCCATGGACATTGGTCCATTGGAGTTCATGACGATATGGGTGATAAAAACACCAATTAATTTAGAAAACTCCCCCAGCAAAATTAGGGTCTCTAATGCTCATGACACAGCAGACTGTGAAGGCTCAACTGCAAGAGCAGCATCAGGTGTTACACACTCAGACTGCACTGAAACAGCAGCAGTAATTCAGATCTGGCCAACGAAACTCAGTTTCATGTGACATCTGGAATTAAAATTACAATACATGATGATGATGCAGTCAAAGTGATTCCACATGTCTGATTTGTTTCGGTCTCAGGTTGACCAGTGCAATTCCTTGGAGGTCAGATACCAGGAAGGCGCCTGGCCCCATCTGCATTGAGCCAGAACAGCGGAATTGTTAGAATATAACCTGAAATTGTGGGAGATGGGTGCGACGACACTTCAAGAGGCCATTCACACCTCACAGTAGAACATAACTACACAAATATCTACATGGCCTCCCGGATTAGCACCGGAACTAAAATTTTGCAACACAGATTGTTATAGATTAGACTCCGTCCATCTCCCAGACATGAGCACAGAACACAAACCTCCACCATCGCATCATCATCTCACATAGACTGTCCAGTATGAACACTACACATCACAGAAAACTATGATGGCTTAGATTCCAAAGGTGGTACTCCACTAAAGGTCTATTGTCCATCTTCACACTGACAGAATCACATAGATTCTCACACATAGGACATAGTTTATCCCAAGATGACAGTCTCAGAAAGACAAACATAATATTTGTGATTTAAAACCATCTGCCAACTCATGGAAAACATAACACATTTGCATGGCTACTGTCACAAATCGATGATGTATAATTCTAAACGCAGAGGCAAATCTGCCATGAAAATTCTAAAGATTGAAACTTTCTGATTGTTATTGGGATGTTTTGGCAAACCAGAGGGCCCGCTGGTTTCCCAACAGATCACTAATAACAGAAACATTATGAAAATGATTAAATATGAAGTGCGGACACTTCTGTTGATCAGCTACAAAATTTGCAATTTGACTATGCCATCGAATGTAACGCAGGTTACATGACACACATACATACACACACACACACACACAAACTATTACAAAGGATCCAGGATCTCCATTCTTGTATAAAAACCTAAGCACACTTTAGATCACTACCTTGAAATCTTAGGTGACTTGCATTGGAGAATTATATATATGTCTATACCTTTGTAATTGAGATTGAATATTTATTATTATTATCATATGTTTTAATGATGCATACCATCTTCATAAATATGTACGTTTCACTGACCTTTTACTACTTTTCATTTAAGCCACTCAGACCAAGCATTCTTTAATTCCACTACCATTAAAATCCATCAGAGTGGTAGTGAGGAACTGGCTGTTTTAAAATGGGACCACCTTATGACACGAGACCTCAAAAGACACCTGAGACCCAATGTACCATTCGCACTTGTTGACATAAACCTACCTTTTGTTTGTTGCTTTAATAATATGTTCTTGTGCCAAATCTCACAGCTTTCTTCCCATTTTCAATGACATCAAATTCATCATTGTTCAATTGTTGAGCCATTAAGATGCTGTTTAAATGTCTCACACAAAGCAGTCTGTAACCAGTGAGAACCCTTCACCTGTTGGAGTCTGCCCAGAAATCTGCACGACTGGAGGTGACAAGATTCAACAAAAGAGGCAAGAAAGTCCTAGGGAAGGTGTCACTCGAAACAGAAGTTTCTCCATGATGGAACGACTCTTTAAGCAATAAAAGACCTGGATTGATTCAATAAACTATGCACATGGATTGTTCTCAACCAGTCAGGTGAAACCCTGAACCCGTTCATCCACCTGCTGAATTCAAGCTACATGCACCTGCTGAGACTGGTGTACACAAAGGCCTTTCTAAAGGCTTCTACAACTGCAAATACATCACAAGGACCACAACAAGTGTCTGACAAGTGACCCCTTTGGGAATCATCTAGAATTGACCCACATAGTCAAAGGGAGGAAAACTGTAAGAATTACAGAACCTCAGACCCTTTGAACTTCTGCGATGGACAACACACACACAGTGTATTAACATACAGACATCTGTTTCCACATCCCACTGAGAGAAAATGCGGGAAAATGCCTCTCTCACATATGCATCAGTTCCTTTTTCATCCCCTTCCTTCCCCTCACCCATCCTTCCCTTCACTCAGCTCACTCAGAATGGTCAATAGTAGAATATAATGTTCTACATGAATGCAAGGGATATTTACAGTCATGTTTGGTATCATTTGAATTGTCTCAGGGCGTCTGGTACAATGGTCTCATTCTTACAAGAAGTAAACTAAAAGGTACTACAGATCCTAAGGGTTTAGAGATGTTTTGCACACTGTAGAGGGTGGGTCAGTTCCCAGTGCCTTTCATGCAAATTCCCTTCTGTCCCAAAAGGTGTTAACTCGACTTGATCAAAGCAAATTCCAATTGTTAGTTCCTGTCTCCATTTCGGGGGATGTTTATCTTGGTCAGAGTACTTAAGGAAATGTTGCAAAAGGATCGGGGCGATTCTGTAGCCAGAAGCCCGTAGTGTGGTGTCTCTATACTTCACACTATGTATTTCTATAAAGTCAGGTATGCATCTTTTACTCGTAGATTTATCTTTGAGAATTCAATGTTTTGTATTGATATGATTTGAAATCTCTGAATTGGCTATGTAATTGGCATAATACATATTTACCCGACTGATAATAAATTGTTACATTTGATCTTATTCTATTTTACTCTGTAATTATTGACTCTAGTAGATTACATTGTATCCTTGTTAGCGACATGAGCACCCGAATGAACGAGTAAATATAAAGAAAAGAGTTCACTAGAATAATCAAATATCAGAAGAATACTAATTAGAAATAGACAAACAACCTTGAACCTTGAACCAGTTTGCATTTCAAACTAAATTTGAGGTCATAATAAAATGGAGTCAGATTAGTTAATAAAATGGAGTCAGATTAGAGTTTAACTTAAATTAAAGAGCTTTGCACGCTGAAAAGACCGAACAAGCAGGAAACCTTCACCCACGATTGGATACCATCCTTGGACCAAATTCGTGGACCTTACAATGTCTATTAGACACATGAAAAAAAGAAATACCAGGTTCCCATTACTTCTCTTACTTTGCACTGAGCAATTTACTTACACAGACCTGCTTACATTTTTGCACACAGGGCAGCTCTTCTTCTGAAAATGTAAAATGTACATTTATTATTTATTATTACATTTGTTTCCCTCTCTGTGCCCGCATACTGTATTTTGATGAAGCTAAATTCTCAATAAAACTGTTTTCATTGGTATATCTTACTGTTTCTGTTGTCAGACAACGGAATGAATATAAAATAGTGACTGAAACATGACCCATTAAGACTACATAACCAGCTCTCCCTTCCAAGATGTTAATCTCATAATCGCACCATCGTCTGATGAAATCAAATACACATAAGATAAAGACAATAGCTGTGCTGTGATTTCGGCTATACTTGCATGTAAAATTAGAGAAGCAACATAATATCTGTGTTTAACTGAATTAAAGCGCTGCTCCTCTTTGCCGCTCGCCGAAGAGAAACTGAGCAGACGCAGAGAGAGAGAGAGAGAGAGGTGTGTGTGCGCGCTGAACAGATCAGACGCACACAGAGAGAGAGAGAGAGAGAGAGAGAGGTGTGTGCTCGCGCTGGGAGAGCAAGACCTCGCACTCGCGCGGCAATACCGCTGATTCTCAGAAACTAGGTTTGGGCGCTTTTTTGAAGGGAAAAAAGTCGCTAAAGGGGTCTGCAATGTTGCTAAGTTGGCAACACTGTGCATCTCCATTTCTTCAACTAAGGGTTGGGCCATGGGTCAAACAGAAAATATGCGTTGCGTTAATCGCGCGTTAAAAAAATGAGTGCCGTTAAAATTAATTTGCGTTAACGCATTATTAACTTTGACAGCACTAATAAAAAGTAATATAACAGTGTGCAGAGGATTTGATTTACGAAGCGAACATAGAGCTACTATAATAAATGCATAAAGAATGGGAACATGTTTTAAATTGACATGAAATTATAAATTGAAACAAACTGTTCAAAATAATCACTTAAGGAAATGTAGGTATTATTTCATTTCTCATAATTGGAAAACTGCATTACAAAATTCCAGGTTTTCATGGATGCTTGGAAACCATGATTGTTTTCTCATCATGTTTTTGAGTAGATATTGCCTGCCTTGTGTCCTTGAAGAATCACTGATACATTCATTCTACAATATAAATGGGAAAATCTGCTAGCTATAGTTATGAAACGCCAATTCATCCACGTATTGTAACACAGTGATTCAGGGAATGTCAAACCTCAGTATGTTCAGCTGACAGTGTGGACTCTTCAGTCCATCATACAGCAGCCTCATTCCTGAATCCTGCAGGTGATTGCTACCCAGGTCCAGCTCTGTCAGATGAGAGTCTGATGATTGGAGAGCCGAAGATACAGTTTCACAGCATGTTTCATCAAAACCACAGCCATCAAATCTGCCAAAACAGAAGGTTTATTCTGATTATTTTCTGATGTTCAGTGTTTCTGGAAAAACTTATTTTACCCTTCATAATCATGAAAACAAGATATTTTACATAATATTTTGACATTTAATTGTTTAGTGATGTAGAATAAAATATTTGATCAAACAGCAGTCAGTGAAATTACTCACAGGGCTTTTCTGCAGCATCTCACAGCTGGAACCAGTCTTGTAAAGCCTGCTTGTGATGATGTGAACTTCTTTGGGTTGAACTCATCCAGCACCTTCTCTGATATCAGCAGTATGTAGGTCAGCACTGTGCACATTGAAGATGAGAGTTTTCTTCCTGAATGTTCATTTGAACTGAGATATCTCTGGATTTCCTCATATAATGAATGATCCTTGAGCTCAAGTAAGCAGTAGAATAGGTTGACTGAAGCTTCATCTGAGATATCCTTGTTTTGCACTTGTTTAATGTGTTCAGTTGTTTGTCTGATGCTCTCTGTGGTGTTTTCAGTGCGTGTGATCAGGCCTTTGAGCAGGTTTTGGCTGGATTCCAGTGTAATGCCCATCAGAAACCGTAGGAACAGGTCCAGATGTCCTCTCTGACTCTCCATGGCTTTATCAACAGCCTTCTTTAGTAGCTCCTGCAATGTGATACTTTCTTCTGGCTGATCAAAAAACCAAAGCTCCTGCATGTTCTTGTTCAGGTAGCAGATGAATACATGCACTGCAGCAAGAAACTCTTGAACACTCAGATGCACAAAGCAGAAGACCTTCTTGTTATAAAGTCCCTTTTCCTTCTTAAAGATCTCAGCGATCATTCCTGTGAACTCAGTGTCTTTACTCACAACAATATCACATGCTTCCAGATCTTCCTCATAGAACACAATGTTTTCCTTCTTCAGCTGTTCAAACGCTAGCTTGGCTAACTTTAAAATCATTGGTCTGTTTGAATCTAAGTTCTTTGTAGATTCTCTTTCTTCTTGTTCATCGTACTTCTGGTTCTTCATGTTCATCTGTATCAGCAGGAAGTGGATGTACATTTCCGTGAGTGTTGTGCTGATGCTCTCTTCACTGTTGTTGATGAGAATATCCTGAAGTACTGTGGCCGTGATCCAGCAGAACACAGGAATGTGGCACATGATGTAGAGACTACGAGACGTCTTAATGTGTGAGATGATTCTGTCGGCCAGAGTCTTATCTGTGATTCTCTTTCTGAAGTACTCCTCCTTCTGTTGGTCAGTGAATCCTCGCACCTCTGTAAACAAACCCACATATCGAAGAGGAATCTGATTGGCTGCTGCTGGTCGTGAGGTCACCCAGACCAGAGCTGATGGAAGCAGAGTCCCTTTGACCAGACTTGTGAACAGCACATCTACAGATGATCTTTCCTCAACATCGTTCAATATTTCACTTTTAAAATTCAAAGCCAGGCGACACTCATCAAGTCCATCAAATATAAATGCAAGTTTACATTCCTCATATAAGTTAGATTTTTCCATGTTCTTCAATTCAGCATTAAATTTTCGCAGAAACTCATGGAGATTTAACTCTCTGTCTTTAATGCAGTTAATCTCTCTGAATGGAAGCAGGAACACACAGTGTATTTCCTGATTGGCTTTTCCTTCTGCCCAGTCCAGGATGAACTTGTGCACAGAGACAGTTTTTCCAATGCCAGCAACTCCCTTGGTCAGCACAATCTTTTTCTCATTTTTTTCCCTTAATAATGTAAATATATCATTGCATTTGATTGGTTTGTCCTGTGTTTGTTTGTTCTTGTTGAAAGCATCATCAATCTTCAGAATCTCATGTTCCTGATGGACATCTTTCATATCTCCCTCTGTGATGAAGAGCTCTGTGTAAACAGCCTGGAGATGTGCTTCATTTTCTTCTTTGCCCTCAAAAATACGTTCTGCTTTCATCTTCATGTTGGATTTGTGAATTTTAAAAAATTTCAGAATCGAATCTGCTGTTTTAAAATATGATTAAGTTAATAAAACACAGGAGGAAAGCAAAAACAGATTTAATTTTTTTAAAAACACAACAAAGCTTTTACATCAGCACGATCTCTTCAGAATTAATTAAACATTGTAATTAAATAACTTTTGAAAGTAACATCACAGATTTTAAATATACAAAGATGGTACACATATAATACTTGAATGGGAGAAAGTGCAAGGCACAATATGGTGGTATAGTCCCGCTTCTGAATAAAAGAGCCAGTTGTTAATTGGTAAAGTCATCGCATCACTGCAGCTGCACTAAGAGGCTCTGGTTGCTATAGAAACAGCATCCTGAGACGCTCTTAGGACTGTGTATGTGCAATGACTGGTCTAGCCTGAAAAATAAGCTTTTTAACGCCATTTAAGAAAAAAATCTGTCAGATTTCATTGTTGATTTCAAATTTAATCATAAGCTTGGTAAACAGCTTTGGAGAATTCAATGTTTCCCCATTAAAAGAGATAGGAGCTGGACTTGCATGACTAAAATAGCTGCGTGAGAGGCATTTCAAAGATGGCCACTCAGTGAAATAACTTGTCTTAAAGGGACTTTGGTAATACAGTCCTGAGGTTTTCGATTTAATTCACTAAATTTGTCATGTTTCTCATGGATTTAAGCATTCAGATTAAGTCATCCAGGCATATTTACTTTTTTCAATGTTTAATTTATAAACTCAGTACAGAGAACAAGGCTTTGAGAACAGCTGGCAATGAATGCACTAATTCTGTTTATATAAGGTATACTGGTGTGGTCATTGCTGGTCACATATGGTGGTGGTTGTCTGAAGTTTTTGGCTGTTGAGGAGGTCAGTGGTACTGTCTTGTTAGATATGGTGATACAATACATCACCTCCCACATTATATCTCTGTTCTAATATTAATAATGCTCCAAACCATGATCTGTCCAACATTTTGAAATAACATAATTGCACAGCAGCGTTTAGTCATTGCCACTAATTCTTACTCTGTGATTTATACAGTGAAAATTGTGAAAAAAAAGAGTTTTGAATACAACTGATAAGACTGCACCTTGCTTCTCTGCTGTCTCTGTGTTTTTTTGTGGCTCTGTGAGGAGAGAGAAAATGGACAGAAGTAAAAAATGTGTGACAAAATATATAGATGCATGAAAGAAAATACTGTAAAGCATGTCTGCCTATGAACAATATGACCATAAATGACAGATTGTGATATTTAGAGGTCTCTCACACCCGATCTCTCACAGCCCTCCCTGTTATTCTCCTCCTGAGGGTATTATGAGCCACCATTCAGTTCCCTTATGTTCAGTCACCATTAGGTGCTTTCGCACTGCATAGTTCTAAGAACTAGCCAGCAGGGTGGTTCCTAGAGAACCAATTTCTCCCTCGGGCCGTTTTCCTGGTTGCATTCGCACCGGCAGCAGGAATTCTGAAGCGGCCGACAGTGACATCTTTATGCGCGGCATTTACTAACGTCAACAATCAGTGAATGGAGGACACCATGATCAGAGTTGATTTTGTTGTGTGTCATGGAAACTTCCGACAATGGTTCTAGAAACTATGAAAAGGTTTCTCTGGTGCGAAAGCCCCTATAGAGAACATGCATGAGTGAAGAAATGTCACATGGCTCCTTTGTTTTTTTATATAAGTTACTTTTCAGGTGATGTATGTTTCTTGTCCTTTTATTCCTACCTGCCGCGTTATCATTTTTCTTTGTTCAAGGCTTTATTCCATATTTCGTATTTACATTTATGTTAACGAGTAAGAAATTAGTCCTTTTATGGTTTTATCTTTGTATGCTTAAGACAGTTCATTACACATCCACACAGACCACTGATGACTGAGAGGGACTGAGAAGCAATCGTTAATGAACTGACAGTAGCATCTGTAAAAATGTACTAGCTTCATTTTTAAAGGGTAAAATTTTAATATTCTTACTGATGTAGAACTCTACTCTTATTAAAATTAACCCTTGGTCTTCCATAGTATCATACATTTAGATCATGATAACCACAGGCAAAAGCAGATTGTTTCAGAACAGAGATTTCAATTGGATGTCAGTGCTTGCATATATTTGAAATATATGCTAAATATATGTTGCAAAGAGTTAAGCTCAATAAAACATATTTTTGAAATAGGAAATATATTTAGTTTCAACCTTCATATACCAAAATGTATTTATAAATGTATTTCTGGGGCAGGAAAATGCATTTTATTGGACTGAGATATATATGAAATATGGACTGGGGTCAAAATATATTTTATTTTGGTAACACTTTATAATAACTTTCATTAATAAATCATTAACAAACATTATGTAATGCTTAACGGATCATTAGTTCATATATATTCACATATCTAGAAACGTGAAATAATGTGCTTGTTAATGTTTACTAATTAATGTATTAAACATTACCTAATAATCAACATTTAATTTAAATTAAAATACTTACAAATGTCATTAAATTTCTAATTCCTATGATCAAAAGCTTATAAAAGATGATAAAAATGATAAAAGCTTTTGTTAAAGCACAACACCTTTGCTGCTGTTAAGGTGTGATACAGGTAAGGCTAGGGACAGGTTTGGTGGTATGGGTAGGTTTAAGGTTAGTTAAGGGGTCAGCAGTGTACAGGGGTCAATTTGATTACTATAAGGTTACTATAATTACTATCTGTTTATATTGCATTGTTTTGATAAATGATAAATGAAGTATTTTCTTGAAAATTAGTTTTTGTTTCTCCCTCCTGTTGCTGTATGACTCAATGAATATTCTGTTTAATACATAATAGTATAATAATATAAGTGTTGAGGTGATTAAAAACATGTTTTGCACCCAAATTACAATGTGTTACATGTCTTTACCAAGCATTTAACTAAACTAACCACCCTTTACACAAACATTGTTAAAGTAGCTAAAAGTCCAGTGCCAATAAAGATCCTAAAAAAAATAGTAAATGTAGTACCCAATCTAAAGTGGAAATTATTCATTGATTGTAAATGTTTATAAACATTTCCTAATCATTAGTACCTTTATGAGCAGTCATTTTGATGAAAAAAGTGTCCCAAATGACCCGAATTCACCCTATTTTCACATTTTTACAAATCATTTATTAATCATGTGTTAACCTGTTAACTAGCACCAGGACGCCAGCGTCCTCAGAGCTCTTTGTTTGCACACGCCATTGTTTTCAAACAGATAAAGTAAAACAGGACAAAATGAATCTTGACAAACTATATATCATTTTGAAGGTCTAAGCCTCTAGCATCGACGACAGATCGCTGTTTTTCGATAGAAAGCTTATACGGAATGTATTTGCTAAATTTGTGTAAGCAGTACACATCAAAACATGTAGAAAATATCCCGCAGCACATACCTTATTCATCCTGATAACGACTCTCAAATGTGTCCACTGCTGTAAATCCTGGTTTTGTTTGAAAGATAAGAGTCCAGTGAACAACATTCCATCGAGCACTTTTAGTCCAAAGAAACAACAACGCTGTAATTTAGATCGTAATCCTTTGTTTACGTCTCATCTCTTGAGGGAGAGTTATTGTTTGTGTCCGTTATGGAACAAATTATGCTCAAAAACAGCGTCTTGGTGGTAAAAAAAACAGCACGATTTTGTAGCAGACAATGTCCCAAACAGAATGAAACCATCCAAAAAAAAAAAAGTCAAAGATACACGGAAGATTGATTATTTGAATTCTGGCGCTCCCTCGCGACGCGCATGACGCACGCTGTGACGCACCTGTCATCTGATGGGGCGTAACTTAGCGATCTTTTAGCACTATAAAAAAAAAGAAAAAACTTTTTTTTTTTTCTTCAGCAGCAGTTTTCATATATGTTTGCGTGTTTTGTGGAGAATGGGCCTGTATCTGTGTGATTAACATCCGTATAGCTGATAATCAGCATCTGATTACTGACTGTTCACAGATATCAGTGTGAATGCAGTCTATATAAAAGTCCATTATAATGTGAATATTGACTATATTGGGCAGCCATCAGTATGATTAGCATATGTATGAATGATCATCAGCAAGTGATTACTAATGTATGAGCAGGGGAGCATCTGTTTGTCAGGAAATCAGTATGTACTTAAGTTATTTTTTTATTATTATTATTGTTTTTTTTTTCATCACTCAAAAATTATTATTATTGTATTTTTCTAGTGCTCAAATAAATCACTTATACGATGTCTAAGATTCTGTCTACTGTTTTATAATTGAAAAACTGCAGTGGCATGTATAAAGACTAATAGTTTGTAGTAGAACCCTTCAATAATTTGGTAAATATTTTTCCTCAAACAGGGGGGGGGGGGGGGGCTAGAAAAATGTCTGCAGGAATCTCATTTTTCATGGTATCTTCTTCAGATTTGAAATATAAACTCATGAGACATGTGACTTTCAGCCCATTACTTTTCTGGATTTCTCCAGGATTTATTTCATGTATTTTTATATTAAATTTTAAAAAAATTCAGTGTGGTACAATTTTTATCAAGGCACTTCAGTGTCTATAACTTTTTATATTTTTGAGCATCATCAACTCTGGATGATGGATAGTAAAGGTCAAAGGGTCTTCTTTCCAAAAACACCACAATTGTGTGTGTGGCACACTGAAGTCAGGAACTGTTACCATTTTAAGTTAGTTAGTCATTTTCAGCTGTGATTCCCAATATGGGGGGTGCTAGTTAACAGGTTAATGTTTTTGCAGTACCCAATCTAAAGTTGAGACTATTCATCATTTGTAAATGTTTATAAACATTTACTATTTTTTTAGGATCTTTATTGGCACTGGACTTTTAGCTACTTTAACAATGAAAATCATTTGTGACCCTGGAGCACAAAACCTGTCGGGTCTACTTGTGATATACATCAAATCCCTGTCCTATGCGTGTGTCCCTGCCTGTCCAGTGTTGCTATTAAAGACTATTGTTCATGTTTACTCCTCGTCTCCTCGCTCCTTGTTCCTCCACAGTAGGCAGTTGTGACACACTACCTGTCATTTGACCGGTTTTTTTTTATCTTTTTTTTTACCATTTTATTTTAAAGTGAAGGTATCTCATTGTAATAATTCAGGAAATGCCTCTTTTGTAAAACATTTATTGAAAAATGTTTTAAATGTTTTTTGCATATTATTTAAATTAGGATATTTTACTCTAATTGTATGTTTTATGTTTGGCAGCCATTGCTGGCAGTCATTTGACCTTTTCTTTTCTTTCCTTTTTTATGTATACAAAAAATGGCTAAAAATATATTAGTAGAAATTCTATTTTGAAATATATTTTAACATATATTTTTGGCCATTGTTTTGTATATTTTGAAATATATTTCCAAATATATTTGAAAATATATTGTTTTGCTGTATGGGTTTGTCGACTGAAAGAGAGAGAAAGATCCATGATTCTTACAAAGATTTACATACTTTTGTATAATATATATATATATATACTTTTTTGTAGTTGTAATGACGCCTTGATGATACTAAATGATTTCACTTACTGGTCAAGCTTAATAAATAAATGTATCACCGTATAAAAAGTTTTAATCAAGACTTTTAGTGAATTAAACATTACCTTGCTTGTGTTTGTTCTCCAGCTGTTCAGCCAGATCGTTCTGGTTCATCTTCCTCAGGATGCTGATCGTTATCTTCACAGCTCCTTCTCTTCCAAAACACGCCACCATCTTATCCACTGTTTTTAACCTATTTGCGTTCTCCATTTCAGACTTTGATATACATGCATGATCTTTCACTAAGTTCCACTGAAACAGCTCCAGATCAGCTTTTAACAGCTCCTCCAGTGAGCTCAGAAGCAGATCTTCATCAGATGCCATCGTCCTTCACAGCTTCAGGACAAGAAGAAAATGATCTGAAAGAGAGTTGTGTGTAAATCTGCAAAAATTAAAAGATTAAATAAATGCTTTGAGTTTGTCTCTACCGAAGTAAACAATGTCTCAATGCTATCTGATCTAGTCTAGAACGAATGGCTTCAAGACACTTTTAAATCTGTATATGTGCTATGGAGCTGACGAGACGTGAGACAGGCGGATCCATTTGCAAGGCTTTATTATTAAACATGGTCAATACAGGCAGGGTCGGGCAGTAGCAAACAGGTATGGCATGGGCAAGACACAAGAATAATCCAAGGGCAAGCGAGGGTCGGCGATCGGCGTACAATATCCAGAGGGCTAGGCAGAGAGAACAATCCAAGAACACGGGCAGGAATCAAAACACAGGAAATCTAACTAGGAATACAGGGAAACGCTTTGTATGCAGACTGGGCTAACAATGCTCGGCAGTGGGTAGAGAAATGTCCAGAGTTTATGTAGTGTGTGTGGGTGTGTGTGATTGGGTGATGGTGATTGTGAGATTGGGTTCAGGTGTGAGCGTGATGATTGAGAACAGCTGTGTGGGTGCAGTGAATGATGGGAGAGTGACCCCTGGTGGTGAGTGCGGCAAAGTTCATGACCGGGATTTGTGACAATATGTCAGTATTTTATAAAGAACCATTTCAGAAAACTAATGAAACCAGTTTTCAAATAGACTCAAGTGGTGAGAGTACAACCCTGAGGAGAATCTGTTTGTCTTCAAAAGACCCACACACAATGAAACCCGATGATTGAGACTGAAAGACAGATAAACAGAGGCAGAACACTCTGAAATAAACCATTAAGAGAAGAACAGACAGACTGCAGAGGTTCCTCTGAGCTCAGAGCAGCATTAGCTTTGCACTGGCGATCTGAAGCGTGCCTGAGCACATCTGAAAGTCTGGCTGATTTGACTCGAGCGATCTCTGTACTGTGCCATAATAATCTTCTGATATGTGTAGCACAATTCAATGAAAATCACTGTGCTGCACAAGTGCTAAATCTATCAGACAATCTATTAGAAAAGCGTTTCTTCAAAACAGAAAGTAGCATGGTAGTGACATGTCAGAACACAGCTACTGTCACAGAAAAGAAAGCCACAGCTACTGTCCCTGTAATCATTGAAGCTCATGAGATGCATATGTACCTGCTCATCCATCATCATCTCTAACACAATCTCAGTCCTCAATGGCTCCTCTATTTCTCTTTCTTTTTAAAGCTCTCTCAGGAAACTTTTTATTTACATGCTGGATACAATAAAATCAATTACTGTTATTAAAACCCTTTCATTTGCCAATTATATTCAGTATAAAGACTGAAGTGCTATTTGCTGCATTACAATGTCAGACCATACAGTTTCATATCATCACGCTGATCATGTTTCTGTAGTCATATGCCAGTATCATATGCCCTATAGACAGCATTATCAGCAGGTGTGTTAAGCAGCACCTGGTCACAAGAACTAGAGACATGAAGACATTCACACATAGTTCACTCTCAGTAGGAAGACCAGAGACTGGCAGAATCTAATCAGTGAACTGATGCCATCATGTTCATATGCCCGATACAATACAATACTTCATCTTAGTTCTTCATATGCTGTTATGTCAGGATGAGGAATCAGCAGATCTTAAACAGATTCTTCTATTTGTATTTCCTCAGTCCTTTTTGAGTAGCTCTAATAGCTTATCTACAGTACGTTCATAAAGTATTCAGCTCTTTGTTTATTGAAACATTTTGTTGTGTTGCCCAGTGTGCACTGATAAATATTATGTGCTATTGTTTGAGCAACAGAACACACATAATAATATTCATAATATTACACAGCATAATAATATTCTTCGTCCTACACTAAAGATGGAGTCTGATCTGGACACACCAGCAGGGACTGGACTACTGATTACAGATGAGTGGTTAGATGTTTCCAGTTGTTTTGGTGTGGACTAGAAACTCCTAAGAAACTTGAAAATGCTAGTGTGGACAGAGAGCATTTAGAAACTGCCATTATGCATCCATATTAATGTAGATGTAGCCTGAAGCAGTGTTGAAGTTAATCAAGTGATTAATGAACTACTTGCACAACTACTTCTGCGTTCTACTTAATACGATTCAGGTGTTTCTGGTTACAGCTGTCAGCGCACCTACATACAGACCGTTACACAGTAGAATGCAGATTATTATTTTAGGTCTGTCAGTGAAAACAATGAATTCTGTTCTCTGCATTAATATGAATTATATTGAGCATGCTGAACTGCTCCTGTAAATATATATTTTTTCTTTTCCAAATGTGCATTCTGAATAATAAGTAAATATATTTCCCCCAATAACATGTAGCTGTCTAGTGTCTGTCTTCTCATAAACAGTGTTTTTCACTTATGGTCATATTTCATAGCTGTTGAGTTTAAATTATTTTGACTGATGGACAGGATTTGATTGTTCAGCAAGTGAAAGTGTGTTAAAATCAGCCCAAATATATGGAGCCGTGCACATGACATGCAGGGAAAAAAAGTAAATCATGCGGATCATTTACCCACCCTGATAGCAAGCATCCATTCAAACAATGTTAAATCAGTGGCATTTTATCAACATCACTTTTGCACCTGGCCCGGCCCGGACTGGCAATCGGGAGCACCGGGAGAGGCATGCTGCCCATTTTTTGTGGTTGTTTATTATTATTATTATTAATAATATTTTATATTTTTGCCTTCTTAATGTACCAAAGTGATCATTTCAGATTTTGTCATTCGATAATAAATTGATAATAAATCATAAATTGTTTAGTCTTGACTGGCAGCGCTGAGCTATATTAATCGGCTCACGTCTGTTCCGCGCTTCCGTCAAACGGTTCCGAACAGAATAGTGTCTTCAGTATTAGGATTTTTCAGTAAAGATATTGTACTAATTTTGACTTTTAGGCACTTTAGAAAATGTGTTTTAATATATTTGTATGAAATATAGGTTTTTTAAATCTAGGGTATTTAAGTAATTTTAAGATAAATTACATTCTGTACTAACAAATTGCAATGAGATGGTTGTTTCGCAACAAGGTAGACACAGTTGGTGAAGACCTGTTAGACCTGCTGGTGAAGAAGTGACAAGTACAAGAAAAAAAGGGAGAGACAGATGTTGGGGAAAATGGAAAAAAAGGAAAAGGGAGGTGAAGGTGCAGTTTAAGAGACAACCTTTAATTATTTTCCATGGCCCCAGACTAAAGATTTAGACCTATTTAAATGATGGCCATACAAATTATAGGGTTGTCTGTGGTTTCAGAATTTGTTGTTGGTGTATAGGATTGTCACCGTTGCCTTGGGAGGCGCGAAGAGACGAGGAATAAACTTCAACATGGACTTTAATTACAAACGAAGGGATACAAACACAGGAACTCAGGAATGACATATATAATGCTGAACACAGGACACTGGCAACACTGGGCTTATAAACACTGAGGAAAACTAGATAATAAATGACACAAGGCTGGGGACTAATAAACTAATGAGGAGAACTAACCGAGAACAGGAAACAGACCAAATACGGGCACGAGAGGAAGGGAAACACAAGACACAGGTAGGCAGGACTGACAAGGACGGCCTAAATGAGTGTGGGATTTACGGCTTGAAATCCCAGTCCGGCCCTGTTCTGCACCCACAATTAAAGGGATAGTTCACCCAAAAAAGTAGTTCCAAACCTGTATGAATGTCTTTGTTCTGCTGAACACAAAGGAAGATATTCTGTAGAATGAGGGAAACAGAACAGTTCTGGGGCACCATTAACTTCCAAAGTATTTTTTTCTCCTACTATGGAAGTCAATGGTGCCCCAAAACAGCCTGGTTACAAACTTTCTTCAAAATATCTTCCTTTGTGTTCGGCAGAACAAATACATTCATACAGGTTTGGAACTACTTGAGGATGAGTAAATGATAACACAATTTTCATTTTTGGGTGAACTATCCCTTTAATGTTGAAAAAATGTGGAAATTTCAGCAAAGAAAAAAAAATAAATAAAAAAATAATAATCAATGGTAGCCTAATGGCATTAAATCAATGTTAGAATGTGATGTAGGTTCAACATAATGCTTGCGCTGAATGAAACACAACAATTACAACTGACTTAAAGCCACACAGACTGAAATTAACAGATATAAAGGACAATAAATCTCTCAAGATCTCAGTAGAGGAGGATTAAACAACTCCACAAACAGCATCACCAGCTTCACTTATTACTAACCAGACTGACACTATTTCTGTCAGACATCTACAGAAGCTCTTATTGAGAATCAGCAGAGGTTTAAATTATGTTTTATTGTGTTTGGTTTGAAGTTACCATTATCAAGATCAGTGTTTTAGTTGGGCTCCTGACCCTTGACTTTTTAATTTAAGGAGTGGTGTAGCTACTTTTTACTTTTTAAGGGTAGCTTGACTGTAGCTTGACTACTTTAACTTATGAGTAGTTTGTAGCTTATTAAGCTGCAGTTTCAGAGTAGCTTCTATAGAAGCTTCTCTAGAAGAAATATTTAGTTGTATGTTTCATTAAGAATCTGTCTTCTGTTTCTTTGGCAAATACCTCATGCTGTCGACAGATGAGCATTAGCCATATTAGTTCCAGTATGCATTGTCACATGAACAGCACCATTGACTTCTAGTGGACAAATGAGTAACTGCATCTGTGTTTGTCTGCATTAGATTTCAGTTACTTGCAGTTTATGCCATTGTCAGTTTGAGAGCTGTGCTGATGGTTCACTAGACTCAGCATGACCACAGGGATGAAGAGTGAAGCTCTGCTGTGTGTTTCTGTGTTTCAGATCATTTCTAGGAGTCTGAGTCAGTTTGTGCAGCTGGAGTCTGTGCCGAAAGGAGGGTTCCCCTACAGGAACTCGAGGTGCGTCGAAACGCTACGGGAACGCCTTTCAGCGATATCAAGATCTGAATCAAATGTGTAATCAGTCCAAATTGATGGCGAGACGTCAGGTGCGGGTGACGTCATGACCAGAAGGCTCAAAAGCACGTGAGGTGCAGCCGGCTTCAGCTTTCTGTCATTCAGCAAAGCTCTCTGTGTGTGTCGGTCACGTTTATGTTTTGTGAGTCTTATTTACTGTTGTCTGTCAGTTGCATAAGCACCAGCTATGTCTAAGGCAAGTGAGAAGACTGTTAAGGGCGAAAGCAGATCGCGTTTTAGACTGTGTGTTCCTCCCTGCCCTCGCTACATCACGAGTGGGGATACACACAGTCTGTGCGTGGTCTGCTTGGGAGCGAAGCATGCAGAGTCGGCTCTTGAGGGAGCCGACTGTCCGCATTGTGAGAGGATGCCACTGCGTTTGCTTCGCTCCCGGAGGGCTCTTTTTGAGGGGAGAGCCTTCACCAGCGTTCCTCACGGTGCTGGCCCCGCTTCCGCTGAGGCGGAGCGGCAGCTGCACTCGTGGGGTTCGCAGCTGGATCTGGTGGAGGGAATGGAGACGGGCGAGTCCCTATCTTCTTCCTCACCTGCCAGATCCACTGCCCGCTCTCTGGGTTCGGAAGCCCGTTCTGCGGTTTCTTCCGCCCAGGGGGCGGGCTCGGCGCTTCTCCTATCTTCCTCCGAGGAGGTTGATACGGAGAGCGTTGAAATTTCGCCCCCTCAATCTCCACAGTATGAGGAGTTATTAGAGGTAGTTACTCGTGTGGTTGCAAAATTAAACATCGATTGGCCCACTGAGAAACAGGCTGAACCGCAGAAAAGCAAACTAGATGAACGCTTTCTGCGCACTAAGCCACTACCTCCACGCCGGAGCCTGCCTTTTTTTTCCTGATCTCCACACCGAGGTGTCGAGATCGTGGAAGAAACCTTTCTCGGCCCGCTTATTCATTCCCGCCTCTGATTATTATTGCAATGTGGCGGGGCTGAGTGAGTGCGGTTACAGAGCGATGCCCCGGGTTGAGCAGACGCTTGCGAGCTATCTGTCCCCCGGCGTGGCATCGTCTCTGAAGGCTCCGGTCTTGCCCTCCAAGCCGCTGCGCACAACGTCAGCGCTGGTGGGCAAGGGGTACACGGCAGCAGGTCAGGCTGGTGCGTGTCTGCACACGATGTCTGTATTACAGGCGTATCAAGTCGACCTGCTAAAAGAGCTAGATGAAGGCGAGCAAATAAAATCTGACGATATCGTAGAACTGAGGAGGACCGCTGATTTGGCTCTCCGCGCCACCAAGGAGACCGCCCGGGCTATTGGGCGGTCCATGGCAGCTCTGGTGGCGGCGGAGAGGTATTTGTGGTTGACCCTGTCTGATATGAAAGATAAAGACAGGGTCTTCCTTATGGACGCCCCGCTTGCGCCTTCTGGTCTGTTCGGCGATGCCGTCAATTCCGTCGTTGACAGATACCAGGAGGCTCGTAAACAGGCGGCGGCGTTTCAGCGATTTCTCCCTCGCCGTTCTATAGCTCTGGGGGCTGCTGGGCGGGAGCAGCCCCAGCCGTGTACTAGCTCCTCATACAGGGAGGTTCAGAAGCAGAGCGTTGCCTCTCATGCTCCCCCGCAGCGGGACCGAGGTCGGCGGCGCTCTAAGTCTGGGGCTTCTAAGGCGAGGCCCGATCTGAGGGTCGTGCTTCAGTCTGGGAAGCCCTCGACGAAGCGGTCCTGACGCTTTGAGTTCGGGACTGCTGAGGGCAGCCCCTACTGGGGAAAAGCGGGGTGCACCGCATTACACGGTGTCCGTCTCTCCTCAGCGCCCCCTGGAGATCGTTTTGTCATCCCTGCCAGTGTTTCAGGGCGCAGCAGTCTCCAGCGAGTGTCTCTCTCAGTATTTTCCGCCCGGAGAAGTAGCGGAGCTGAGAGCCTCGCCACCCCTTCGGGGTCTCTCGAGCATCTAGTTCGGCCGTCTCTTGTCGGTCCTCCACTTCAAAGCACCGAGCTAGTAGCTCCAAGTACACCAGAGGCCAGTCTCGAGAGACTGGTTCCCTTAGTAGATTGTTTGGCAGCGTGGAAACTACTGCCGAATGTATCTCGTTGGGTCCTGCAGACTGTAGAAAAAGGCTATCGCATTCAGTTTGGCGCTCCGCCGCCGCCTTTCCAAGGGGTTTTTCTCACATTAGTGGGCCCCGAGCAGGCTCTGGTATTAGAACAAGAAGTAAATACTCTCTTGAGGAAGGAGGCCATCGAGGTGGTCCCTCCTCTCGACAGGGAGTCCGGGTTCTACAGCCGGTACTTCATTGTTCCAAAGAAGGATGGGGGGTTGCGTCCGATTTTAGATCTGCGGCTATTGAACCGCTCAGTCATGCGTCTGAAGTTCAAAATGCTCACTGTCAAACAGGTCGTGTCTCAAATCAGGTCCGAGGACTGGTTTGTCACGATAGATCTAAAAGATGCGTACTTCCATATCTCCATCCTTCCCAGTCACAGGAAGTTCCTGAGGTTTGCTTTCAGGGGCAAAAATATACCAATATCGGGTTCTTCCCTTCGACCTAGCACTCTCACCCCGTACTTTCACGAAGTGTGTGGATGCTGCTCTGGCTCCTCTGCGACTCCAGGGCATCCGCATACTCAATTACATCGACGATTGGTTGATTTTAGCTCATTCAGAGCAGATGGCGGTTCGACATCGAGATGTCGTTCTCGCTCATATGAAAGAGTTGGAGTTAAGGCTAAACGCCAAGAAAAGTGTGCTTTCTCCATTACAGAGGACCACTTATCTGGGCGTGGTGTGGGATTTGACCACGATGCAGGCACGTTTGTCTCCTGCTCGGATCGAGTCGATCCTCACCGCAGTCACGAGAGTCAGAGAAGGCCAGTCACTCACTGTCAAGCAGTTTCAGAAGCTGCTGGGTCTGATGGCAGCTGCGTCCAACGTGATACCTTTTGGCCTGCTGTACATGAGACCCCTACAGTGGTGGCTCAAGACCAAGGGGTTCTCCCCGAGGGGAAACCCGCTTCGCATGATCAAGGTCACGCGGCGATGCCTACGTGCCTTGGACATGTGGAGGAAACCTTGGTTCTTGTCTCAGGGCCCGGTGCTGGGAGCTCCTTGTCGCCGCGAAACGCTAGCGACAGACGCGTCCCTCACTGGTTGGGGAGCGGTCATGAGTGGTCTGTGGAGTGGTCGCCATCTCACGTGGCACATCAACTGCCTGGAAATGCTGGCCGTGTTTCGAGCACTCAAACACTTTCTTCCAGACCTGAGAGATCGCCATGTGTTGGTGCGCACCGACAACACAGCGGTGGTCTTTTACATAAACCACCAGGGAGGTCTGCGTTCGCGCCCCTTATACAAGCTGGCGCACCAGATCCTTGTGTGGTCTCAGGACAAACTTCTTTCACTGAGAGCAGTTCATATTCCTGGGTATCTCAATGTGGGAGCAGACATCCTGTTGAGGCAGGGGCCGAGGCCCGGGGAATGGATGCTTCACCCCGAGGTGGTGAAGCAGATATGGAGAGTTTTTGGCCAGGCCCAGGTGGATTTGTTTGCGACTCGTCAGACATCGCACTGTCCCCTCTGGTTCTCTCTGACTCATCCAGCTCCACTGGGGCTGGATGCTATGGTACAGACTTGGCCGAGGCTTCGTCTGTACGCTTTTTCCCTGATCGCTCTGCTCCTGGGAGTTCTAGAGAGAGTGCGCCGGGACGGGGTCCGTCTGTTGCTAGTAGCCCCGTTCTGGCCGGGCCGAGTGTGGTTCTCGGACCTGATTTCTCTTCTCGACGGCTCTCCATGGGAGATTCCTGTCAGGAGAGATCTCCTCTCACAGGCGGAGGGCATGATCCTTCACCCCCGCCCGGAGCTGTGGAAGCTGTGGGTGTGGCCCTGAGGGGGCACAACTCATAGCCTCTGGTCTCTCAACCGAGGTTGTTGAGACCATCCTCCAGTCTAGAGCTCCCTCAACGAGGAAACTGTATGCCCTGAAGTGGAGACTCTTCACTTCCTGGTGTGGAGATCGCCAGCTTGACCCGGTTAACTGCCCGATTGGTACAGTGCTGGAGTTATTGCAGGCTCGTTTCTCCGCCGGGTTAACCCACTCCACCCTGAAGGTTTACGTGGCGGCTATAGCGGCCTACCACGCCCCTCTTGGTGGACAGTCAGTGGGCAACGACCCCCTGGTTACACGTTTCCTCCGCGGTGTGATGAGGCTGAGGCCTCAGGTACGTTCTCATGTCCATCCCTGGGACCTCGCTGTGGTGCTAGACCCTCTCTGTAGGCCTCCCTTTGAGCCTATTGAGGAGATATCAGACCGTCTTCTTACTTTGAAGACTGTATTTCTTCTAGCCATTTCTTCTTTGAAAAGGGTTGGAGATCTGCAGGCCCTTTCTGTGGCCCCTTCTTATCTCGACTTTGCGCCCGGTTTGGCCAAAGTGTTTCTGTACCCTCGTGCGGGGTATGTACCTAAGGTCCCATCTTCTGCACCACGGCCTGTTGTACTTCAGGCTTTTTGTCCTCCTCCCTTCAGGGAGCCCGACCAGCAGAGGCTTAATTGTATGTGTCCAGTTCGAGCGCTGGACACATATGTCCACAGAGCTGCCCTGTGGAGAAAGGCGGACCAACTGCTTGTTTGCTATGGTCCCCTTAAGCGAGGTCGTCCTGCGTCTAAGCAGACCCTCAGCCGGTGGATAGTTGATGCCATTACTGTTGCCTATGAGTCCTCTGATCTCCCCTCACCATTGGGGGTCAAGGCTCACTCTACGAGAAGTGTGGCGGCCTCTAAGGCCTTTTTGGCAGGTGTGCCTATGCAGGACATCTGCAACGCTGCGGGATGGTCTACGCCCCTCACATTCGTCAGGTTCTATAACCTAGATTTGCAAGCCACTCCAGGCTCCGTGGTTCTCTTGCCATAGTGGTGGCCTCCACACTAGGCAGGGATTTGCAAGTCTGGCGGCGTGGACATCTCGTTCCCGTAGCGTTTCGACACAGCTCGAGTTCCTGTAGGGGAACGTCCAGGTTACGTATGTAACCATGGTTCCCCGAGGGAACGAGACGCTGCGTCGTAGGGCCGTACTTCCGGCATCCCTACTAGAGCTATGCTTCATTCCTGGAAGCTGAAGCCGGCTGCACCTCACGTGCTTTTGAGCCTTCTGGTCATGACGTCACCCGCACCTGACGTCTCACCATCAATTTGGAGTGATTATGAAAATGTGAGTGCCTAGAGCAGCCCCATTAGAGCAGTGTCCGGAAATGCTGTAGGTGACGTCAGACGCTGGAGACTTGGCGGAAAAACTGAATGAACAACGAGGACAGCGAGGAAAATTTAGAATCTCTTCAGGAATACATCGACTGGTGCTTCGACGTTATAGTCATGAAGAAAAACCAAAATGTATGTTCTCCAGCCAAAAGCGAGACGCCGTCTTCCAAAAGAAGTCGCCCGGCAGACTCGCCTGAAACAACATCGCCGACCGGTAAAAGCTTTACCGACATCCTGGATTCAATCGACAAGCGGTTGTCCAGCTTCGACGCGAGGTTGTCCCTGGTCGAGATCCTGCACCGTGAATTTAAATCCCTGAGGGAATCACTGGAATTCAGCCAGCAGCAGGTGGAAACACTCGCTACTGAAAACGCATCTCTACGGGACTCGGTCAAATCTCTAACTGAAAATATGACCCATCTAAGTGAAGAAAATAAAAAAATAAAAGAGACTGTCATCGATCTCCAGGCCCGCAGCATGAGAGATAACCTGGTGTTTTCAGGCATCCCGGAATCTGCCGAAGAGGACCCAGAAGCTACGGTTAAAAACTTTATCAAGACATACCTGAAGCTTCCGGAAGACACCGTGGAAAACATCTGCTTCGAAAGAGTCCATCGGATGGGAGCGAAGAAACCTGGAGCCCCGAGGCCACGTCCCATTGTGGCCAAATTCGGATATTTCAAGCAGAAAGAGCAGGTGAAGAGTCGCAGCAGGGAGCTGAAAGGAACAGACTTCGGCGTAAACGACCAGTTCCCCAAAGAAATCCTGGAGCGACGCAAAATTCTGTTCCCAATCCGACGCAGTCTCATCCAAAAGGGCTCCCGAGCTGTCATCGCTGTGGATCGGCTATACGTGGATGGGCAACTCTACCGCAACCTCAGTACCACTCCGTGGTTATATTAACACCACTCCAGATAAGAACCCGTTATATTTATCTTTTTTTTCTCTCTTTCCTCGCTTGTTCTTCCATTTACCTTTAAATATTTGTCATTTCGATAATTTAACACGATATCATAACAAACACGTACAGTCAGTCTCCGCAGCATTTAAATGATTTTGCAATGTTTTCGTTTCCCTCTATGCTTGCTTCTTTGTATGTCTTTCTTACTTCCAACTCCTTTCACTGCACCGATCACCTGCTTTATTACACATATAAACACAACACCCTATATCACACATCTGCATGGCACGACCATGTACATATACACTCAGCATTAACGCAACCACTCAGACCTTACAGCGCACACAGACATGAAGGACATACTCGCATACAAGCACGTACACGCCCGCTCATATCTTATTCATTTGAGCATCACACGCAGCGAGCATCATTAGCTACACACACACATCTATGGGTGCATTAAGGTTTGTCACATGGAATGTGAATGGAGCTGGCTCCAGAGAAAAGAAGTTAAAAATATTTAGCCTCCTTAAAAAACAACAAGCAGACGTTGTTTTATTACAAGAGACTCATAGATCTGCCACAGCTACAGATCAACTTAAAACAACTGAGTTTCCTAATGTGTTCTCAGCCTGCTATAACTCTAGGCAAAGGGGGGTAGCAATTTTAATACATAAAAATGTTAATTTCACAGTACTCAACACAGTTATAGATCCAGAAGGTAGATTTCTAATCATTAAATTATCTATATTTGACAAAAAGTTATGTATTGTTAGTATATATGGTCCAAATGTTGATGACCCCTCTTTCTTTCATGGTTTTTTTACCGCACTCTCTGAACAACTAGATTGTGCACTTATCATTGGGGGAGACCTCAACTTTGGACTAAATAAAGAAATGGACTGGCTAAGTACAGCTGGAACCCAGCGCAATTGGGAATCCACAAATATAGTTAAACAGTACATGAGCGACTATGGACTTTGTGATGCATGGCGTTCTTTCCACACCAACAGTAGGGAATTTACTTTCTTCTCACATGTCCATCACTCTTACTCTCGTCTGGATTATTTCCCAGTCAGCAGCTCACTGCTGAGTGACATTTCAGACACAGAGATAAACCCTATAGCTGTCAGCGATCATGCTGCTGTTTCTTTAACTCTAGTAAAAAAGAAGGCCACTCCACCAAGTAATAACTGGAGATTCAATACATCATTACTTAAAGATGACGATTTTATTAAATATTTTAAAGAAGAGTGGGCTTTATATTTAGACTATAATGACCTGCCTGGAACATCAGCATCTGTTCTCTGGGAAGCAGGCAAAGCTGTGATGAGAGGTAGAATAATCTCATTCTCATCGCATAAAAATAAAAGAGAAAATAAATGTATTCAGGAATTAGAAGAAACCATAAAAACTTTAGAAGAATCCTATGTATCCTCCCAGGAACAGGAAATGCTGAAAAAAATATGTAAAGCAAAACTAGAATTAAATGAAATTATTAATAAAAAAACTAAATTCTTAGCACAAAGACTTCGCTGGCAAGAATTTGAATATGGTAACAAATCAGGTCAATTCCTAGCGAACCAGTTAAAAATAAATAAAGAAAAAACAACTATATGTGCTGTTAAAGATTTAACTGGGGATACAGTATATGACCCTGAAAGAATAAACAACACTTTCAGAGATTTTTACGAATCTTTATATTCTCCACAGATAAACCCATCTAAAGACGAAATTGACCAATTTCTTGACAATATAACTCTTCCGAAATTAACAGACAATCAAGTGATGGCATTGGATTCTCCACTGACATCAGATGAACTTCAGGAAGCTTTGAACAGTATGCCTAATAAAAAGGCTCCAGGTCCAGATGGCTTTCCAGCAGAATTCTATAAAGAATTCTGGGCTATTCTGGCACCAACATTCTACAGAATGTTGCAGGAAACCAAAGAAAATGGCAGACTTCCACCAAATATGAATTCTGCCAACATTAGTCTCTTACTAAAACCAGGCAAAGACCCTGTATTACCTACTAGCTATCGTCCAATATCCCTTATTAATGTGGACACTAAAATAATCTGCAAAGCTATCTCAAAAAGAATAGAGAAGGTAACCCCTCTCATAATTCATTCCGACCAAACTGGTTTCATAAAAGGGAGGCACTCCTCAACAAATACACGTAGGTTACTTAACTTGATAGACTATTCATGCAATAGAAACCTTCAAATTACAATATTGTCTCTAGATGCAGAAAAAGCTTTTGATAGGGTTAACTGGAATTTTCTATTTGCAACTTTACACAAATTTGGTTTTGGAAACTCTTTCATAAACTGGTTAAAAATATTATATAACTCTCCAACAGCATGTGTTAGGACAAATGACCAAGCGTCCTCTAGCTTCTATCTTAAGAGGGGCACCAGGCAGGGATGCCCCCTCTCCCCCTCACTGTTTGCAATTTTTATTGAACCACTAGCAGCAGTAATTAGACAGGCAACAGTGATTAAAGGCATTAAATGCAAGAATGTGGAACATAAAGTTAGTCTTTACGCAGATGATGTGTTACTTTTTCTTCAACATTCACAAACCACTCTCTCTGAGGTAATTACATTAATAAACTCTTTCTCGAGAGTCTCAGATTATTCAATAAACTGGTTAAAATCAACAGTTCTTCCAATTAATTGCTCCTTCCAGAATTCTTCCACTCCACTGCAATCTGGAAATATTAAATATTTAGGTATTAATGTCTCTCCTAAGCTGGCAGATTTGATTAAATTAAACCACATCCCACTTTTAAAAAAGGTAGAAGATGATCTAACCAGATGGAGGTCTCTACCCATATCACTCATGGGAAGAGTCGCCTCAATAAAAATGATGGTTTTGCCAAGAATTAATTATTTATTTGCAATGATCCCGTGCAAACCACCACCTGACTGGTTTAGATCTCTGGACTCCTCCATCTCTAAATTCCTTTGGAAAGGTAAACCCCCGCGTATTAGCTTAAAAACGCTGCAAAAGACCAAGGATAAAGGAGGACTAGATCTACCTAACTTTTACCACTATTTCTTAGCCAACAGGCTTCAACACATTTCAGGGTGGTTAAAACACACCCTCTTAGATGAGCCTTGGCTAGATGTAGAACAGGCATTATGCAATAATATAGAGATTTCGGATCTGCCATTCATTAGCTCGATCAGTAAACGACACGTATGCTTTAAAAGCATCAGTATCAGCTCTTCTCTGACAGCATGGTGGGAGTTTCTAAAAATGACGGAGTCTTCACTAATCCCATGCAAACGTACCCCCATCTGGAACAATCCTGACATATTGCTAAACAACAATATGATAAACTTCACAGATTGGAGTTGTAAAGGTATTAAATACCTGGAACATATATTCGAAGGGACAGACTTTATTCCCTTTGACAAATTAATTAAACAACATGGGATTAATAAGAACAGATTTTTAGAATATCAACAAATTAAATCTATTGTAAAAAGGAAATTTAAGTCTAATCATATCAATTTACAAATACCACCAAGTGTGGCAGATTTTCTTAATCTCAAAACCCCCAAATTAATGTCTAAAATATACAGGGCACTTTCTAAAATAGATGAATCAGTATCACTTCCTATTGCAAAATGGGAAGCAGATCTATCAGTAAGCTGGGACCATAATTTCTGGTCTCAGATATGTTTAAAAACCTTTGAACTGATTAGAAATCCTGGTTTACAATTAATACAATACAAAATTCTGCATAGAGTGCACTACACAGGTCATCGGATGTTCAGGATGGGTTTTACAGCTTCTAACAACTGCTCACACTGTAAAGGCAATACACCTGACAATTACATCCACGCTCTATGGTTCTGTCCACCTGTTCAGAGGTACTGGTACAGGATTTGTGAAGACTTATCAAAGTGTCTTAAATGCTCTATTCCAGCCTCTCCTTTAGTCTGCTTGTTGGGCGACCTAGATGGTGTCACTACAGAAGATAACACAATCCACATGGCTTTCACTGCCCTATGCATTGCTAAGAAGACTGTCCTCATGAACTGGAAAAATAAAAATAATCTTAATATCAACCAATATAGAGATTATTTGAGGGATTATATTAGCCTTGAAACAGCTTCTGCTGACACATTAGATCAATCTCTCTGGGCTCCTTTGATCAGCTCCATCACCTAGTGTGGGTGGGGGTCCCGATTCTGTCCGGCTGTGGTTTTTGTTGTTGGCGTGGGGTGGCAATATGGGCCTGGGGCATCTGGGGGTTCCCTGGGGGTGGGTTTCTTGGGGGGTTCGGCGCTGGGGCTGCGGCCTTGGCCTGGATGGGGTATTGGTGACTCTTGGATGCTGTTTCTCTGGCGGCGGCATGCGGCGCTGCTGGGGATGCCTGTGCCGGCGGACGTAGGTTGCCAGCCTGGCGGCCGCACTGTTCCGGGGTTGGTCCGGGGGGGGGTTTGGGGATCTGGGGGCGCTCTGCCTCCGGGTTGGGGTTACGGCTGGGCCTGGGGGGCTTGGGTCCTGGTTGGTGTGCCGCCGGGAGCATGGGTTGGTGCATGCGCTTGGGCCCGGCTCTGGTGTGGGGGTCTTCGATGCATCGGTGCCTCCGCGGGAGGGGGGTCCAATAGAGGCGGGGTAAACGGGCTTTACCTGGGTGTCTTATTGTCTTATGTAGTTTGGGAACTGACTGGATGATGGGGTGGGGTAGTTTTTCCTCTGCTGTGGGGTCTGGTGGGCCGCCCCGGGCTGCCATGGGCCCTGGTCTGGATGGGCCTGGGCCCCCCGCCCTGGGCAGATTTGGGGTAACGGGGGTGCCTATAGGGGTCAGCGGGGGAGCTGGCTCCAGAGGGGGGGTATTTTGCCCCCTCTGATGCTTTCCTCCCCATCCCTAAGGCTTCACTTCTCCCGCTCCATCACACCAACACAGGTAGGGTTTTGAGGTGCGGGTGCCCCACTAGCATGCGGGGGAGGTGGTACTCCTCTGTCTCCTCGTGGCCGCCTGCATCTTAATTACACATTACAGCTTAGACATTCTCATTACTTACTGTCACATGACACATACATATAGGGCCTTGGGGGTGGGCACACTGAATGGCATCTGGAGGGCGATCTGTTCATTCAGCCTTCCCTCTGGTGCCAGTGCCCACTTCTCAATTTTAAGTTGCACATAGACATTGAGGGCTCTAGGGAGGGGACGAGCTGACACAAGCTTGTGGAGGGTGCCCCTCCCCTGTTTTAAAGCACCCCTGTTTTAAAGCACCTTAGAACAACACACACCAACACTACATTTGAGCGGGTGGGGTGAAGCATGGGGTCTTTTTTTTATTAATTTTTTTTTTTTTAATTTATTTATTTTTTTCTCACACCCCTGTTCTCTGTTCTCTGTCTGGGGCCGGGGGCTGTGAGGATGAGCTGGCCGCCAGGTCGGGGTCTGGGCTGTTGATTTTCTCTGCTGCTGCGGGGACCGGGGTGGTCTTCCTGTCCCCACGCCGGAGCGAAGGGGGTTCAGCTCCGGGATCGGGCGCTGGCTACCCCTCTGGGGGTGGTGGTGCCTGGACCTAGGAGTATAGAGTGCATATGGGGAGTGTGAGTGTGGGTACCGTGTCTATTTTTGTGTGTCTACATGTGGGGCGAGGGTGTGAATATTCGTTTGCGTGCATGAGGGTGGGAACATATGCTTGTGTATATGTGTGCTTGTCGTCTACGTCTATGTGTCAGGTCGGGCCTTAGACTCCACCTCACTCATCATCTTAGTCGACCCCCACCCCACCACCATGCCCTGCCGGTGGAGGATGCCGCCGGTGCGTTGGTGATTTCTCGCGCCGGGGCAGGATGCTCGGGCGAGCGCCGGCCCGCTCTCGGCGGTCGATTGGCGGGGCCTGGCCCTACTGGCCTTGCTGGGCCCCGATTGTGGGGTGGGGGGCCTTTGGGTCTCCGGGCCCAGGGCCCGGTCCGCCCTGGTGTGGTCGGCTGCCGGTGGAGCCTGCGGGCTTGCCGCCACGGCACCCTGGGGCGTCTACACTGTGGCTGTCGGAGGTCCCACCTTCGGGCTCTCCTCTGCCCTTTTCTGGGTGGAGGCCGCGGTTGTCCCTGCGGTGGTTCTCCTGGGGGTCCCGTGCCCTGGGGGACCTCCGGATGTTTGGGGCCCGGGCCTTTTCCCGTGCCTGCTACATGCCTTGCGGGATGGGGCTGTTGTTCCCCACACACACTATTAAACATTTACATGGAGGAACCTTATGAATACAAGCGCGCTCACACACACAGGTGTACACTCAAGCATTCACATTGGTATAAAAACAGGTGCTCACAGACACACATTGTCTTGATCTGCTGTTGCTTCAAAACTTATTTTGTAATACTAGTTATGTGTGCTGCTCAATAACATTTAACATTTAGAATTTATTGTGATTCATACAGATGTTGGTTGTTGCTGCAGTCTCTTTGATGTTGTGTCTTCGGTTGTTTTCTTCTGTTGTTTTCTCTTTTTGTCAGCAGGTATCGAAGCAAATTGTCTGTTTTTTTGTTGTTGTTTTTTTCCCTCTCTCTCTCTATCCCCCATTCTCCTTTTTTCTCTCTCTCTCTCCCCCTTCTCTGTTGACTTTCCCCACAACCTTTTTTTTTTTTTTTTTTTTTTTATTATTTATTTATTTATTTATTTTTTATTTTTTCCTTTCTTCTTTCTTCTTTCTCTCTCTTGTTTTCTCTGTCCCCTGGTCTTGTCTGTCACAGTGTGGTTAAGTAAAAGGGTATATAAAATTAAATTGATTAATTAATTAAAAAAAAAAAAAATAATAAAATAAAAAAAATATATATATATATTTAATTAAAAAAAAAAAAGAAAAAGAAAAAAGGCTGTGAATGATGATAGCATAGCCACGCATATGTACTGTCATGTGTTATCTGTGCTACTGACAGGCCAAAAAAAAAAAGTGAACAACTTCTGCATTTAAAAGTGAACAACTTATATTAATTTATGAACACTTTATTGTTGCAGTGGGAGTTTTCTATATTAATTTTTCTGTAACTCTGTTGTGTTCAGTGAACTTCAGTTAAAGAGAGTTAATGAAGTAGAAATGCTGCTTGTTTCACTGAATGAGTCTGAGTTCATCATACAGACACAGTATTTCATCAAAACCATCTGCAGACAAATGAGTTAGTTCCCATTCAGTCGGTCACGTTCGACGTACGTCGGACTGACCGACGAATAGGAATCTCACTAGAGAGGCCAATCTGCTTCGAGTGTAACTAAAACGAGCCAATGCACATTGGCATGCAATCATATGCAGCAGCTGCTCACCTCGCAGCGCGGGTATATAATGAGCAGCAGGTGCGTTGCATCTTCAGCTTTTCGCTTCGGAGCCAAACAAGTTGTTCTCTGCTAAGAAGTTTAACCCTCTGGGGACTGAGGTGATTTTGGGGCCCTTGAGATGTTTTGACATGTCCTGATATTTGTGCTTATTTCAGCTACTTATAACATACTAATGACCAACATGTATTTGTTTTTGTATTCAGCACAAACCTTTCTACAATATTATGTGACCAAGATGGATGTACATGTTTGTATTTTTTTAGAAAAAAAATATTATGCGTGGTTAGTAAGTTTTGGGGAAAAAAATGTAGCTGAAATAAGGCCATAAAACCCACACTAAATAGTCCTGAATAAGACTTTAGAGTAATCAATCTTGTCGGCTAGAATATTTACTTCACAATTAAGTGAGAATCATTCTGCTTACTCATTCACAGAAAACAATATATTGATTAAAATTTTTTAAGACATGTTTTGTGATTGAAAGTCTGTATTCGAGGGAGTGACAATGTCCTTGAATATTAAGTGATTCTCACCTGAGACACAAAGGGCCCTCCCCTAAAGGCTGCTAATGGCCCATCAGTGTGACTGTGACTTTGAGGCAGGTAAGAGAGAATGTGAGGAGATTGAACAAATGTTTTTTTTAAATTATTTGTATTTTATTTACAACACCGTATAATCAAAACATACATAATGAAGGTCAAAGACACATTATTGTGCACACTGATCTAACCACAGAGATGTGAACAGACTTTGAGTCATTCCTGCAACAGATTCTGTTCAACAAGTGACACAAGTAAATCATGCCTGATATTTACGTGTGTTATTTGAGTGTTTCTGCTACTTTCCATGGATTCAAGAAGAAAAAAAAAACATAATCAGTGGTCAAGGAGCTTGTTTTACCATATAATATCAGTGTAGTTGGACATCTGATGTTGGTACAGCGCTCTCAGAGAAAAACAGTTTGCAGAAAGTCATCAGGATTCATCATCTGTGGTGCAGGTATCTGATTCAATAAAATACAAACCAAAAAAAACAAACATTTGTGAGCATGTTAATATCAGGAGCATCTTTATATATGTATGTTTTATAGACACACACATGCTTTGTACTATCGTAAACAAAAAAAATACATTTTATATCTGAGAAACTAATTATTATTGTTTAGAAAAAACTAACTATGATTTTGTAGTCATATAGCCTAGTATGTATGGCTTTGTACTACAAAAGATGTACTTTGTACTATAAAAAAAGGATATTTTATATCTGAGAAACAAATTATTATAGTTTAGCACGCTATTAAATCCATTTGTGAACATTAAACATTTTTCTAAACATTGTAGCATTCATCATGTTGTCGTTTGGGAAAAAAATAAACGCGTTCAAGTTTGAGTCACAATAACACGTTAACTAATGCAAAAAAAGAAACATTACTTACTCATCAGATCGCTCTTCTCTTCTGGATGAACTCTTGCTCTTATTTTGAGGCAAATCCAGCTTTTATTCAGTGTGTCTTCTTCCAGAAACGAACAGTAATGTTAGCGCGAGGAACGATCTGGCTTTGTTATTAGGCGTTTCCCTGAGCACGCGGCACAGGTGGCTATTTACATATGAACGCGAGGGGGCGGGATCGCATTAGAAATAATGAGTTAGACGGTACAGACTGAACATCGTGTTGGTTTCATACGGATTACTTCATCACAGAATGTTTGTTTTCGATAAGACTTACTTCATTTCAAAGTAGACACTTCCAGCTTTCTATAGATATAACTCCCATGTCCGTGTGTTGAGTTTTCGCTGAGTTACAGTTCATTTTAATGACGTATTTTGAAGAGCAGCTCGCGGAGATGGAGAAGACAGAGAGCGCATCCTGTTTGTTTTCTTTTTTTTCCAAAACCACAAAGTTTTGTTGTATTTGTGAGTGTACACAAAAAAAAATAGACACTTCAAAGTTTCAATTGATGTATAACACTTATCTGTACGACCAAAATCGACGGAGTATTTTTAATGTCTTTTGCACTGGTCTTAAAAAAAACGAGTTGGTATCGCCGGCGATACAGCCGTCCCCTTAGGGTTAAAAGGAGTCTCTGCAGGACGATCTCTTTGGAAAGACGTGCAGGTGTACAGCACAGCAGCGGGGTCGAGTCTCTCTGTTCCTTTTCTCTCTTTTTTTTGCCTTTTTTTGGAGCAGAAAGAGCTGAAAGGGCCGTTCTAACGGCTGGTAAACGGTGCGCTTAAGAGCGCGTAAAAGCTGTTTTTACAGCTGGTAAGAGAGCGGCGAGAGAGAGTGAGCACACAACAGGCTGCACAAATCCCTGTCTGTGTTGCTGCGGCCGTTCCCCTGCGTGCTTCAGCACTGATTAGAAGAGCAAAGTCCTAAAAGAGCTTAGACAAGTAGAGCTTGCGTCTTTTTAAAGATGACATTCTACTTGTGTATTTCTGGATGCGGTCGTTACCTGGCGCCGAGGGATGGTCACGAGCGCTGCATCGCGTGTCTGGGCTTAGCGCACGCTGAGGCAGCGTTTGTGGATGAGTCATGTACCCATTGTGGGATGATGACCATCTCGGAGTTGCTGTCGAGACTCCAGCTCCTGCAAAGGGGCGGAGTCCCAGTGCTGCTGCCTCGTTCCAATCCTCCTCTGAGGGTTGCTGCGAGCAGTGGCACTGGTGATCTGAGGATTACAGTGAGTGCGCTTCCTTCGGGGAACCAACCCCCTAGGAACCCTCACTCCTCCTGCACTCCGCAGCCAGTAGAGCTGCCGGGGGAGCGCGGTGGGCCATCTCAAAGGTGTGCACCATCTGTGTCCTTCGGCGCTCCTCCCGATGACCGGATGTCGATAGCTGCATCGGAGGGTGAGTCAGACTTATCCGGAAATGACGCGTCGGCGCAGTTGCCTCCTTCAGGCACGGTGGCTGTGCCCGATACGGATCCGGAAATGATGGCTATGCTTTCCCGGGCCGCCAACAGGGTCGGGCTCGTGTGGAATCCTCCACCGTGTCCTGAGCCCTCGAGGCTGGATGATTGGTTTCTCGGGGTGGCACGAGCTGGTTCTCAGCCACCCAACCCGGTTCCTTTCTTCCCGGAGGTGCATGAGGAGCTCACTGGTACGTGGAAGGCACCTTTTACTGCCCGAAACCGTGCCGGTGGGTCCTCCTCCCTCACCACCCTTGATGGCGGTGTGGCTAAGGGTTACACGCGCATCCCCCCTGTGGAGCGGGCCGTTGCTATGCAGCTGTGCCCTAACTCCACCTGGCGCAGGGAGCCGTCTCTCCCTTCCCTGGCCTGTAAGCACTCGTCAGACCTTACCGTCAGGGCTTACCAGGCCTGTGGGGAAGCCGCTTCTGCCTTACACGCTATGGCGTTGTTGCAGGTCCATCAGGCCAAGGCACTGAGAGACCTGCACGAGGGTGGTCATGATCCGCAAGTTCTTCAGGAACTGCGTGCTGCGACGGACCTCGCGCTTCGGGCGACGAAGGTTACGGCGCGGTCAGTGGGTCGTGCGATGTCCACTTTGGTGGTCCAGGAACGCCATCTTTGGCTGTGTCTGGCCGACATGAGGGATACCGACAAGGTCAGGTTCCTTAATTCCCCCGTGTCCCAGACCGGCCTCTTTGGCGATGCGGTCGAGAACTTCGCCCAGCAGTTCTCGGCTGTACAGAAGCAGTCTGAGGCGATCAGTCACATCCTGCCACGGCGGTCCGCTGTTGCATCCACTCTGCCGCCGGCAGTACCTCAGCCTGCTCATCGCTGAGAGCGACCCCCTGCGACTGCCCCCGCTCCCGCGCCGCAGCAACAGCCTCCACCCAAGCGGCGCCGTGGAGCCAGTCGTAAGCGGGGTCCCCAGACCGTCCAGGCCCCCGCCAAGAGGGGCGGCAAAGCCAAGAGCAAGAGGCCCTAGGACGGGCGATCCGGAGATGATTGGGACTGCTCTTCAGGAGATGGTGACTGCACCGCTCCTTTCCCCGGAGGAGGGCCGGGTGGTAAATCCTTTGTTCCCCTTTCTTTCTGTTCCGCCATATTTTCAATAAAAGAGCAGTTTTTATCATCTCCGGGTCCGAAGAGGGCTCGGAGAGTAGTGGGAGGAGCAAAACCTCTCCACTCTCATCCACCTCTTCTGTCGCCAGCGGACAGCAGCGCGCAGTTCGAGATGGGCACCCAAGACTCTCCTGCACCCCCTGTCCGACCGTGGAACCAGGTAAGTGTTGCACAGCACACACAGACCATTCAGGGGCAGGACAGCGGTCCCACTGAAACTTTTTCAGAGGCTCCTGGGGCATATGGCAGCCGCAGCGGCAGTAACCCCGCTCAGTTTGCTTCATATAAGACCGCTTCAGCACTGGCTTCACGGCCGAGTCCCGAGATGGGCGTGGCAACACGGCACGTACCGAGTGGCAATCACTCCGGAATGCCGCCGAACCTTCAGTCCGTGGTCAGACCCCTTGTTTCTCCGGGCAGGAGTGCCCCTAGAGCAGGTGTCCCGGCATGCTGTGGTCTTCACGGATGCCTCTGCCACTGGCTGGGGTGCCACGTACAACGGGCATACAGTGTCAGGGGTGTGGACGGGCCCCCAACGGCATTGGCACGTCAATTGCCTCGAGTTGCTAGCAGTACACCTTGCCCTGGGCCGCCTGAAGGGGCCGTTACGGGGCAAGCATGTGCTGGTCCGTACGGACAATACTGCGACCGTTGCGTACTTCAACTGTCAAGGGGGTCTGCTCTCCCTTCGCATGTCGCAACTCGCCCGCCATCTCCTCCTTTGGAGTCAGAAGCATCTGAGGTCGCTTCGCGCCATTCATGTCCCTGGTGTGCTCAACCGTGTGGCCGACGAGCTCTCACGAGCTGCGCTGCCAGGAGAGTGGCGACTCCACCCCCAGGTGGTCCAGCTGATTTGGGGAGAGTTCGGCGAAGCTCAGGTAGACCTGTTTGTCTCGCCAGAAACCTCTCACTGCCAGTTGTTCTACTCCCTGTCCGGGGGAAGACTCGGTATAGATGCACTGGCGCACAGCTGGCCCCGGGACCTTTCCCCCAGTGAGCCTACTTGCACAGACCTTGTGCAAAATCAGGGAGGACGAGGAGCAGGTCTTGCTAGTTGCGCCCTATTGGCCCAACCGGACCTGGTTCCCGGAACTCTCGCTCCTCGTAACAGCCCCTCCCTGGCGAATTCCTCTGAGAAAGGACCTTCTTTCACAGAGACGGGGCACCCTTTGGCACCCGCGTCCAGACCTCTGGAAACTCCATGTCTGGTCCCTGGACGGGACGCGGAGATCCTAGATGACTTACCCTCTGAGGTACTTAACACCATCGCTTCGGCACGTGCACCGTCTACGAGACGTGCTTATGCCTTGAAGTGGAACTTGTTCGTCGAGTGGTGTTCTTCTCGCCGAGAAGACCCCCGAAGATGTTCGATCGGTGTAGTGCTTTCCTTCTTGCAGCAAGGGTTGGAGCGTAGGCTGTCTCCCTCCACCCTCAAGGTTCATGCTGCCGGTATTTCCGCATGCCACGACCACATCGATGGTAAGTCTGTTGGTAAGCACGACCTGGTCGTCAGGTTCCTTAGGGGGGCGAGACGGTTAAATCCTCCTCGACCCCCCTCCATACCCTCTTGGGACCTTGCTCTGGTGCTTCGAGCACTCCAGATTGCTCCCTTTGAGCCTTTGCAGTCAGCAGACTTAAGGATTCTGTCTATGAAGACCTTGTTGCTGGTTGCATTGGCCTCCATCAAGAGGGTAGGGGACCTGCAGGCATTTTCGGTCGATGAATCGTGCCTAGAGTTGGGGCCGGGTGACGGCCACGTGGTACTGAGACCCCGGCCTGGCTATGTGCCCAAGGTTCCTACCACTCCCTTCAGGGACCAGGTAGTGAGCCTGCAAGCGCTGCCCCTGGAGGAGGCAGACCCAGCCCTGGCTTTGCTCTGTCCAGTTCGCGCCTTGCGACTGTACATAGACAGAACTCAAAGCCTCAGGACCTCAGACCAGCTCTTTGTCTGTTACGGAGGCCAGCAGAAGGGAAAGGCTGTCTCCAAGCAGAGGATGGCCCACTGGATAGTGGACGCCATCGCCTTGGCTTATCAAGCACAAGGCGTGCCCTGCCCACTCAGGTTGCGTGCCCACTCTACGAGAGGCGTGGCATCCTCCTGGGCGTTGGCTCGTGGCGCCTCGCTGACAGATATCTGTAGAGCTGCGGGCTGGGCGACACCTAACACGTTCGCTAGATTCTATAGCCTTCGTGTCGAGCTGGTCTCCTCCCATGTTCTCACCTCAGGTCAGGAGCACGGAGAGGTCCTGGCTTAGTGTCGGCTTGCTGCGTTACATGCGCTTATTGCTCCAGAGAGTCCCGACAAGGCAAACCCTGTTGAGTCCTCCGATCACCTTTCGGCAGCCAGACGTGGCGGAGCGTCTGGCGCCAGGCCTATACTCCGTTGTATCCTTGAGAACCGGATTTAGGCTGGGTCCCATATGTGTGACCCTACGGGGATCCCATATGTGTTATTCCACGGGTTGCTCCTAAACAAGCCCGTGTCTTTCCCTCTGGGAGAACCCACCTCTTGTCAGGTTGGAGTCACCCCAGTATTTCCATATGTAGTACAGCCCTACAGGGTTAGTCCATATGTACTTCTCCACATAACTCCTTTGGGGAAGGATGTGGCTTCCGCAGCGTTCCTTTCCAGTGAAAGGGTACGCTTTCCCAGTGTTATCCAATAGTCTCACTGAATGGGTTTTGGGGAACAGCAGTGATCGGCACACTTTGTGTTGGCCCTGTCCCACCGTCCTTAAGCAAGGGGGTACAGGAGGCTTGCTACAGAGCGCTGGAAGGGGGCAGCTCCTGTGGCGTTTTGGTAGGGATTCCTATTCGTCGGTCAGTCCGACGTACGTCGAACGTGACCGTCTGAATGGGAACGTCTCGGTTACATAGGTAACCCTCGTTCCCTGAAGGAGGGAACGGAGACGTACGTCCCGTCGCCACAGTCGCTGGACCCCGCTGATGCTGCCGTCTTACTTGTTCGGCTCCTCAGCGAAAACCTGAAGATGCAACGCACCTGCTGCTCATTATATACCTGCGCTGCGAGGTGAGCAGCTGCTGCATATGATTGCATGCCTCTCTAGCGAGATTCCTATTCGTCGGTCAGTCCGACGTACGTCTCCGTTCCCTCCTTCAGGGAACGAGGGTTACCTATGTAACCGAGACGTTTCTGCCTCAGAATAAAGAGTGCATAAGAAATACAGACTCACTAATAAACTCAGTAAAATGAGAATCACAGTGATTTCACAGCATCTGACCAACAATCACAAAGTAAACACAAAGTGACCAATGACACATCATAAGATGACACTCAAACAACGAAAGAAAGATGAAACACTCACCTCAAATTATATTTGTAGATCTTTCTATTTCCTCTAAACTGCTGTGTTGAACAGCAGCTCTGAAATCTCTTTCACTTCTAACAGGACGAGACATGAGAATGACAGTCAGTCATCTAAATTATCATCTGATTTGTTATTCAGTCAGTTAAAGTGAAAGCATTGTTCCCTATCAGTCAGTCACGTTTGACGTAATGTCAGAGTAACTGACATAATGGGATCTCACCCGAGAGCCCAATCACCGTTGAGTGTTAACAAAACAAGCCAATGACCACGAGAATGAAGAGTGAAGATGTGTTTGATTCAAGAACTCGTTTTATTTTGTGTGTCTGTATGAAGTGTAAAAGAATTATGTTACACACTATTATACATTTACTGAACTGTAGTTTTACTATTGATTTACTGCATTTTAACAGTATTTAACTGTTCTACAGTTTTTCATTGTGAAGCACAGCAGCTCAACATAGGAAAAGATGGTAAAACATGGTGAAATGGAAAGAATGAGTAGAAATGATCCATGAATATGTGCTAACTGCTTCTAATATTTCTGTGTATTTTATTTGTGGAGAAAGATAAATTATTTGCTGTAATAATTCAATAGTTTGTCACCACTGCAGAAATATGTTCACTGTCAGAACAAGTTTAAGCAGGACCGTTTCAGGAAAACAAATGAAACCGTTTTGACTTGGTTCAGAGCTGGAGGGGGTTTACAGCAAGCAGCTTTATGTGTCTGATCATGTTTCAGGGTTACTTTACTTCAGCTGAATGTCTCTAAACTTCAGTTTTGATGATATCTATCACATATTATGTGTGAAATCATTATATATCATTACTATGATATAAAGCTATTCAGCCCTACTTTTCCAATCTCACATTTCACAGATCTGCATTTAAAAGTGAACAACTTATATTAATTTATGGACACTTCATTGTTGCAGTGGGAGTTTTGTACATTAATATTTCTGTAACTCTGTTGTGTTCAGTGAACTTCAGTAAAAGAGTGTTAATGAAGTAGAAATGCTGCTTGTTTCACTGAATGAGTCTGAGTTCATCATACAGACACAGTATTTCATCAAAACCATCTGCAGACAAATGAAGCAGTCGACTGTAAGTTTCTGCCTCAGAGTAAAGAGTGCATAAGAAATACAGTCTCACTAATAAACTCAATAAAATGAGAAACACAGTGATTTCACAGCATCTGACCAACAATCACAAAGTAAACACAAAGTGACCAATGACACATCGTAAGACGACACTAAATCAACAAAAGAAAGATGAAACACTCACCTCAAATTATATTTGTAGATCTTTCTATTTCCTCTAAACTGCTGTGTTGAACAGCAGCGCTGAAATCTCTTTCACTTCCAGCAGGACGAGACATGAGAATGACAGTCAGTCATCTAAACTCTCGTCTGATTTGTTATTCAGTCAGTTAAAGTGAAAGGTGTGTTCTCAGGAAACGCTGCTGTACTTAGATGTAGTTTCACAAGTTTGTGAAAATATGCTTTAAACATCAGAAGACTGTCAAGTATCAGCCCAAGATATTTATAGTGTTATGTTCTGTTTGATTGGACAGTGATGGGTTTCCACATTAAAAGGTGGATTTGTGAGATATATAAAAATCATAGCTTCATTATTCAATCTTTAATATGTGACTGTTAGGATTAATCCAGGTGTACAAAGCATTTTTTGTCATTGTTTAGTAGGTTGTGATTCATTCTCTATCGTTGCGTGATGTAAAAATGTTTAGTATTAGGAATTTTCAATAAAGATGTACTAATTTTGACGTAGGAACTTTAGAAAATGTGTTTTAAAATATTTGTATGAAATATAGGTTTGTTAAATCTGGGGTATTTAAGTCATTTTTAAGATAAATAACATTCTGTGCCATCAAATTGCAATGAGATGGTTGTTTTGCAACAAGGTAGATACAGTTAGTGAAGACCTGTTAGACCTGCTGGAGAAGTAGTGACAAGTACAAGAAAAAAAAAGGGAGAGACAGAGATGTCGGTGTACAAAGCCTTTTTTGTCATTGTTTAGTAGGTTGTGATTCATTCTGTATCGTTGCGTGATGTAAAAATGACTGGTTCAATTTGTGTAGTATGCGTGATATGTGTAAGGCTCACGTAATTGGCCCAAAGAAGGTCTCCAATGGTGGCTGAAGGCTTTCTGTGTCTTTTCAGAGCGCAAAGTTAAATTTAAGTTCAATTCTAATCTGACTCCATTTTATTATGACCTCGAATGTAAGTTGAAATGCGAACTGGTTGTTTGTTATTTGTCCATTTCTAATTATCATTATTCTGACATTTGATTTTTCTATTTAACTCTTTACTTTATATTTACTTGTTCATTAGAATCTATGTCACTCAGGGTGCCTCACGTCGGCCGTTTTACGTGGACCCCACAGTCACAAACTCACCAGTCGGATCATTAGCCAGAGGTTATGACTAACACTATTCACCAATGCTTACCATTCTTTAAATAGTAGTTCTGTTTAGCCCCCTAGAGTCACCCATGTACAACTTTGTTAAAGCTAAAACAATAATCAGAAGTTATGCTAGTACTATGAAATATGTTCATATTTCAATAGTATATTTATCTAGCCCCAGGTGTCAGGGAGTCACTGTCACCACTGTCATCAGCCCCAACGCACACCAGATCACAATCACCAGAGTACTGATCACCTGCACCTGTCCCAGCTCATTAAGCTCCCTATATCCCTGCACTCTCTGCACTTCTCCAGCGTCTGGTTTACAGTTAATGTTACTGTTTTACCTGACGCCGTACCTGCTACTTACCTGTGATCCCTTACCCTCTGACAGTGATGTGACATTTCAACCGAAGCATCGGAGCTTGTGTCGAGAATAAGTGGGCATGCCAGATGAAGCCTTTATTCGAGGCTTGTATTGTTAACAGAAATCACGTGACCGATGACAAACGAAGCCTCACTTTCTATCTAATCACGTGAGCGATTCACTTTGCATGTCAGAATGTTCGAACCCCCCAGATCTTACTTTACGAGCAAATTTTCATTCGGACTTATTCAATTATATTTTTAAGTACCCAGTCATACAAGTAGAAGAATACAAAGTATTTCAGGAAAATTAAATATTTGCCATATGCAATTCATATATGTGTAGATTATTCTTCTACTACATCATATTGTTATTCGTACTGGCCTTAAATGCCACAGTTTAATGGATAAATGAATTTATCAGAGACAAAAAATCAACAAACAAACACACACAATGTTAGGATTTATTTATGCACGTAACATGAATTGATCTATGGCAGGGGTGTCAAACTCCGTTCCTGGAGGTCCGTAGCCCTGCGGAGTTTAGTTCCAACCCTGCACCAACACACACACACACACACACACCTTGTAGTTTTCAAATAAACCTTAATGACTTGATTAGTTGGATCAGGTGTGTTTAATTAGGGTTGAATCTAAACTGTGCAGGGCTGTGGCCCTCCAGGAACTGAGTTTGACACCCCTGATCTATGGAATGTGTGGTGGCTGCTTCGTTCGACGGAGCTTCTCTCACAGACTTTTGGCTGCTTTATTTTTTACTAACCACCAGATAGCACTGTTTTCGACACACTCAAAGCTTCAAATCTTTTCCTGAAACAGTCAGAGGAAAGCCTCAGTGCTACACAGGGCTTCATTTGGCCATCACTAGTGAGCAGTGCTGGTTTAAGTAGAGCTGCAGATGAGGGTGATGGCAGACAGGTGTGTTGATTGTGAAGGGTGTGCAGGTGATGACCAGAGAGGATTATGAGAAATGTAGTGCTGCATAGGTGACAGGTATAGTGACTGGAGAATGGAATTGTGATAAGTACTTCTAGTATACTATATATATATATATATATATATATATATATATTCAATACATTTTTATTGCACTTGTACTATAAATATACTATCTGAATTTCAAATACATTTTTAATACATTTAAGAGTACTTCTTTTTCACTTGGGATTTCAAATTTTATGTTTCTTTGTTTGGTTTAGCCCAGGGGTGCCCAAACTCGGTCCTGGAGGGCCGGTGTCCTGCAGGCTTTAGGCTTATTCGACTTGAAGTGGCGCTGCGCAGAATGATCAGTGTATGACATCAGAGTACCGCGAGAGCGATAACAGAGCCGACGGATCCTGATGCTTTCGAATAACTCTCGCGGTACTGTGATGTCATACACTGATCATTCTGCACAGTGCCGCTTCAAGTCGAACACACCTATTTGTTCCAACTTGCTTCAACACACCTGCTGGGAAGTTTCTAGTATGCCTAGTAAGAGCTTGATTAGCTGGTTCAGGTGTGTTTAATTGGGGTTGGAGCTAAACTCTGCAGGACACCAGCCCTCCAGGACCGAGTTTGGGCACCCCTGGTTTATCCATTTGCAGGCTTAACTTGAGTTTGTAAAGAAAAAAATTACTTTATTTACTTCTGTGCTTTGTTTTTCAGTAACTTATTTATGTGTGTGCATTTTTATTTAATGATGGAATATTCATAGTGTGCCTTCCAGTAATACAGGTATAACAGTAATGTTCTACAAATTGATACCATTTTACTGATATTTATTATAATTATTTTGGTCAAGAGTTTATATATGCTTCTGTACTTTTTAAATATACTGAATGTTTAAAAGTGCGTGTACTTGTGTCATTTTAATTTAATTATTTAATTATTTTTACTTTTTAATATACCATTTTAGAATGCTGAATTTCTTTATAAAAAAACGAAACTATAAATTTCTTTATAACAAACTAAAAGTGTACTGATAATGAATTTCTAATGAGCTGAAATGCTATTGAAAATGTTCTAGAAGCACATTAACCCTTAATCGGCCCTTTAGAAGGGTTTACGTTTTTGGTCCTTAGGGTCAGATAGACCCCAAACTTTTACAGAGATTGCATAAGGAAATATACATGTTTTATATGACAAACTAATCGGGGAAAGCCGATTAGTCACCAGAAGAGAAAGACGGCAGCTCGCGTAAGTGGTGTAATATTTTTTCGCAGTTCTGTTGTTTAAATTATTTATTTGCTGCTAGGAAGGAATACTTTGTTTCCTACCTATTTCTATTGTGCATTTTCGTTGAGGTTTCTATTTTTGATTGCACTTGCTGGCAATTTGAATAATTTGCACCTCAGCTAAGAACGAGCGTGTGTGATTGTGCGAAGTGTTTAGGTTTGTATACAGCAATTAGCAGTCCTTTCAGGTTATTGGCTGAGCAGAAGCAGGCCTCAGCTGTTTTCACTGTAGTCTCCTCGACCGTATTTATTTGATGTCAGAGCGCTGACGCGGAAGCGTCTGCGGAAGCGTTCAGCCATCGTGCTCAGCCTCCTCGTGTGAAGACCAACGAGGGTAAAGACAGACGACTTTTCCTGCGCGACTTCAACCGAGCAACGACACCGAGCACACACTTAAGTATCATTTCTATCTTCCCTCACGCACTCTCCTTCCCTATCCTCTATCATGTGTTTCGAAACCATTCCGGTTCTCTCTCAACCACGCTCTAAAAACACACGCAGACGGCAACGCAGTCCTGCCAACCTTCGCCCGATCGCTACATCTTCTACTACACCTCTTTCTTTCTCTGTGGGTCTTTGGAATTGCCAGTCAGCTGTCAACAAAGCTGACTTCATTTCTGCTTTTTCCTTACAATCCACTCTCAGCATCTTGGGCTTGACTGAGACCTGGATTCGTCCAGAAGACTCCGCTACCCCGGCTGCTCTCTCACACAATTTCTCTTTCTCTCACACCCCAAGGCAAGTTGGCCGGGGTGGGGGCACTGGTCTGCTCATTTCAAACAATTGGAAATACTCAACCCACTCTCCCCTAGGCAATCACAACTCATTTGAATCCCATGCGATTACTGTAACGGCTCCTACAAAACTCCAGATAGTAATAATCTACCGTCCCCCTGGCCAAATCCTACCCACCTTCCTAGAGGAGCTGGACAGCCTGCTGTCCTCGTTCATGGAGGATGGCACTCCACTCCTAGTCTTTGGCGATTTCAACATTCACCTAGACAGGCCTTATGCTACAGACTTCCATTCACTCCTAGCTTCATTTGATCTCAAACGCCTTACCACTACTAGCACGCACAAATCAGGCAACCAACTTGATTTAATTTACACACGCAACTGTACTACAGATAACATTCTGGTACAACCACTACATACCTCTGACCATTTCTTCATTACATTTACCTTACATTTTACGACCCTGGTTCCACCAGCTCCATTACCGGTAACTTTCAGACATAACCTACGCTCCCTTTCCCCCACCCTTCTTTCCTCTGTAGTATCCTCCTCTCTTCCCTCACCTACCCATTTCACATCTCTGGATGTGAATGCAGCAACTGACACTTTATGCTCTACCTTAACCTCTTGTCTGGACGACATTTGTCCCCTCTCCTCCAGGCCAGCACGGGCTGCCCCTTCTAACCCCTGGTTATCCGATGTTCTTCGTGAACATCGGACCAAACTCAGAGCGGCAGAGAGAAAATGGCGCAAATCAAACGATCCATCGGACCTCACAAGGTATCAGTCTTTGCTTTCGTCTTTCTCTACTGAAGTCCACACTGCCAAATCCTCACACTTCCACAACAAGATCAACAGCGCTCCAGACATGCGTGATCTCTTCAGAACATTTAATTCTCTCCTCTGTCCCCCTCCACCACCGCCCACCACTTCTATAACAGCTGACGACTTTGCCACTTTTTTCACAGACAAAACTAGAAAAATCGGTAACCAGTTCTCACCTCCACACACACAGGACCTCCAACCAACCACATCCACTGCTCAAACTCCCATCTTCTCCTTCTGTCCCCTCACCGAGGCGGAAGTATCCAAACTTCTCCTCTCCAGCCATCCTACAACATGTCCTCTTGACCCAATCCCCTCTCACCTTCTCCAAGCAATCTCTCCCACACTCTTACCGGCACTCACACACATTATCAACACATCTCTCCGCACTGGCATCTTCCCCACAGCGTTCAAGCAGGCCCGGGTAACCCCACTGCTCAAAAAACCTACATTAAACACTTCTCTTTTAGAAAACTACAGACCTGTCTCTCTCCTTCCATTCGTAGCGAAAACACTCGAACGAGTTGTCTTCAACCAGCTCTCACTATTTCTTTCACAGTACAACAAACTGGATGCTAAACAGTCAGGTTTCAGGAGTGGCCACTCAACAGAGACTGCGCTACTCTCAGTCACGGAAGCCCTGCGAGTCGCAAAGGCCGATTCCAAATCATCAGTCCTCATTCTGCTCGATCTTTCTGCTGCTTTTGACACTGTCAATCATCAGATACTCCTGTCCACCCTCTCATCGCTGGGCATCACTGGGATTCCACTTCGCTGGTTTGAATCCTATCTCACCGGTAGGTCCTTCAGGGTGGCTTGGGGTGGTGAGGTATCCAAAGCACATCAACTGGTCACTGGGGTTCCTCAGGGATCGGTTCTTGGACCCCTCCTCTTCTCCACATACACTACATCACTGGGACCCATCATACAGGCACATGGCTTCTCCTACCATTGCTACGCCGATGACACACAGCTCTATCTCTCTTTTCAACCAGATGATCCAACGGTAGCTGCACGGATCTCAGACTGCCTGGCGGACATCTCGGCATGGATGAAAGAACATCACCTACAGCTCAACCTGGCAAAGACTGAGCTTCTTGTCGTCCCTGCCACTCCGACCCTACAGCATGACTTCCTGATTCAATTAGGCACATCAATAATTACCCCATCAACTTCGGTCAGAAATCTTGGTGTAATCTTTGATGACCAGCTGACCTTCAAAGAGCACATTGCAAAGACCGCTCGATCTTGCAGGTTTGCGCTATACAACATCAGAAAAATCAGGCCCTTCCTGACAGAGCATGCTGCACAACTTCTTGTCCAGGCCCTTGTCGTTTCTAGGCTGGACTACTGCAATGCTCTTCTGGCTGGTCTTCCATCAAACGCAATCAAACCACTACAAATGATTCAGAATGCAGAGGCACGACTGGTCTTCAATGAGCCCAAAAGAACCCATTTTACACCTCTCTTCATCTCACTGCACTGGCTACCAGTGGCAGCTCGCATCAAGTTCAAGACACTGATGCTTGCATACAGAACAACCACAGGCTCAGCACCCTCCTACTTCCACTCACTATTACAAATCTACATCCCCTCCAGAAGTCTGAGATCTGCTAGTAAGCGACGCCTTGTGGTACCATCACAGAGAGGCTCAAAATCACTCTCCAGAACATTCTCATTCACCATTCCTGGATGGTGGAATAATCTTCCCACCCCTATCCGGATTGCTGGATCCCTATCAAGCTTCAAGCAACAACTGAAAACTCATCTCTTTCGGTACTACTTGACTTCATCCTAAACTTGATTTAAAAAAAAAAAAAAAAAAAAAAAAAAAAAAAAAGAAAAAAAAACTTTCCCTTTATCTTTCTCTCCTTCCCTTGCTAGCTTGTACTTATTTGAACAATGACTGAGACTTGGTGTTACGAGCACTTCCTCTGTCTGATTGCCTCTTCAAGATGAATGGCTTTATGTACTCCCCAATTGTAAGTCGCTTTGGATAAAAGCGTCTGCCAAATGACTAAATGTAAATGTAAATGTAACTATATATCATTTGTTTTTTATTATTTATGCTGTTTTTGTGGATATTTGGTAGTTTTTTACCTATTTCCTGCACAATTACTCAACTACACCATAAATTGGCTTATGATTTTTTATTTTATTTTTTAATGAAAAAATCACTTAAATGATGACCTAAATTAAATATGAAAGGTTTCTAGATATTGGCCCATGTGTTAGGGATAGAATACTGCCATCTGCAGGTTAGAGGAAAAACTTTAATAATTACAGTTATAGAAAGAAAGTGCAATTACCACATATATCCAGCAGAGGTCCATAGGGACTAATTCATTTTCAGTTCAGTTTCAAGTCAGTTTTTCTTCATGTTTCAACTTCTTGCAACTTTACGATATATATTTTGTGAATATATATATATTTAAACATTCTGAAATATATTAAAAATCTATATTTTTGTCAAAGGTTATAATTTGTTGTCTGATGTCTTTTGAATTGCCTGCTTTAGCAAATTATGTAACATAAATTTGCAGAAATGTCCCTCTCTCTCTCTGTGTGTGTGTGTGTGTGGTGTATGTTATGTCTACCCCTTCACATTGTTAAAATTAAAATCAGCAATTAGTTTCAGAATCAGCCCATTTGCTGACAATTGTAATCATCCATGAAAAATCATGATTGGTGCATCTCTACTTTTTGTTGATAGCCAATCTATCAACCTAACTAGTCAAGTCAAGTCAAGTTACCTTTATTTATATAGCGCTTTTAACAATACAGATTGTGTCAAAGCAACTTTACAGTATCAAATAGGAAAATAGTGTGTTAATAATGTAAAATGACAAGATTAAACACTCAATTTTCAGTTAAAGGCATTTTATTATTGAATTCAGTGATGGCATCGTCCAGCTCAGTTCAGTTCTAATAGTATCTGTGCAATAAAGTCGATGATATTGCTGGAAATGAAGTGTCCCCAACTAAGCAAGTCAGAGGCGACAGCGGCAAGGAACCAAAACTCCATCGGTGACAGAACGGAGAAAAAAACCTTGGGAGAAACCAGGCTCAGTCGGGGGGGCAGTTCTCCTCTGGCCAGACGACAGAGCAGTTCAATTCCAACTGCTGCAAAGTCAGATTGTAAGGGCTCAACTGGTTCCAGTGGTCTTGTCCTGATGGCTGTCTAGGTGACGGGGTCCTCACTGGGGGTTCTGTCTCTGGGGCTCATCTAGGTGTCCTGGTCTCCGCTGACGTTCAGGGCTGTAGAGGTCGTCTCTAGGTGCTGATCCACGATCTGATCTGGATACGGTCTGGATCGGGTGGCTACGGTGATTTCGTAATAAGAACGAAACAGTCTAATATTAGCGTAGATGCCATTTTTCTTATGATGACTAAAGTATTAGCAGCAGGTCAAGAGCGAGTGAGTACACTGGTCCACTTAAACTGGTATACACAGTAGGTATACACACACTTAAACACACACAGTGTTAGTGTGTACCTGCATTCCCTACGTTATGGGTCCAAATGTTTATGTGTGTGTGTGGCTAGTTACTATTCTCCTTTATTTTCTTGAAATGTTGAACTGTGATTGCAAAGTAAACCTAGAAGAAAATGCATAATTAATTTAAAACCTTGTTTTGGAACAAAGCAAGCAATCTACCAGTCTGAACGCATGAATTATCATATAAAACCATATTTTCAATTGTATGTAAGGTTAACAGGTAAATTTACCTCTAAGGAATTAATAATTGTATAAGGAACAGTGACAGTATAACTGTTTTATGACTGATAAAATGATTCATCCATCAGTCGATTAATCAACAGTAAGACATGAACAAAACACAAGACACTTCTCTTTACCATTGGGACTTTATCTATTCTAATATATGTAGACTAATCTAACTCAAACACATGCACTCACACATTCACACAAGTTGAAAAAAGAAAGAAATGCTTTGAGTGAAAGAATGAAATCCCAAGTTTCTAGCAGCATGCAGTTTCTTAGACCTGACCTGAATGAACCATCCGTCATTAATTTAACCCTGCCATTGAGTTTTCATTGAGTCTATGACACCTTAAGGCCTTTCCACACTGAGCGCGAGAATAAAACAACAGCTTCTTATGGATGCTTCCACATAGACCATGAACATTCACGCACCGAAAATGTGAATGCTTTTTTTTTGTCCAGTCCGACGAATCTTTTTAGTTTCGCAAAGCGAAAACACGGGCCGTCCAATCAGATTTGAGCTAGGATCACGTGACTGGAGCAGCTGCTGTTGCATAAAAGGGTGAGAATGGTGGCGCTGTTTCGAAAAGCAGTGTAAACAAACACCAAAGAAGAGTCTCCCGGATAAGAGCGTGGATACTGAGTTCTTGTTATCATTGGTATTTGTCACATGTTCTTCATACAAGTCAAGTCAAGTCACCTTTATTTATATAGCGCTTTTAACAATACAAATTGTGACAAAGCAACTGCACAATATTAAAATGGGAAAATAGTGTCAATAATGTAAAATGACAAGATTAAAATCTCAATTTTCAGTTAAAGGCATTTCATTATTGAATTCAGTGATGGCATCATCCAGCTCAGTTCAGTTCAAAAAGTTTCTGTTCAATCAAGTCGACGATATTGCTGGAAATGAAGTGTCCCCAACTAAGCAAGACAGAGGCGACAGCGGCAAGGAACCAAAACTCCATCGGTGACAGAACGGAGAAAAAAACCTTGGGAGAAACCAGGCTCAGTCGGGGGGCCATTTCTCCTCTGGCCAGACGACACAGCAGTTCAATTCCAACTGCTGCAAAGTCAGATTGGAGGGCTCAACTGGTTCCCGAGGTCTTTTCCTGATGGCTGTCTAGGTCCTCACTTGGGGTCTGTCTCTGGGGCTCATCTAGGTGTCCTGGTCTCCGCTGACGTTCAGGGCTGTAGAGGTCGTCTCTAGGTACTGATCCACCATCTGATCTGGTGAATGCAGTGACCTCGGAATAAGAAAGAAACAGACTAATATTAGCATAGATGTCAATCTTTTTACGATGTAACAAGTACATCATGTGTTATGGGAAGTGTTCCCGGTTCCGGTTGATCTAATTAATGCAGCCTAACAATCCTTTAACGGATTTGAATAATAGAAGTGTATTAGTGTGTTATGTGTACGCCAGGTTAAAGAGATGGGTCTTTAATCTAGATTTAAACTGACAGAGTGTGTCTGCCTCCCGAACAGTGTTTGGTAGATTGTTCCAGAGTTTGGGAGCTAAATAGGAAAAAGATCTGCCGCCCGCAGTTGATTTTGATATTCTAGGTATTATCAAACGGCCAGAGTTTTGAGAACGCAGCAGACGTGAAGGACTATAATGCGATAAGAGCTCGCTCAAGTACTGAGGAGCTAAACCATTCAGGGCTTTATAAGTAATTAACAAGATTTTAAAATCTATACGATGTTTAGTAGGGAGCCAGTGTAGTGTTGACAGAACCGGGCTAATGTGCTCATACTTCCTGGCTCTAGTAAGAACTCTAGCTGCTGCATTTTAAACCATCTGTAGTTTGTTTATTAAGCGTGCAGAACAACCACCCAATAAAGCATTACAATAATCTAACCTTGAGGTCATTAACGCATTAATTAATATTTCTGCATTTGACATTGAGAGCATAGGTCTCAGTTTAGATATATTTTTAAGATGAAAAAATGCAGTTTTACAAATGCTAGAAACGTGGCTGTCAAAGGAGAGATTACTATTAAATAGCACACATAGGTTCCTTACTGATGTCAAAGAATTTACAGAGCAGCCATCAAGTGTTAGACCGTGTTCTAGGTTATTACTTGTGGGGGTTTTAGGTCCGATAATTAACACCTCCGTTTTTTCAGAATTTAGCAGTAAGAAATTACTCGTCATCCAGTTTTTTATATCGACTATGCATTCCATAAGTTTCTCAATTTGGTGTGCTTCACCAGGCAGTGATGAAATATAGAGCTGAGTATCATCAGCATAACAGTAAAAGCAAACCCCGTGTTTCCTAATGATATTTCCCAAGGGTAACATATAAAGCGTGAAAAGTAACGGCCCTAGTACTGAGCCTTGAGGAACTCCATACTGCACTTGTGATCAATATGATACCTCTTCATTCACTGCTACGAATTGATGGCGGTCAGATAAGTACGATTTGAACCATGCTAATGCACCTCCACTAATGCCAACAAATTTTTCTAGTCTATTCAAAAGAATGTTGTGATCGATAGTGTCGAACGCAGCGCTAAGATCCAGTAGAGCTAATAGAGAGATACAACCACGATCAGATGATAAGAGCAGGTCATTTGTAACTCTAATGAGAGCAGTCTCAGTACTATGATACGGTCTAAATCCTGACTGGAAATCCTCACAGATATCATTTTTCTCTAAGAAGGAATATAATTGTGAGGATACAACCTTTTCTAATATCTTTGACAGAAAAGGGAGATTCGAGATCGGTCTGTAATTAACTAGATCTTTGGGGTCAAGTTGTGGTTTTTTAATGAGAGGCTTAATAACAGCCAATTTAAAGTTTTTGGGGACATATCCTAATGACAATGATGAGTTAATAATAGCCAAAAGAGGATCTATGACTTCTAGAAGCACCTCTTTTAGTAGTTTAGATGGAATAGGGTCTAACATACATGTTGTTGGTTTACATGATTTAACAAGTTTATACAATTCTTCCTCTCCTATAGTAGAGAATGAGTGGAATTGTTCCTCAGGGGATCTATAGTACACTATTTGATGTGGTAATATAGCTGATGGCTGCATGGTTACAATTTGATCTCTAATAGTATCAATTTTGGAAGTAAAATAGTTCATAATGTCATTACTGCTGTGCTGTTGGGAAATGTCAACACCTGTTGATGCTTTATTTTTTGTTAATTTTGCCACTGTATTGAATAAATACCTGGGGTTATGTTTGTTTTGTTCTAAAAGAGACGAAAAGTAATCAGATCTAGCAGTTTTTAAAGCTTTTCTGTAGGATAGGGTACTTTGATGATGGTTTAAAGTGGGTAAGCAAATACATTAATAATTAAATTAGTGCTGTCAATCGATAAAAAAACAAAAAACCTAATTAATCGCACATTTTTCTAAAATTAATCGCGATTAATCCCACCTAACATTAAAGTTTTTAAATATACTTTTATATTGCAATAATTTCACATTCAATCTTCAAATGTACAAACAACATAAAGACAGTATATTTTAAATATTTCTTTAATGGCATCTTTTTTTATGATTGAAGGCCAGCATCACTGATATCAATACTACTGATGTCTCTATAAAATAGTTTTTCCTCCTTAATATTTAACCATTGACTGTAGCCATTCAGCATTACAGTATAATTGACAGCTATCAATTTTAACATTTATTAGACTTAACTTGTAATTTAAGTGAACTTAAAACAATCTTCACACAAACCCGTTACAAAAATTGACATATAGCTACCTGTGCCCTTCAGCAGAAATATACAGAAAATGAATAGTTACCAAACACTAAATTCTAAATTAAATATAGATGAACCCCTTAAAGCTATAAAAGTTATTGATTTCCTCTTTTTTTCTTTTGTTCTTTGAATTAATAGACATCACAGCAGCTGGTTATTATTATTTGCCTGCTATTGCTTTAAAAGCTGCTGCTGCTTTCTGACTCACTTCAGGTCTTAGTCTCTTCTAATGAACTGATGAGTTGAATCGGGTGTGTTAGATGAGGGAGACAGTGCTGGGGTGCCTCAGGAAAGTTTTGAAAACCATTTCAGAGACATGTTCTTAAATATGACTCATATATATCATATTGCATGCATGTACACAGTTTTAAGGCAGCTTTAATCGCCTTTTTGGTAACTTCATGCCTTAACTGACGGCATAACTAGGACATTGCATGCACGTAGTTTCTTTCACTGTTTGATATGAAATGATACAGGCTACAGCGCGCACCGGCACCTTTGTGCGTGTATTTGAAGAGCGCGCGCTACGAGCACAGTATCTTTTCCATGCTCGTTTGACTTGTGCCTGGCACGGAGGCGGAGTTTTAGAGCGCGCGTCTGAAACGTCTCCCGTTGATGTGGTCATAAAGACGTTCTGCATCTAAGTACACACAATCCTTTTCAAGAAAAAAGAGACGGAGGCAGCAATTGTGAATGGGGTGGCCAACCCTTGCCCCGCCCCTGCGTTAATTGCGTTAAATATTTTTAATGCGTTAATCTGAAAAAATTAATCTCATGCGTTAACGCGCAAATTTTGACACCACTAAATTAAATACATTTTCAAGTGTAGCTTAATGCTAATTCTACTTCTAATTATATTGTAGGATGTAGCCTATTCTTGTAAGCATTATAGATAGTTTGTGTTTCTGGTGTAGAACCAAACTTTGTTCATCTTAATTTAGATGTTAAATCCACATACGAGATACATATCTGAGGAAAAATGCATTGTTGGTCGGCGTCACCTAGCATGCAGGCGTGAATTAGCAGAAGGCGAACATTCGTTTCACGCTCAATGTGAAAGCAACGTTCGTCGGCGATTCGCCTCGCTTTTTCGCATCGAGCTCAGTGTGGAAAGACTTTTACATCAATACATTAGTTCAGCTAGAATCTGGAGGTATTATTAGCATTTCTTGGGTAGCATCTTTGAATGGGGATACCCTTCTGTTGCATCATTCTCTGAAAGTGGTTTCCCAGGTTCACTCATTAGTTGGAGGTCTTGGTCACATCTGGAGTAAAGGACACCAATGACGATGACAGAGTTTCATAGGCATTTAACTGCATTTTACTTAAAACATGTAAAACTGTCCGCCAGAGGGTAAGAAAAATTATATTAAAATCTTAATGTAAACGGAAACAAGAATATTTTTAATTTCTCACCCCACTGGCAGACAATTTGCAAAATAAGAAAAATGCACTTCATTTTATTTATTTATTTAGCCATATTCACATGCATATTTATTTGAGCGGTACCATTTTAAATTGTAGTTTTCTTTAAAACATAGGAGATGCAGAGCACATTAGTAAGGCCACTGTATGCAGAGCGATAAGGAAAGTGTGCTTTGCTCTCACGCTCTTTCTGAGAATTTTTTCCTGGGCACAAATCCGTCAAAGAGGACTTTCACTGGACGATAGGTCAGTGGTGTAGAAATCGGTTCAAATGAGGCTAATCTGATAAATTACATTCATTTGACAACATCTTGCTGCGGACACTGGAAGTAACCCAATAATCAGAATTTCCTTCAGGATTTCCAGTGTGGTCGGATGCAGTGATGACACACATATTCCCATCATCACAACTTCTGCCCTCTCTTACCCATGAATCACTGAACTCGGACCCCCACCCCACCACCACCACCACCACCCACACGAACACACACTCACACACACACACACTCACACTCACACTCACACTGAGACAAGCACCGGTCACTTGTACAGCATTGGACTGACCTCATTCATTCAACTACCTCGTCTGGCAGTCTGAATAAAAAAGACTGCTCCTTGTCACTTTAAATAGTCTTATAAGCTCTTTGCACTACACCATTTATGTTCTGCACTGTTTGTTTGGTTGTTTATCTCACTGATTTGCACTATCTGTCATGTGCCCTATGCCACTTTATCCATTTTTTTTATATTATTATTTTTATTTTCTTTATTTAATGTTTTATTTTTTTCCTACATGTCCTTATTTGTATATTTGTAATAGTTGCATTTTTGTGTATGTATGTGTGTATGTGTGTGTATGTATGTATGTATATATATATATATATGTATGTGTATATGTATATATATATATATATATATATGTGTGTATGTGTATGTGTATATATATATATATATATATATATAATAATATATATATATATATATATATATATGTATATATATGTGTATATGTGTATATATATTGATTTGTACTTATCTGTATTTTTGCGTTCTACTGTTTGTGTTTAGTGTTATTTGTATGCACCAGGGAGTAAGAGAGTAACGCAATTTCAATTCTCTGTATGTATGTACGGTACATGTGGCAGAATTGACAATAAAGCTGACTTTGACTTTGACTTCTGAAAATGAATCAGATTACTGCATGGAATGGAAGGATGCCAGATGGAAGGGTAATACAAGATATATGCCATTATATGCATTCATATAATGCATCTCATAATCTTGTACTGCAGTTATATCTGATCAAACGCAAATTATTATTCTTTAGCTTGGGTTGAACAAATAATTTATGCTTGGATGGAACAACAGCTACGCTAATTATGTCTCTTTGTTTCTCTGTTTCTGCCTAGGAATTAGGAATTACACAAGCTTCAGTCTGGATCCAGCCCTTAAATGATCTGAGATGACCAAACACCTGAGAAGAGATGATGCCGACCCCTCAGAGGACCTCAGAGGATGCCAACCTCTGATCCCCCAACAACATGCAGAATTAACAAATTTTGCCATAAGGTAATATATTAAGCTTCTACAATGTATAAATATATTGTAGAAACTTAATTTCCTGTAAAGCGCTTTGCAACGATTGTATCGTAAAAAGCGCTATACAAATAAACTTGAATTGAATTGAATATGCCGTAACCACCACCATAACTTAAATAAACACAAATTATTCACAATTTATTTGGTCATCTTTATTCCCTACAAATACAAAAGCAATTTTATTTACAAAAGGATTTTAGAATTCTTCCAATATTTGACCATCTCCTCTTCATCTGTCAGTGGTGATGGTGCAGGTTCTCCTCACATTTTGTGAGCCTCTGCCTTCTTGCTGTCGCCTGAGTACAAGTCAGTTGTTAATTTCATTATTCTAATTACGAAATGTAACTGGTTGGATTAGAGAATATTTAATTAGCCTATGTGAAAAGAGTGTTTTAGATTATGTGGAAAAAGCTTCTGTGCATTGAAATAGACACTGAATGATATTGAATATGTAAAATGGTTGTAAAGTCATGTAGCCTACAACCATGAACCTTTTATGCTTAAAATTTTACCTTGATTGAATTGTGTTTTTATATTTAATTTTTTAGCTGCTGCCACATTCTTTTTTTTTTTGCCGTGGGATACCATGAAAATGAATATTAGTTCATTAATTTACTGTTTTTACCTCTGATATTATAACTGTGATTAAGAATTAAAGTGACATATTGACTCAGATGTATGCAGACATCTTTTTGGCGGGAGCTGTTGCCATGGTGAATCATAATTTTGGAGCTCCATTGATCATGACTTTTCATACACACTAAACTCAGAGTGAACTTACTCAAAGTGGATTGAACTAACTCAGTTCAGTTGTTCTGAAACCGAAAACTCAGGGTTTCCCATCTCAGGGTAAGTCTACATAGAGTTCAAGTTTCAATTCAGAGTTGGTTGAACCTCCTTATTGAAACGGGCCTTAGGTGTGTTCGACTTGAAGCGGCGCTGCACACATCATTCTGTGTTTGACATTAAAGTTCTGCGAGAGCTACAGAGAGCAGATGGCTCTGCATGCTTTCATATCACTCTCACGGTACTTTGATGCCATACACCGCTCGGTCTGTGCAGCGCTGGTTCAAGTCAAACACACATTTCTTAAAGTGTGAGGGGTGAGTACAGTCAACCAGCAGACCTTAGAAGCTCATGACATGAATGCATCATCAGTATAGTCAGAGAAACCAACTCTAGTCTGATTCTAGTCTAGGTCTAGTCCATAATCCAGCATCGTTAGCCAACCATTCTAGTTTCGTTTTTCTTTTCTTTCATTTACTTTAGTTTCTTTTCTGTCGAGAGCCTTGTTTTCGAAGTTAGGTTTTTCCATCTTTGCTCACCTCAAACTTAAACCTGCCTATGAATCTCTGTCATCGTCATTGGTGTCCTAAAATGACAACTAATGAGCGAACCTGGGAAACCACTTTCAGAGAATGATGCAACAGAAGGGTATCCCCATTCAAAGATGCTACCCAAGAAATGCTAATAATACCTCCAGATTCTAGCTGAACTAGTGTATTGATGTAAGGTTTCAGAGACTCAATGAAAACTCAATGGCAGGGTTAAATTAATGACGGATGGTTCATTCAGGTCAGGTCTAAGAAACTGCATGCTGCTAGAAACTTGGGATTTCATTTCACACAACTTGTGTGAATGTGTGAGTGCATATGCTTGTGTTAGATTAGTCTGCGTGTATTACAATAGATAATACAGATAATAAAGTCCCACTGGTATTTAAAGAGAAGTGTCTTGTGTTTTGTTCATGTAATGTCAAGTCACCTTTATTTATATAGTGCTTTTAACAATACAAATTGTGTCAAAGCAACTGCACAATATCAAAATAGGAAAATAGTATCAATAATGTAAAATGACAAGATTAAACACTAAATTTTCAGTTAAAGGCATTTCATTATTGAATTCAGTGATGGCATCGTCCAGCTCAGTTCAGTTCTAATAGTATCTGTTCAATCAAGTCGACGATATCACTGGAAATGAAGTGTCCCAAACTAAGCAAGCCAGAGGCGACAGCGGAAAGGTAATGGCTTACTGTCAATTAATCGACTGATGGGTGAATCATTTTATCAGTCATAAAACAGTTAAACTGTCACTGTTCCTTATAAGTACAATTATTAATTCCCTTAAAGGTAAATTTACCTGTTTACCTTACATAAAATTGAAAATATGTTATCTGATATGATAATTCATGCTTTCAGACTTGTTCCAAAACAAGGTCTTAAATTAATGTTCCATGTTCTTCTAGGTTTACTTTGCAATCACAGTTCAACATTTCTAGAAAATAAAGGGACTGGTAACTAGCCACACACACACATACACATTTGGACCCATAACGTAGGGAATGCAGGTACACACTAACACTGTGTGTTTAAGTGTGTGTATACCTACTGTGTATACCAGTTTAAGTGGACTAGTGTACTCACTCGCTCTTGACCTGCTGATAATACTGTAGTCAAAGTTATGACAGTTTGAGGAAACTAAACAGTAGGCTGTCAAAAAAAAAAAAAAACTAGGGATGCACCACTCATGATTTTTCATGGACAATTACAATTGTCAGCAAATGGCCTGATTCTTATAGCGATTGCTGATTTTTATTTTATTTACTTTTTTATTTTTCTTTAAACACACCTGCCAGCTAATCAATTTTCTGAAAATCAGTTATTAACAAACTTTCCAAGACAGGGAGCAGGGTTGAAGACCTCTGTTATAAACTATTCAATAATTACTCACAACAACGAAATGAACAGTGTTAAGCCCGAGACACACTGCATGATTTTAACAACCCTATAAGATCATTGCTGATCACACTGTGCGACATGCAGTGATGGGCAGTAGCGTCGCTACAAGTAGTGAAGCTACTAGTTTAACTACATTTCTCAGTAGCGTGGTGGTAGCATCGCTGCTTTCTGAATCAAATAGCTTTTCAGTAGCGAAGCTCTATTTCTGATCAAGTAGCGCGGTAGCGTCAACAAAAGCTACCATTACATTTTCCAAAGCATTTCTGAAACTCAAGCACAAATCAGAAACATAACAGCTACGGATCGCTGATCCTGGATCAGTAAGTGACGCCACCGTCACTAAAGCTCGTAACGCCATTGGCTCCTCAAACTGTCAGTCAAACCTCATTATTCCTCCCGCCTCTCTCGTCAATGAAGTGCGGCATGCAATTTAGAGCTTCTCAGTCTGAAAGTAAATAAAATAACTGTTGATTGAATAAGTACAGCGTTTCCTTTACTCGAGAAACACTATATTTATAAAGGCTAATGTTTTTAAGGAGCATTTGTTGTCGAGTCACAGCCAAATAGCTTGTGCGAAGCGCTGAATCTTTTATAATATGATATTTTAGCCAAATAACTGAAGTTTATGAGTGCCCACATAGGAAAACTGTATAACCTGAAAGTTCATGAAAACGTAAATGCGATGCACGTAGTGCCTCTGATGTGGCGGTAATGACGGGGGAAAATATTCGCTGGACAAAAACTTCGTATTTGAACTTGATTTTGGTGAAATGTTAATATAATGACACATGCAACGATGCAAATAAACGTAGCCTATCTGTAGGCATATACATATGGTAACACTATACAATAAGATTTCATTAATGTATTAACTAACATGAGTGAACAATGGACAATACATTTATTACAGAATTTATTCATCTTTGTTAATGTTAATGAAAATACAGTCGTTCATTGGTAGTTCACGTTAGTTCACAGTGCATTAACTAATGTTAACAAACACAACTTTTGATTTTAATAATGCTTTAGTAAATGTTGAAATTAAGATTAAAAAATGCTAAAAAATATTAAAAAAAAATAAAATAAAAAAAAGATAAAAAAATGCTGCAGAAGTATTGTTCATTCTTAGTTCATGTTAACTACACTAGTTAACTAATGTTAATTAAGTGTTATCCTTTGTATAAATGTATCTGTATAGCCTACAATAAAGCCACAATACCAACTACCAATAGGAGGTTTCCGGCTGACAGCAAATATGTATTTTGCCTATATCACAATATGAGGTAAATCCGGCCCTGTACATGATACTGATTTTTGTTGCCAAATTGGTTTGGAACAGTTGTTGAATAAACAATTAACCTGAACTATTGTGCCTGTCTATCTGCTTGACTGAGAGTTTTATTGATCACTGAGAGAGCATTGACTTGGTATGATGTTGGTTCAATATAAAAAATATATTTTTTTAAATAGCTTGGATGTAGTAAACTACTTTTGCCATGTTGCTGTAGCGTAGCTTGCTACATTTCCCAGGGCTGTAGCTTTAGTGTAGTGAAGCTTCACTTAATGAAGAGTAACTGTTAGCTTAGCTCTCTACGTTTTCCAAGTAGCTTGCCCAACACTGGCGACATGCATCTAATAAAACATGGGTACGATGTGCATATAGACTGTAGGATGATGACACCTATCGACTCGTATGCTATGATGCACGTTTCAACAGAAGAATAAAATCGTGCAGTGTGTCTCGGCTTTACGTCCCAGATGTAAAGAGTCTAGGATAAGGGAGTAACAGAGAAAAGTGTAAATAAAATTGATTGGGGTGAGTGTGTACCAGTCCCCTGCCCCGCACGACAGACACGTTCAATTCCAAATTCAAGTAATTTATTAACAAAAGTACAAATGACAAAGTAAAATAGGAAGCAAAAATAGACTTCGGGAGGAGAAAAGGCCAAAACAACAAACAGAAGGATCCTCCGACTAGTCAGGGAGTAAAACTGTCTAAACTGACCAAATAAAATTAATTTAACAACAAAAATGTACACTTACTCCCTAACTAAGCAAAAACAGGAGAAAAGGATTCACAGAAATAAAACAGCACCCACCTCCCTCCAGCTTCCAACAAACAAGGACAAGTATCGCCATCAACAACACAAACCACTTGAGTTCAACAGGTTACAATAAGCCACAACTTTAAATTAGTTTCACATAAGATCAATCTCTGTGATACAACAAACACAGCAACATGAGGCAGGCAAGAGGAACATCACAAGCTTCAGTGTGGCAGGCACTTTGAACAACTTTTGAGCTTGCAGCCTCTGCACAGTAACAGGTGCAAGCGATCACCTCTCTCTCCTCCGCACCTGGTTGAGCAGCAGGTAATGCTGCCTTCACGTGCTATCAGAATGTTCCTATGTCCCACTTATGAAGTCGTGATTACGAGCTTGTCACATTCAAGTGCTTTGTTGTCGGAAAGAATAAAATGTAGCATCCCATTGGTTGACAATCATATAAACATTCACATGCTACATATGCAGTTTGCTGATAATTCTAGAATTTGTGTCAAATACATGCTAATTTCACTGTTTGGAAAACATACAAAATGCTTCAAATGATCGTTCATGTAAAGCCTATAAATACACTACTTAACCCTAATGGGACGGCCGTATCGCCGGCGATACCAACGCGTTTTTTTTAAGACCAGTGCAAAAGACATTAAAAATACTCAGTCGATTTTGCTCGTACAGATAAGTGTTATACATCAATTGAAACTTTGAAGTGTCTATTATTTTTGTGTACACTCACAATAACAACAAAACTTTGTGGTTTTCGAAAAAAAAAAGAAAACAAACAGGATGCGCTCTCTGTCTTCTCCATCTCCGCGAGCTGCTCTTCAAAAAACGTCACTAAAATGAACTGTAACTCAGCGAAAACTCAACACACGGACATGGGAGTTATATCTATAGAAAGCTGGAAGTGTCTACATTGAAATGAAGTAAGTCTTATCGAAAACAAACATTCTGTGATGAAGTAATCCGTATGAAACCAACACGATGTCCAGTCTGTCCCGTCTAACTCATTATTTCTAATGCGATCCCGCCCCCTCGCGTTCACATGTAAATATCACGTGTGAGCCACGTGCTCGTGGAGACGCCCATAAACAAAGCCTGATCTTTCCTCGCGGCTAACATTACTGTTCGTTTCTGGAAGAAGACACGCTGAATAAAAGCTGGATTTACCTCAAAATAAGAGCAAGAGTTCATCCAGAAGAGAAGAGCGATATGATGAGTAAGTAATGTTTCTTTTTTTTTGCATTAGTTAACGTGTTATTGTGACTCAAACTTGAACACGTTTATTTGTTTTCCCAAACAACAACATGATGAATGCTACAATGTTTAGAAAAATGTTTAATGTTCACAAATGGATTGAATAGCGTGTTAAACGATAATAATTAGTTTCTCAGATATAAAATATCCTTTTTTATAGTACAAATTACATCTTTTGTAGTACAAAGCCATACATACTAGGCTATATGACTACAAAATCATAGTTCGTTTTTTCTAAACAATAATAATTAGTTTCTCAGATATAAAATCTATTTTTTTGTTTACGATAGTACAAAGCATGCGTGAGTCTATAAAACATATATATAAAAAGATGCTCCTGATATTAACATGCTCGCAAATGTTTTGGTTGTGTATTTTATTGAATCAGAGACCTGCACCACAGATGATGAATCCTGATGACCTTCTTCAAACTCAGAATCAGATGTCCAACTACACTGATATTATATGGTAAAACAAGCTCCTTGACCACTGATTATGTTTTTTCTTCTTGAATCCATGGAAAGTAGCAGAAACACTCAAATAACACACGTAAATATCAGGCATGATTTACTTGTTGAACAGAATCTGTTGCAGGAATGACTCAAAGTCTGTTCACATCTCTGTGGTTAGATCAGTGTGCACAATAATGTGTCTTTGACCTTCATTATGTATGTTTTGATTATATGGTGCTGTAAATAAAATACAAATAATTTAAAAAAAATTCAATCTCCTCACATTCTCTCTTACCTGCCTCAAAGTCACTGTCACACTGATGGGCCATTAGCAGCTTTAGGGGAGGGCCCTTTGTGTCTCAGGTGAGAATCACTTAATATTCAAGGACATTACCACTCCCTCGCATACAGGCTTTCAATCACAAAACATGTCTTAAAAAATTTTAATCAATGTATTGTTTTCTGTAAATGAGTAAGCAGAATGATTCTCACTTAATTGTGAAGTAAATATTCTAGCCAACAAGACGGATTACTCTAAAGTCTTATTCAGGACTGTTTAGTGTGGGGTTTATGGCCTTATTTCAGCTACATTTTTTTTTCCAAAACTTACTAACCACGCATAATATTTTTTTTCTAAAAAAATACAAAGATGTACATCCATCTTGGTCACATAATATTGTAGCAAAGTTTGTGCTGAATACAAAAACAAATACATGTTGGTCATTAGTATGTTATAAGTAGCTGAAATAAGCACAAATATCAGGACATGTCAAAACCTCTCAAGGGCCCCAAAATCACCTCAGACCCCAAGCAACATGACAAAGGGATGTAGTTGTTGTGAGAACAGCATTGACAGCAGCAATTGTTGTCCTCTCCACCATGTTAAAGTTTATGACCTGCCCAACTCAAAAACAGTAGTAAATACAACTTGAGAGGTATTCAAGTCTAATTTCCGATTATGGGAATCTCATATTTACTATAATTCCAATAGCAGGTGAAGGCAGTATAAGACACAGAAAGAGAGCGAGAAAAGCGCACAGCATCCAACAATAATTTTATATAAATAAACAACCACGGAACGTAACAACAGTGAGTGATTAAAACATGAAAGTCAAATGTATGAGTTACACATTAATATAGAATTATGCAATGAACTTGTATTCGATTATAACCCCTCTTAACATTGTTTTGTAATGATCTGATGCATTTAAATATGTAAAGGCAGTCACTGTGCTATTTAGAGAGTGGTTTGAAGAGAATTTCAGTCCTGTGTTCAAGAAAGAGGTTTTCAAGATACGGTATTTACAATAAGTTACATTATGCATTTACATTGATACATCCCAAAATGCTGCTATAAGAATATATTTTACAATGAATACACATAGTATGCAGAATGCAGTCTGTTTATATGATGTTTTGATTTTTTTATGTGTGTCCTCTTAAATCATTAATTAACAAAAAAAGTAATACTTCATCCAATAACAGTTTACTGGTAGGGAGATCAGTTATCAGTACTATGAAATGCGTTTTGAAAATGTTTATATCCAAAGTGTATGTTTTAATGGCAAATGTATTCCCGTAATTTTTGAAATGTGAGTTTGTGTGTATATATATATATACAGTTGAAGTCAAAACTTTACATACACCTTTCAGAATTTGCAAAATGTTAATTATTTTACCAAAATAAGAGTGATCATACATGTTATTGTTTATTTAGTAATGACCTGAATAAGATATTTCACATAAAAGATGTTTACATATAGTGCACAAGAGAAAATAATAGTTGAATTTATAAAAATGACCCTGTTCAAAAGTTTACACACCCTTGATTCTTAATACTGTGTTATTACCTGAATGATCCACAGCTGTGTGTTTTTTCACGCCCCGGCTCTTAATGCATGTTTTTCCTTCTGGAGCATCAGTGAATGTTTGAATCTTCTGTAATAGCTGCATATGAGTCCCTAGAGAGAGTATAGTGCACGTTGTGTCAAAAACTTTGATTTATTGCCCTCATAAAAATCCCACCCATCAAGTCCCCTAATCCCTCCCACCCTCCTGTCATAAAGGCCACCTGTTGTACACCCCATCCACCCCCACCTCATTTAATGATGAATTGATTATTAGGTCCGCTGTGTTTAAGGAATTTTTATGACTGTTGTGCGTGGGCGATAGTTATGTGATTTAAACTTTAAATGATGAAATTGTGTTAAAGGGAAGTTTTTATTAAAGTGTTTTTTCACATTGTGTAAAACGTGTAATGATTTGTTTTTCCCCAACAACACGTCTTGTTGTAGAGGTAAAAAACACTGTTAGACAGAGTTAGAAAATAAAACAATAGATAGGTTTGACAAAGTTAAAGAAGTGTTTTATTCATAGGTGTAAATACTAGAGATGGTACCTTATCTTACCGTGTTGTGAAATAAAAATATCAGTCCGTTAAGTAAGATCATACGTTTTTAAAACTAAAAAAAGAACATTTAAATAAACGAACGTTGTTAAACAAGACTATCCTTGTATTCAGAAAAAGCTGTAAATACTAGAGATAGTGTGTTATCTCACCGTGTTACAGTTTAAAGACCATACGGTTTAAAAAGTAAAAAAGAGCCTTAAAAATAAATGATCAGCGTTCGTTAAAACAAAGGCTATCCTTGTCTGTCGTTGCAAGGTAGTTTGACAGAGTTAAAGAAGAAATGGTGTCTTATCTTACCGAGTTGTGAAATAAGATCATACTGTTTAAAAGTAAAAAAGAGTCTTAAAAATAAACGAATATCGTTAAAACAACGCTATTCTGCAATAGTCTGTCGTTGCAAGTTAGTTTGACAGAGTTAAAGAAGAACTGTTTTATTCAGAAAAAAGCTTTAAATACTAGAAAAAAGGCTGTCTTATCTCACCGTGTTACAGTTTAAAGACCATACGTTTTAAAAGTAAAAAAGAGCCTTAAAAATAAACGAGCGCCGTTAAAACAAAGCTATCATGCACTAGTCTGTCGCTGCAAGTTAGACACAACAGAAAAACTTTAAAGACAAAGAATCCACCGAGAGTTGATCCGTCAGACGACCGCTCTCGTAGTTGGCAAACTCTGAATGTCGAGCGGAGACCCGCGGACCAAACCACGCCTACGGCCGTCCCCCTAACACGTGTGAGGCGATAGCCCCACGGATGTAACGACGGGTTTATAAAGATTTAAAATAATTAAAGTTTTTTAACGTTATTTTAATAAATCTTTAGCAATTCTTAATTAATGAAAACCTTCTCACTTTTAAAACTGTTTATTCTTTTAAACTCTAGTTCATAGGAAAAAACGTTGTTTTATTTTATTTTATTTAGTTATTCACAAGTGATTCCTTAAATAGATATGTGTTTTTGTCTTTTGAAAATTAGCTTATACAGGTTTCTTTTTAAACAAAAAATCACTAATGCACAGGTCTTTATTTTATTTAATTATTCGCACTTAATTCAGTCAACCCTATTAGGCTATATACTATTTGATTTTTTTTTTTTTTGTTAAACTTAAGACATCACGCTATGATGGGAGGTATAGATTGAACTACACAAGAGTCCTTTTAAACATAACCTCTGTTTTGTTTTATTCAGTTATTCACGCTTAATAACTTTATTTTACTCGTTGATTTTGTCGATCTTAACTTCTAGCATGTTACAACGGTTAAAACGCACGTACGCGCGTGTGTATGCTGACGCAAACAGGATTTCTCTGTGATTTTCCACCCATGAGGTCCGAGCCAGCGTTATCTATTAATTGAAACAGACAACAAAGAAATGCAAACACCTCGTGCGCTACGTGAGACCCGGATACCTGTCCTTATGTTGTAACAGTTTAGCAATCTAACTAGTTTTTGAGGGGGTCTGCCATCGTAACTTTTGTTAGAAGATTAGTTTAAAAGCCGTAGATCAAAGGACAGCCATAGCATCAATTTTATGACGTACACCTGCGTGTGTGAACTCTGTCAAAAGTTCGTTGGAATGGTTCACTGGATGGTCAACACACACACACACACACACACACACACACACACACACGCACGCACGCACGCACATACACACACACACACACACACACACACACACACACACACACACACGCACATGTTGGGTTTCCATGTTTTATGGGGACTCTCCATAGGCGTAATGGTTTTTATACTGAACAAACTGTATGTGCTATTGCCCTACACCTACCCTACACCTAAACTTAGCCCTCACAGGAGACTGTGTGCATTTTTAGATTTTCAAAAAACTTTATGCTGTATGATTTATAAGCTTGTTTCCTCATGGGGACCAAAAAATGTCCCCACAAGATAATGATTTATTGGTATTACTATCTTTGTGGGGACATTTGGTCCCCAGGACGTGATAAATACCAGTACGCACACACACACACGCACACACACACGCGCACAACACACACACACACACACACACACACACTCTCACTCACTCCTACATTTAAACATTTAGACTTTTACAAATGAAAAACTTTTAGAAGTTTATCTAATGAAAAAACAGGTTGATTAAACAACGATATGACATTTGTTTTAACAAATACATTTTTAGATCTTTCAAACCTAAAACCATGAAGCTCTAAACCAACCAAAGATTAGAAGTAGTCAAACGATCCTCTGATGAACACAAGACGGGTACAGAGTCTTTCTTTATGAATTAGCCCTAAATTAGACTAAAAATGTCTCACAGAATCTTTACAACAGATTAGACTTTCTTGTTCACTTTAAAAATGGTTTTATTAAACGTGTTTAAATGCGGCATGTTTAATTTTTCCACAGTATAATGGTTTATTTTATTAAGATAAAAACAACTGGTCTATATAGTTTTATTTTTTACTAAGATTTGATCAAATAACTGATATAAGAAACATCCAAATATTCGATAAGTCCAACTTAGCATCCCCAAACTGATGTGTCTGACGGTTTGTGACAAATATCTTCGACTTTTGACTGATACAGACGTGTTAAGATGCTAAGTTATTGTAAATTATTATACATTTTAAATGTGTAAAATCGTATATGTTGTTTTTACATTTTGTTGTTAAGAAATGTTTTCATTTTAATCTAGCCTGTATAAGAACAAATATACATTTTCACTTAAAACTTGTCTGTAAAATAATTACATCTATAGTTTAGACATGTTTAAAAAGTTTTAAACATATTCTGGGTCGCTAAAGCAAGTCATGATGTCTATGGTCTTCAAATTAAACTTTAGTTTTATTCTTTAATTTCTTTAAAATAGCCTGATGATAATGAAGCCCAGTGTTTTTCTCACACGAGTAGATAACTCTGCGGATGTGTTTGTGACAAACACATCATTTTTACTTCAGAAAAGTTTTTCAAATGTATGACTGAACTTTTCTCATTTGACAGACCTGTGATGTTTAACAGTCGGAGGGAATACGAGTTGTTTTCAAGAAACCTTTATCGATGTAAATTTCTCACCTAGAACACAAAACATGTACATTTTGACTATTTGACTCTTTTGTAAGTAGCACGGCATTTGAAATGGTTTACCAAAAAAAAAAATTAAAGCAGCGTATGTGTTTTCAACATGAAAGAGTTGTACAAGGCTATTTCAACTATCATCATCGTTTCTTTTTGATCCTAACAAACTGGTAATGAATTTTCTATGACAGGTTTTACAGTGCTCATACTATGTGCGTAAATAGATGTGCTACAACATTTATGATTATTTTTTGAATACCAACAGATTTTTGTTAGCGATGTGGCACATCTAAGATATTTATTTTAGTGCAAACTGCCCACACGAAAAACAGGTATGGCTGTCTTACCCTTAAAACTATTACAACTGAAACTATTGCACTGAAAGCTGTACATTAATTTAAGTTTGAGCATGTTAAATTTCCACGCCCATGTAAAGAGTATTGATACATTTCATCCATAATCATTCAAGAGACAAAATCACTAAGTATAGCAAGACAAGAAAATGTTTATAAAGCAGATAGAACCTAAACAGTTGTGCAAGTTTATTAAACGCTGATTTGTAAATTATGTTTTTTACCCCGCTGGATTTAGTCATATAGCTCAGATAGCAGACGACACAATTCACAGTTCGTTTCTATGTCTGTATTGTTTTAAGACTCCTCTACAAGATCATGCTAATCCTTGCAAGGGAAAGCGTGCATGACGAGTGCATACTTAATCATTTAAGAAAATCATTGAACATTTGACTGAACTTTTTTTATTATTTTGACAAACTGCCAATTCAAATTACTTCCCTCCACAGAATCTTTTTTCAACACCACGACATTAAAGAATGTTATCAGACACTATCGCCAGCTTCTGTGACACAAATTAAGCAACATCTCTGGTGTACGTAAGCATGTACAATGGGTGCATGCGGTAAACATCTTTGTCATTCCAATTCTGTCATATTTGTTAGATGTAATGTAAACAATATTTTGATAACTATGATGTTCCATGTTTTTGTAAAGGTTATAGAAAGAATTCAAACATAATATAGGAATTATCATTGCTCAAAGCGAATTGACTAAAATCATTGAATTACGAAATGCAAATGTGTATACATCATTTAAGAAAAAGCGCTATAATGTATACAAAAATCCTCCTCTCGATCTATTGTGACCGATCAGGACTATGGATGAAGCGGCTCACATTTTGGTTGTCGGATTGCATAAGTCGTTACTACGACTGTGATGTAGGTGAGGCCTTCTCTCCGAGAGCCATCAGTATTCAGTGTTTATAGAAATAAATGAAAATTAAGAAAAACTTCTTGAGAGTGTTTGACTATGTCGCTATGGTCTAACGGTTAGGATCGTATCAGGCCCCATAGGGCCTAGCGGTTAGGATACCTGGTTTTCACCCGGGTGACACGGTTCAATTCCCGGTGGGGGATGTAATGTTTTGCGGTGTGTGTGTGCATGTGTGTTCACTCCCGGGGGGGGTGTGGGGACTTTGGAGGAGGGTTAAATGCAGAGCACGAATTCCGAGTATGGAGCATCATACCTGGTCGCATGTCTCTTTCACTTCTTTTTGTTTAAGAAGTGAAAACAAAACTGTGCAGTTGGGGGGCACTTAATTTCTAGCGATTATCGTAAATTTGATTTCACAGTTATCATTTAAACTGAACTTAGCTAGACAATGACAGCTCTGAATCAATAATGAAATGTCTTTAACTGAAAATTGAGTGTTTAATCTTATTATTATACATTACTGACACTCTAGCCTCCAACTTGATACTGTTAAGTGCTTTGACACAATCTGTATTGTTAAAAGCGCTATATAAATAAAGGTGACTTGATTTGTTTAGGTCAATTATCTATCTATTTGATGTGAGACACCCATTAAGTTTAGACACGAAAATTAAGGCGTTCTGTTTTACCAACTGAAACATATCTAACCATCGGGGTCAAAGTTACATATTCACTAAGTTTGAGATTGTACACAGTATTGAAAAGGCTACAGAACAAAATATCAAGGATTTATTTATGTTTTGTAACTCAAGAGAGCAAGTCACTAAGAAAACTATCATATGAATACAGAAAACACGCTCACGATCATCGGGGCGTATTTTTGTAAATGCTGTTTTAAATTAGTTTTTTCTTACATCTAGAACTCTTGTTCAGATGTAACACACACGATGGGCACGTTTTATGCGTCGTACTCATTTCTTTCAACATTACCGCTTGAGATTAAAGCCTAGGTAATGTGAACGCAATTAAGAAACATGGCAATATACCCCTTTGAAAAGGTTATAGACACCGTCGTTTATACAGGAAATATGTTTGCACAACAGAAACATGTTTCGGCATAACAAAAACCTAATACTGTCTCTTCTAAATATATTGTTAAAGTTGCTTTTGATGGCATGCCCCCACTAGATGACACCAATCTATGCATTTCATTGTTTTTAGATGAAGACTATGCTCAGAAACGGGGTCAAACATGTCACGAGCGTTTGCAGGAAAATATTATAAGATAATAAAAGGCTAGTTCTTCTACAAGGATTGTTTTAACTGAGATTGTGACATACTGTAGAGCTTTTTTAGGGTCTGTTTACAAAGCGGGCCACGAGACACAACCCCCCTCGATCTTACTGTTTCTCAGTTACGTGTATATCTATTTCATTTAGAACACAAAGTTGCGCATTACAAGGTGAAGATAGTGTGGAAACACTATTTTCTTGGCACACATCTCTAAACATGTCCCATAATAAATAAATCACAGATGTGATGTAGTTAATTCATTGAAAAGGTGCACGTTTTTTGACCATTTTAGACACATGTTTTAAGTATTCATCTGACTTTGATCCTGGGGGAAACAGCGGCTGTGTGTTGTCATGACTGTCTTCAAAATTGATCCACTTTTATTTAAACGATGTTGCATGAAGTTACTGTATTCAACAGCATCGTTAGCCTGAAAATGCAAGTCAACTGAGATTTAATTACTGAGATAATCTACAGAATGCAGTTACATTAGAGTTTTGTTTATGTTGAATATTGTTTCAGAGGTTTAACGACGCATTACTTGAAGACTGTACTGTATAAATTACAAAGTTTTCAGCCGTCTCTGAAACCAGACCTGTAGAAAGAATAAACCAGTCTTATAAACTCATTGATTTGTTTAACAACTTTAAAATATAATCTGCACGAACGATACGCTCTTAAAATCGATAGTGCGCAAAACATATGTAAAAGGACGGATAACATATTAATGGGGTGTTTTGGTTAGTTTCTTACACAACAGAGCATTACTTAACGTTTTTTATTCAGTTTTAATATAAAAGATAATAGTCTGTTAACAATGTAGAAGCTTTTATTATGAAAGCGCACAAAGAACCACTGAAGCACGTACCGTCTGTTAACACGGAATGAATTGAAATAATAGACTACCATAAGCTTATTTACACTGCGCTGAATGTAAAACTCTTAAACAGAAACATTAAAACATTTCAAACCTGTCAAACAACCATTTCAATACATTCCTCTTATGAAAACGTTTCAAATAGAATACTGTCAAACAGAACGTTGTCTGCAAGTTCCCGAGGTGTAAATTGTTTGAAAACGCTCGAATCTACGCATTTCACAGTACATACACAGATAGGCGTTTTCTTTTGCGTATGTCTCTAAACAACAGCTAGGTAAATGACTTACGTCATTTTAAGGCGACTAGTGTCTTTTGTATTTATTTTGATACCCGCGTTTTAGACATCTGTCTTTCAAACCAGACCCAGATATTCTCGATATTCTGCTCTTCTTTTTATGAAAACGTGCGGTAAGCAGTTTTGTCCTCATCTGCAGTATACCACCGAAGCGTTTTAATACGTCATAAATTCCAATAGTTAGATGGCAAATGCGACTGTTTATTACTGAGGTAAGTCACAGCAGAGTTGCATTCTAGTTTTACATTTAACATTTTTCATCTACCTACATGTCTAAGGACGCTACCGTTCTAGGTCACTTCACGCCGTTGTGAGATATAAACCACAAAGTTTTTTCATAGTGTTAAGCTTTGAAACCAGAACGATTTTCCATGACTTTGTGCGTTCTTTCTGTATGAATTTGTTTGCCGCAGTTTCACAGTCCTTATCTTATCTTCCACCGCCTAAATGTATTTGTTAGGCCTTACATTTGTTAGTTTTTGCTGTTCATATAAGTCGATATTTCTACGAATTTGTTTGATTCAATAAAATATCGTGTCTTCATTTGAGACATTTATGTCACATTATACGTAATACATATTTCTTATTAAATTAAAATTTATCTTGGGCGTGACCAATGTTTATGAATAACCTGTGACAACCGACCTATAGCCGCGCAAGGTGGGTCCAAACACTAAAACCATCGACGACTGACCTGATAAACTCAGTTGCGATCATTTTGAAAGTGCTGACGACGGAGCTACTGGCTTGTCGATCAAAACGTTATCTACAGTATACGGACCAACTTCAACAAACCAATTTGTCTGAGCTCTGTAATTTTTCTACTAATAACGCTTCGACGGATCTGAAAGACGCTAAGCAACCGGACTGTGGCATGGGAATAAGGTGTTTTGTAAAAGACGTCATAGACCCCACGTTTAAACCGTATTACAGAGGACAGATGATCAAACTGATACGCAAGATCATCGCTGCGGCGTGCGATCCGAATTACGATTGTACGGGAGATACCAAACGTGAAACAAAACTCAAGAACGAAATGAAAATTGTAAGAAGCGTAAAATATCCATGGCCAGATTTGACTAGCATGTTTCTCACCAGCAGAGAGTCGGTCTGTATAATTACCAGAAAAATTCTGGATGTAATGTCTGAATGCGAGGATGAGATGGACATTAACGATGTTCTCTGTCTGTGTACGTCCATAACGGATCAATGTGTCTTGCTGGCTGCAAACAATTGCGATTCTATGATGTGTGAAATTGTTGCATCACTGGTTGATTTTATATTTGAGAAAAACATGATTGTCTGCAAAGATTTTCTATTCTGGATTGACCACCGGTTTAACGTTGTTACTACAGTATGTTTGTAAATTTGATCATTTTCTTCACTAATTCAATGTATACTCGACAATATATTGTTGAAATAAAAGGTTGTCTCAACTTCATAAAAATGTCTTTATTTAAAATGTACCGTTACAGATAGCAGGTTTTTTTTTATTTTATTTTTTTATCAATTTAATGATATTTAATAAGAAATATGTATTACGTATAATGTGACATAAATGTCTCAAATGAAGACACGATATTTTATTGAATCAAACAAATTCGTAGAAATATCGACTTATATGAACAGCAAAAACTAACAAATGTAAGGCCTAACAAATACATTTAGGCGGTGGAAGATAAGATAAGGACTGTGAAACTGCGGCAAACAAATTCATACAGAAAGAACGCACAAAGTCATGGAAAATCGTTCTGGTTTCAAAGCTTAACACTATGAAAAAACTTTGTGGTTTATATCTCACAACGGCGTGAAGTGACCTAGAACGGTAGCGTCCTTAGACATGTAGGTAGATGAAAAATGTTAAATGTAAAACTAGAATGCAACTCTGCTGTGACTTACCTCAGTAATAAACAGTCGCATTTGCCATCTAACTATTGGAATTTATGACGTATTAAAACGCTTCGGTGGTATACTGCAGATGAGGACAAAACTGCTTACCGCACGTTTTCATAAAAAGAAGAGCAGAATATCGAGAATATCTGGGTCTGGTTTGAAAGACAGATGTCTAAGACGCGGGTATCAAAATAAATACAAAAGACACTAGTCGCCTTAAAATGACGTAAGTCATTTACCTAGCTGTTGTTTAGAGACATACGCAAAAGAAAACGCCTATCTGTGTATGTACTGTGAAATGCGTAGATTCGAGCGTTTTCAAACAATTTACACCTCGGGAACTTGCAGACAACGTTCTGTTTGACAGTATTCTATTTGAAACGTTTTCATAAGAGGAATGTATTGAAATGGTTGTTTGACAGGTTTGAAATGTTTTAATGTTTCTGTTTAAGAGTTTTACATTCAGCGCAGTGTAAATAAGCTTATGGTAGTCTATTATTTCAATTCATTCCGTGTTAACAGACGGTACGTGCTTCAGTGGTTCTTTGTGCGCTTTCATAATAAAAGCTTCTACATTGTTAACAGACTATTATCTTTTATATTAAAACTGAATAAAAAACGTTAAGTAATGCTCTGTTGTGTAAGAAACTAACCAAAACACCCCATTAATATGTTATCCGTCCTTTTACATATGTTTTGCGCACTATCGATTTTAAGAGCGTATAGTTCGTGCAGATTATATTTTAAAGTTGTTAAACAAATCAATGAGTTTATAAGACTGGTTTATTCTTTCTACAGGTCTGGTTTCAGAGACGGCTGAAAACTTTGTAATTTATACAGTACAGTCTTCAAGTAATGCGTCGTTAAACCTCTGAAACAATATTCAACATAAACAAAACTCTAATGTAACTGCATTCTGTAGATTATCTCAGTAATTAAATCTCAGTTGACTTGCATTTTCAGGCTAACGATGCTGTTGAATACAGTAACTTCATGCAACATCGTTTAAATAAAAGTGGATCAATTTTGAAGACAGTCATGACAACACACAGCCGCTGTTTCCCCCAGGATCAAAGTCAGATGAATACTTAAAACATGTGTCTAAAATGGTCAAAAAACGTGCACCTTTTCAATGAATTAACTACATCACATCTGTGATTTATTTATTATGGGACATGTTTAGAGATGTGTGCCAAGAAAATAGTGTTTCCACACTATCTTCACCTTGTAATGCGCAACTTTGTGTTCTAAATGAAATAGATATACACGTAACTGAGAAACAGTAAGATCGAGGGGGGTTGTGTCTCGTGGCCCGCTTTGTAAACAGACCCTAAAAAAGCTCTACAGTATGTCACAATCTCAGTTAAAACAATCCTTGTAGAAGAACTAGCCTTTTATTATCTTATAATATTTTCCTGCAAACGCTCGTGACATGTTTGACCCCGTTTCTGAGCATAGTCTTCATCTAAAAACAATGAAATGCATAGATTGGTGTCATCTAGTGGGGGCATGCCATCAAAAGCAACTTTAACAATATATTTAGAAGAGACAGTATTAGGTTTTTGTTATGCCGAAACATGTTTCTGTTGTGCAAACATATTTCCTGTATAAACGACGGTGTCTATAACCTTTTCAAAGGGGTATATTGCCATGTTTCTTAATTGCGTTCACATTACCTAGGCTTTAATCTCAAGCGGTAATGTTGAAAGAAATGAGTACGACGCATAAAACGTGCCCATCGTGTGTGTTACATCTGAACAAGAGTTCTAGATGTAAGAAAAAACTAATTTAAAACAGCATTTACAAAAATACGCCCCGATGATCGTGAGCGTGTTTTCTGTATTCATATGATAGTTTTCTTAGTGACTTGCTCTCTTGAGTTACAAAACATAAATAAATCCTTGATATTTTGTTCTGTAGCCTTTTCAATACTGTGTACAATCTCAAACTTAGTGAATATGTAACTTTGACCCCGATGGTTAGATATGTTTCAGTTGGTAAAACAGAACGCCTTAATTTTCGTGTCTAAACTTAATGGGTGTCTCACATCAAATAGATAGATAATTGACCTAAACAAATCAAGTCACCTTTATTTATATAGCGCTTTTAACAATACAGATTGTGTCAAAGCACTTAACAGTATCAAGTTGGAGGCTAGAGTGTCAGTAATGTATAATAATAAGATTAAACACTCAATTTTCAGTTAAAGACATTTCATTATTGATTCAGAGCTGTCATTGTCTAGCTAAGTTCAGTTTAAATGATAACTGTGAAATCAAATTTACGATAATCGCTAGAAATTAAGTGCCCCCCAACTGCACAGTTTTGTTTTCACTTCTTAAACAAAAAGAAGTGAAAGAGACATGCGACTAGGTATGATGCTCCATACTCGGAATTCGTGCTCTGCATTTAACCCTCCTCCAAAGTCCCCACACCCCCCCGGGAGTGAACACACATGCACACACACACCGCAAAACATTACATCCCCCACCGGGAATTGAACCGTGTCACCCGGGTGAAAACCAGGTATCCTAACCGCTAGGCCCTATGGGGCCTGATACGATCCTAACCGTTAGACCATAGCGACATAGTCAAACACTCTCAAGAAGTTTTTCTTAATTTTCATTTATTTCTATAAACACTGAATACTGATGGCTCTCGGAGAGAAGGCCTCACCTACATCACAGTCGTAGTAACGACTTATGCAATCCGACAACCAAAATGTGAGCCGCTTCATCCATAGTCCTGATCGGTCACAATAGATCGAGAGGAGGATTTTTGTATACATTATAGCGCTTTTTCTTAAATGATGTATACACATTTGCATTTCGTAATTCAATGATTTTAGTCAATTCGCTTTGAGCAATGATAATTCCTATATTATGTTTGAATTCTTTCTATAACCTTTACAAAAACATGGAACATCATAGTTATCAAAATATTGTTTACATTACATCTAACAAATATGACAGAATTGGAATGACAAAGATGTTTACCGCATGCACCCATTGTACATGCTTACGTACACCAGAGATGTTGCTTAATTTGTGTCACAGAAGCTGGCGATAGTGTCTGATAACATCCTTTAATGTGGTGGTGTTGAAAAAAGATTCTGTGGAGGGAGGTAATTTGAATTGGCAGTTTGTCAAAATAATAAAAAAAGTTCAGTCAAATGTTCAATGATTTTCTTAAATGATTAAGTATGCACTCGTCATGCACGCTTTCCCTTGCAAGGATTAGCATGATCTTGTAGAGGAGTCTTAAAACAATACAGACATAGAAACGAACTGTGAATTGTGTCGTCTGCTATCTGAGCTATATGACTAAATCCAGCGGGGTAAAAAACATAATTTACAAATCAGCGTTTAATAAACTTGCACAACTGTTTAGGTTCTATCTGCTTTATAAACATTTTCTTGTCTTGCTATACTTAGTGATTTTGTCTCTTGAATGATTATGGATGAAATGTATCAATACTCTTTACATGGGCGTGGAAATTTAACATGCTCAAACTTAAATTAATGTACAGCTTTCAGTGCAATAGTTTCAGTTGTAATAGTTTTAAGGGTAAGACAGCCATACCTGTTTTTCGTGTGGGCAGTTTGCACTAAAATAAATATCTTAGATGTGCCACATCGCTAACAAAAATCTGTTGGTATTCAAAAAATAATCATAAATGTTGTAGCACATCTATTTACGCACATAGTATGAGCACTGTAAAACCTGTCATAGAAAATTCATTACCAGTTTGTTAGGATCAAAAAGAAACGATGATGATAGTTGAAATAGCCTTGTACAACTCTTTCATGTTGAAAACACATACGCTGCTTTAATTTTTTTTTTTGGTAAACCATTTCAAATGCCGTGCTACTTACAAAAGAGTCAAATAGTCAAAATGTACATGTTTTGTGTTCTAGGTGAGAAATTTACATCGATAAAGGTTTCTTGAAAACAACTCGTATTCCCTCCGACTGTTAAACATCACAGGTCTGTCAAATGAGAAAAGTTCAGTCATACATTTGAAAAACTTTTCTGAAGTAAAAATGATGTGTTTGTCACAAACACATCCGCAGAGTTATCTACTCGTGTGAGAAAAACACTGGGCTTCATTATCATCAGGCTATTTTAAAGAAATTAAAGAATAAAACTAAAGTTTAATTTGAAGACCATAGACATCATGACTTGCTTTAGCGACCCAGAATATGTTTAAAACTTTTTAAACATGTCTAAACTATAGATGTAATTATTTTACAGACAAGTTTTAAGTGAAAATGTATATTTGTTCTTATACAGGCTAGATTAAAATGAAAACATTTCTTAACAACAAAATGTAAAAACAACATATACGATTTTACACATTTAAAATGTATAATAATTTACAATAACTTAGCATCTTAACACGTCTGTATCAGTCAAAAGTCGAAGATATTTGTCACAAACCGTCAGACACATCAGTTTGGGGATGCTAAGTTGGACTTATCGAATATTTGGATGTTTCTTATATCAGTTATTTGATCAAATCTTAGTAAAAAATAAAACTATATAGACCAGTTGTTTTTATCTTAATAAAATAAACCATTATACTGTGGAAAAATTAAACATGCCGCATTTAAACACGTTTAATAAAACCATTTTTAAAGTGAACAAGAAAGTCTAATCTGTTGTAAAGATTCTGTGAGACATTTTTAGTCTAATTTAGGGCTAATTCATAAAGAAAGACTCTGTACCCGTCTTGTGTTCATCAGAGGATCGTTTGACTACTTCTAATCTTTGGTTGGTTTAGAGCTTCATGGTTTTAGGTTTGAAAGATCTAAAAATGTATTTGTTAAAACAAATGTCATATCGTTGTTTAATCAACCTGTTTTTTCATTAGATAAACTTCTAAAAGTTTTTCATTTGTAAAAGTCTAAATGTTTAAATGTAGGAGTGAGTGAGAGTGTGTGTGTGTGTGTGTGTGTGTGTGTGTGTGTGTGCGCGTGTGTGTGTGCGTGTGTGTGTGTGCGTGTGTGTGTGTGTGTGTGTGTGTGTGTGTGTATGTGCGTGCGTGCGTGCGTGTGTGTGTGTGTGTGTGTGTGTGTGTGTGTGTTGACCATCCAGTGAACCATTCCAACGAACTTTTGACAGAGTTCACACACGCAGGTGTACGTCATAAAATTGATGCTATGGCTGTCCTTTGATCTACGGCTTTTAAACTAATCTTCTAACAAAATTTACGATGGCAGACCCCCTCAAAAACTAGTTAGATTGCTAAACTGTTACAACATAAGGACAGGTATCCGGGTCTCACGTAGCGCACGAGGTGTTTGCATTTCTTTGTTGTCTGTTTCAATTAATAGATAACGCTGGCTCGGACCTCATGGGTGGAAAATCACAGAGAAATCCTGTTTGCGTCAGCATACACACGCGCGTACGTGCGTTTTAACCGTTGTAACATGCTAGAAGTTAAGATCGACAAAATCAACGAGTAAAATAAAGTTATTAAGCGTGAATAACTGAATAAAACAAAACAGAGGTTATGTTTAAAAGGACTCTTGTGTAGTTCAATCTATACCTCCCATCATAGCGTGATGTCTTAAGTTTAACAAAAAAAAAAAAAAATCAAATAGTATATAGCCTAATAGGGTTGACTGAATTAAGTGCGAATAATTAAATAAAATAAAGACCTGTGCATTAGTGATTTTTTGTTTAAAAAGAAACCTGTATAAGCTAATTTTCAAAAGACAAAAACACATATCTATTTAAGGAATCACTTGTGAATAACTAAATAAAATAAAATAAAACAACGTTTTTTCCTATGAACTAGAGTTTAAAAGAATAAACAGTTTTAAAAGTGAGAAGGTTTTCATTAATTAAGAATTGCTAAAGATTTATTAAAATAACGTTAAAAAACTTTAATTATTTTAAATCTTTATAAACCCGTCGTTACATCCGTGGGGCTATCGCCTCACACGTGTTAGGGGGACGGCCGTAGGCGTGGTTTGGTCCGCGGGTCTCCGCTCGACATTCAGAGTTTGCCAACTACGAGAGCGGTCGTCTGACGGATCAACTCTCGGTGGATTCTTTGTCTTTAAAGTTTTTCTGTTGTGTCTAACTTGCAGCGTCAGACTAGTGCATGATAGCTTTGTTTTAACGGCGCTCGTTTATTTTTAAGGCTCTTTTTTACTTTTAAAACGTATGGTCTTTAAACTGTAACACGGTGAGATAAGACAGCCTTTTTTTCTAGTATTTAAAGCTTTTTTCTGAATAAAACAGTTCTTCTTTAACTCTGTCAAACTAACTTGCAACGACAGACTATTGCAGAATAGCGTTGTTTTAACGATATTCGTTTATTTTTAAGACTCTTTTTTACTTTTAAACAGTATGATCTTATTTCACAACTCGGTAAGATAAGACACCATTTCTTCTTTAACTCTGTCAAACTACCTTGCAACGACAGACAAGGATAGCCTTTGTTTTAACGAACGCTGATCATTTATTTTTAAGGCTCTTTTTTACTTTTTAAAGCGTATGGTCTTTAAACTGTAACACGGTGAGATAACACACTATCTCTAGTATTTACAGCTTTTTCTGAATACAAGGATAGTCTTGTTTAACAACGTTCGTTTATTTAAATGTTCTTTTTTTAGTTTTAAAAACGTATGATCTTACTTAACGGACTGATATTTTTATTTCACAACACGGTAAGATAAGGTACCATCTCTAGTATTTACACCTATGAATAAAACACTTCTTTAACTTTGTCAAACCTATCTATTGTTTTATTTTCTAACTCTGTCTAACAGTGTTTTTTACCTCTACAACAAGACGTGTTGTTGGGAAAAACAAATCATTACACGTTTTACACAATGTGAAAAAACACTTTAATAAAAACTTCCCTTTAACACAATTTCATCATTTATAGTTTAAATCACATAACTATCGCCCACGCACAACAGTCATAAAAATTCCTTAAACACAGCGGACCTAATAATCAATTCATCATTAAATGAGGTGGGGGTGGATGGGGTGTACAACAGGTGGCCTTTATGACAGGAGGGTGGGAGGGATTGGGGGACTTGATGGGTGGGATTTTTATGAGGGCAATAAATCAAAGTTTTTGACACAACGTGCACTATACTCTCTCTGTCCCTCAGTTGTTCTCAGTGTGAAAAGATGGATCTGTGGGATTACAAATTGTGTTTAAATGTTTAACTTAGATTCTTGTTGTCCACTTCCTGACTCAATGTGTAACTGTGCTTTGTCTCAATCAAGTCATGTTGATTGGCAGAGATTCAAAGAACCTAGACGTTGATTCAAAGAACCCCTGGCCCAGACGTTGATTCGTTAGGTTGATTGGATTAGTGTCTATCTTTCGGAGCCCCCTGGCCCAGACGTGGATTCTTAGGTTGATTGGATTAGTGTCTATGCATTTGATTATGTTGATGAGATTAGAACCATGGGAAGTAGCAACAAACTAACGCCTCCCTCATGTGCTTGCTTTGTTTAAATTTGTCTCCACCTCCAAGAATCCCTCCTCCAAAATGCCTATAAAATAACCTTGTAAAGTTATTTAAGATTGAGATTTCGATGACTACAGCATACCAACAGCTTGTGTTCTCAATAAAGAATCCTGCTGACAATCCAATCCGATTTCTGCTGGTCTTCTCTTCTGAGTTTTCTACACTTTAGAAGAACCAAGTTCACAACAGATGGTGCCATGCCCCGGATAGAGCTCCTCACCTGAATCCAGATTGAAACTTCAAGCTCAACAAAGATCTGACTTCGTTCCAGTCTGAATATTTCTGTACAACCAAGGGTTGGTGAGTGTCACTCTATCCAAAAGAACCTTTAAGACCAGTACAAATTTGTTAACCTCTGCGCCGTCAGAGAAGAGTTAACAGACAGCTGTAGGGTTTGGTTAACTAAGTTATCCTCTAAAAAAAATCTTTTTAGAGATGAAGGTTATCCTCTGTCCAGACAGGGAAGATTAGCATTACGTGTTAATATTTGTTATCCTCTGTTTTGGCAGGGAAGAATTGGTTATCCTCTGTTCTTGCAGGGAAGATTAACATTACGTGTTAATATTTGTTACCCTCTGTTTTGGCAGGGAAGAATTGGTTATCCTCTGTTCATGCAGGGAAGATTAGCGTAAAGTGCTAGTAATTTGTGTTATCCTCTGCTTTACCAGGGAAGGTTAACAATAGTTGATGTGTTAACAAGCGTACCCTCTGTTGATCAGAGAAGTTTTATTGTTTTGATTGTGTGGTAACAAAGAAACTCACAAAATGTTTAGAAAGAATGCTAGACTGATCCCCACAACTGAAAAAGGTGGTCTAGCGACTCCTTTGTGGTCAGATAGCGAATTCAAATCACTGTTAGGAGTGCAAATGAACCTAATAGTCACTGAGAAAGTTAGACAAGAACTAACTCAGAAATATGAGATCCATCCAGACAAGACTTGGTCTGTAGATGAGTGTAAAAAGGTACTAGGAGCATGTATTCGCAAGAACAATGTGAAAGGCATTATCTGCTGCCACAGAGAATTTGGTTTAGCGCTAGCTACACAACAGTCTCAGCGTAACTCAGAGTTAGAGGAACAGAACAAAGAGCTCCATGCTAGAGTATCCACTTTGACTAAGAAATTGAACCTCAAGAAAGCTGCAGCAAAAACTGATGTGGAAGTTAGTCAGCCTGATAACATTTACCCTGATTTACAAGCGTTTTTTGAAACAGATGTAGCTCTCCAATCAGTAACTGATGTGCCTGTAAATTCCGTCAATGTGTGTGGTGCTAGGAGAAGATCTCAGGGAATTGAGGAAACTGATAGTGTTCCTCTCAATTCTTCTGTTGTGCAAATACAAACTGTTGCCAAAGCTTTATGTCCTAAAGATATAGAGAGACTATCTCAGAGTTTACCGTCAGCACGCACACATTTTTCTGAATTTTGAAGAACATTGATCAGTAAAATGCGTCTTTATGACATGTCGTTGGCAGAAGTCACGCAGCTGATGTCACAAATCCTAACTGAATCTGAATTCAACAGTTTTGAATCTGCTGTTGCTTCTGAACTGCGAAATGCCAGTAAGGGTGATTTACGAGAAGGTATTTTGAAAATCCTAAAGAATATCCTAGGACCCAAAATAGATTGGTCTAAAATTACTACCTGTGTGCAAAGGAAAGAAGAAACTGTGAGTGAATATACTGAGAGATTTTGTCAGTCAGCTGTAATTTACAGTGGAATTGTTGATGACCCTGAAAGTGTGCTTAGAGGACAAGGGACACCTGGTTCGTATCTGGTCAGATGGCCTTGTAGCCGAATACAGAAAAGCTTTACCATTCTTAGATCTAACTTGGTCTAACAGAACTCTCAGAAGTAACCTAGACAGGTTAGCTACATGGGAAAGAGATGCTGATGTCAAGGCAAAAGTAAGAGTAGCAGCAGCTACGTTTAACACAACAAAACAAGACAATAGATGGTCTAAAAGAGAAAGCAAATGCAAATACTGTGGAAAATTAGGACATTGGGAGAAAGAGTGTAGGAAGAAGTTGCAAGATAGTAAAATAAATGCTATGCATAATTCTGCTCCTTCTCAGCCTGCACACAACCCTGAAGTAGTTCCACCAGTGACCACTGAAACTGTAGGACAGCTAGTTCAGGCTCTTCTAAGAGCACAACAAGACCAAGAAAAAAACTAATTGTTGGGGCTGTGAGTAGCTACCTTTTCCCTGTAATCCAACACAATGACCAAAGAATTTTTGTGAAAGGTAGCATAAAAGAGAAAGAGATTGATTTTTTGCTTGATACAGGTGCAGCAATTACAGTAATCCCTACAAAATTGGCACAAGGTTTAAACATCCCATACAAGAAAACCAAACTTTGTTTAACTGGTGTAATAGGTGAAGATTCTGTTTTGTATGAAACTCCGCCCATAGAGGTACAATTTGGCCCAAAAACTCTGACTACAAAATTGCTATGCGCTCCATTAAATACAGGTGCAATTTTAGGCATGGATCTTCTGAAACAAATAAATCTAACTTTAGACATGTCCTCAGAATCTACTAGCATAAGAATTTCCTCAGCACAGATTTCTACCAATAATGCAACCCCTCCCGAGTATGCTTTCTTACAGAATCATCCAATTTGGGCTAAAGACAAGGATGATTGTGGGTTATTGACAGGTGTAGAACCAGTTAAATTGACAGGAACTCCACCTCCGGTCACCAAACAATATCCGATTAATAAGGAATCTATACAGGGAATCAAACTTATTGTAGAAAATTTGCTGACGCAAGGAGTGCTAGTTAAAACCAACAGTCCATGTTATTCACCCATATGGCCCATCAAGAAATCTAATGGGACATGGAGACTTACAATAGACTACAGAGTAGCCAATAAAAATATTGATAAAATCACCCCCCTAGTAGGAGGTCCATCTACAATTTGTAATGGCTTACCATTAGATTGTAAGATTTTTTCAGTAATTGATATGTCTAATGGATTCTTTTCTGTACCGTTGCACTCTGACAGCCAGCCATGGTTAGCTTTCACAGTTGACTATGAACAATACCAGTGGACACGATTGCCACAGGGATTTCAAAACTCCCCAACCATATATCATCAGGCTGTCAGACGTGATTTGTGTGACCCAGAATGTCCGGTAAAACAGTCCACTATGATCCAATATGTCGATGATATTTTGATTGCCTCAACAGATCATGAGGTACATCAAACTGAATTGGCATCATTGTTGGACTATTTGCATAAAAAAGGACACAAATGCAGCTTTCACAAAGCTCAAATCGCTAAAAAGCAAGTCACATTTCTGGGTCAAACAATTGGTGCAGGAAATAGATCCATTACACAGGATCGAGCGGCTTCAGTCAAAGCCATACCTCCGCCTACTACCATTAAAACACTCCGCTCATTTTTAGGAACAACAGGTTAATGTAGACCTTGGATTGAAGACTATGCCTCGATTGCTCAGCCTCTCTATGATTTGTTGAAAGGCCATGGTAAAGATTCAGATACTGTTTGTATGGAAGAACTTCATCTCAAAACTTTTAATGATTTGAAGAGAGCACTATGTCAAGCACCAGCATTAGGAATTGCCCAATCTGATAGACCCTTTGTGCTTTATGTCCATGAACACTTAGGCTTTATGACTGCATGTCTAATGCAAGATCATGGGGGCAGCTTACGCCCAATTCATTACTATTCCGGTAAACTTGACATAGTCGCTCAAGGTATGGGCCCATGCCTCAGAGCAGTACAGGCAGTTCATCTAGCGCTTCAGGCTTCATCAGGAATGGTGTTAGGTCAGACTGTAAACGTAAAATGCCCTCACGCAGTGTCCGCACTAATGAATCAAGCAAAAGTCACTTCTGTCACCTCCTCCCGTTGGGGAAATTGGTTAGCAACTCTCACAGCCCCGAATATTGTTATACAGCGTGCACCAGTCACGAACCCATCCTCATGTATGATGTCTGCAATGACTGAATTTGTGTTAGAGGATGAAGGCGAAATGACTCATGATTGTGTTACGCTTACATATGCAGCGACAAGTGAAATAGCAGAAACTCCCATAGAGAACGCAGAATTGGAGTTGTTTGTTGATGGTTCAGCTCAAGTTATTGAAGGTAACAGACGAGCAGGATATGCAGTAACTTCCACCACTGAAGTAGTTGCTTCAGGTCGTCTTCCAGATCATTTTTCAGCTCAAGCTGCAGAACTATTAGCCTTAACTAGAGCATGCACGCTAGCTTCAGGATCGGTTGCAAATATCTACACAGGTTCCAGGTATGCTTTTGGGGTAATTCATGATTTTGGTGTCATTTGGCAAACCAGAAAATTTCTAACTTCTGCTGGATCCCCCATTAAGCATGCTGGATTAGTGAAAGATTTAATGTTTGCCATGAAACTCCCAAAGAAATTAGCGGTGATCAAAGTGAAAGCACATCTCACAACTAATACTACGGAAGCTAAAGGTAATGCTCTTGCTGATGTAGCAGCTAAACAGGCTTGTTTCTATGCAACTGTACAAGTGTGTTCAGGTAGTACAGCACAGAAGACAATTCTACCTCCTGAATCAATCGTTAATCTGTATAAAGACGTTCCTCTATATGAAGCATGGACATGGTTAGACAAAGGAGCCACTGTGGATTCATCCGGCTGCTGGACCAAAGGGGGGAAGTATGTTGCTCCCGAATCACTGTTGCCATATTTGGCTCAACAAATACACAGTTTGGGTCATAGTGGTCCAGCAACGATGAATCACAGGTTCTCAAATCAATGGTGGAATCCAAAATTCAGAAACGCAGCCACTGAAACAGTCAAGAGATGTGTTACATGTCAGAAAAATAATGATGTACCAGCAGCCACTACACCAGCAGCACATACCCCAGCTCCACCAGGGCCATTTCGTCACCTGCAAGTTGATTACATATCGTTGCCCCCTTGTAAAGGAAAAACTGATGTTTTGGTAGTAATAGACAAGTTCTCAAGATGGGTAGAAGCTTATCCAACAGGGCATGCTACAGCTGCACATACTGCTAAATGTCTTGTCACTGATTTCATTCCCAGATGGGGATTACCAGATTGCATTGACTCAGATCAAGGTACCCACTTCACAGGACAGGTAGTCAAGGAAGTGTCTATAATGTTGAAGATTAAGTGGAACCTTCACTGTCCCTATAGGCCACAAGCATCAGGACAGGTTGAACGATCAAACAGAACAATCAAAACCAGGCTAAGCAAAATGCATCAGGAAGGAGTACCATGGGTGGAAGCACTGCCCGCAGTACTGTGTAGTATGAGAGCATCACCTAACAGATCAGTAGGACTGAGCCCTCATGAGATTATTACTGGACGCCCAATGCAGATGCCAGGTGTGATTGATCTTAGAAATGCTGATGTGCACATTGCTTCAGATGCCCTGATCGCTTACTGTGAAAACCTCACAAAGGCAGTGCAGAGTGCCAAAGAGAGAGTTGAGTCGTGTTGGCAGACTCCACCAGAAGGTGGACACACAATCATCCCAGGTCAGTGGGTTATGATAAAGTCATTCAGAAACAAGCCATTAGAGCCTAAGTGGCACGGACCACATCAAGTGATGTTGATTACAGCAGCTGCAGTGTTGTGTCAGGGAAGGAAAGCCTGGACTCATGTGTCACACTGTAAAGTTGTTCCCCCACCTACAGGGATAGGATAGGACACACGGACCAGTGAGGAGCCCAGGGAAGAACCAAATGCAACAGGCTTCGGGGGCCAACCCTGCGGTGAAGACTCCCCCATAGGCCTTCCTCATCCACTAGTCCATCCTTACCTCACTGTTCTTTAGGTGTCACAGGAATTAAGTAATAGGGAAAGAAGGAACAACAATAGCACACTCAGATCGAACAACCCTAGTGTTTGGAGTCTTTTACAACAAATACTGCTCTGTCGTCTTTTGTTTTCTTTCTTACTCTGTGCAGATACCACTTGATGGCTGTCCTGAGACCCATACGCACCGACCTCCTCACCTGCGTATGAAGCCACAACCTCTAAAAGACAACTAGACCCACTGCCGAGCCAACTGTACACAACGCAGAGAATCACATACGAGAACTTCAGTCATCCATCAACATGATCAAGATTGCCGTACTAGTAATCACCATGGACGTCGCACAAAGTGTAGACTCCAGAAACAACATATTCTTAGAGCTGATGAATATGTCAAGAAATGCCTTGTTTGCTAGAAAGAACATTTGCATGCCACACCTGCCTTCAGTAGGAGCAGGAATCCCATGGGTGGCACACCCCATCTCCAACTGTGACACGTGTACCTTATACGACATAATTCAGCTCCTACCACGAACAAAGAAGATGGCTGCATTCCAGGACTCACTTGTGCACAAACATGGTGGTCAAGAACTCTTGGAGCATTAATCCCATCTTATGGTGTCATACAGGCCCTTGATCAAGTCAGAAGCTTATCGAATTCTGTACAGAAACTGGCCAATGATACGGCTTTGGCCCTGGGCAACATCAAGGACACTCTTGCCTCGCACAAGATGATGATCTTACAGAACAGAGTGGCCTTGGATTACATTCTTGCAACACAAGGGGGAGCCTGTACCATTATCGGTCCTGAATGCTGCACCGGGTTAATGGATCCAACAGAGAACTTGAACAAAATCCAACAAGACATTCTTGGTCTTTCAGCAAAATTACACCAGATGACTGAAGATAATTCTTCATGGTTCGGAAACTTGTTAGGTAAACCCTGGCTGTGGATAAAGGAAATAGCAATTCTGCTGTTGTTTCTCCTACTTGCGTACTATCTATGCATCCACAGTATCAAGTGTTTCTTTTACCAAATGACTCCCGCCTCTCACGAGGAAATGACAGTTCCAACCAGAAAAGATTATTACCCGTAAGAACTTCACGGACCCTAATTGCATGTTTTGTTTCTGTGTCAGCATGCAATTACATATAAGCAACACAGAACATATACAATGTGCCTGTAATGATTACAAGTTACAAGAATTAACTTTTAAGTGTCTAAATTTGTATTTTGTGAGAGTTATTAGAACTCTCAAAGGGGGAATTGTGGGATTACAAATTGTGTTTAAATGTTTAACTTAGATTCTTGTTGTCCACTTCCTGACTCAATGTGTAACTGTGCTTTGTCTCAATCAAGTCATGTTGATTGGCAGAGATTCAAAGAACCCAGACGTTGATTCAAAGAACCCCTGGCCCAGACATTGATTCGTTAGGTTGATTGGATTAGTGTCTATCTTTCGGAGCCCCCTGGCCCAGACGTGGATTCGTTAGGTTGATTGGATTAGTGTCTATGCATTTGATTATGTTGATGAGATTAGAACCACGGGAAGTAGCAACAAACTAACGCCTCCCTCATGTGCTTGCTTTGTTTAAATTTGTCTCCACCTCCAAGAATCCCTCCTCCAAAATGCCTATAAAATAACCTTGTAAAGTTACTTAAGATTGAGATTTCGATGACTACAGCATACCAACAGCTTGTGTTCTCAATAAAGAATCCTGCTGACGATCCAATCCGATTTCTGCTGGTCTTCTCTTCTGAGTTTTCTACACTTTAGAAGAACCAAGTTCACAACAGATCTCAAAATCATACAGTCATTGTTGGAAAGGGTTCAAATACACAAAAATACTGGAAAACCACAGAATTTGTGGGAGCTGAAGGATTTTCCTGAAGAACAGCAGCAGTTTAACTGTTCAGAACAAACAAGGGACTCATGAACAACTATCACTAAACACAAACACAGCTGTGGATCATTCAGATAACAACACAGTGTTAAGAATCAAGGGTGTGAAAACTTTTGAACGGGGTCATTTTTATAAATTCAACTATTATTTTCTCTTGTGGACTATATGTAAACATTTTTTATGTGAAATATCTTATTCAGGTCAGTACTACATAAACAATAGCATGCAGTTTGTATGATCCCTCTTATTTTGGTAAAATAATTAACATTTTGCAGATTCTGAAAGGAGTATGTCAAGTTTTGACTTCAACTGTATATCCTATATATATATATATGAAATGTATATTTTATTGTTTGTAATCATGCACAAGATCTATAGTGCCATTTTACAGTCTTAATACTCAAAGGTAGTAGGCTACATAAGAACTTCTTCTCTTTCTTCTTAAAACTACTTTGAATAATAATAATCTTTATCTAGTCTCAAGAAATGCTTCTGCATTGACAGAGAATCAGCAATTCCATTCCCTCTACCCAAGTTTGTTTGAACCGTTACAACTTTGCAATTCACTTTCCTCCACCGGCGGGGAGCTTTGGACAGCATGGCGTCCTTTGTGAGTTCCAATGAGGTTTCCAGATGCCCTTCGGAAGGTGGATAGTCGATGTCGAAAATTCTCTCCAGAGAAGAAGTAGAGCATTGGGTCATAGCATGAGTTAGCTGCAGCCAGGCAGAGGGTGGTGACCACAGACTTCTGCATATAAATAATCTCCTCACAGTTAGCTTCTTTGCGGTTTTTGAAGTGGAGATGCAGTGTGCGTTGTATATGATAGGGCATAAAACTAACCAAGAAAGCCAGCATCACCACAACAATCATCCGAATGGCCTTGATACATGTGTAACGCTGCTTATTCGCACCGGTAGTGTTTCTAAGTAGAGTGCGTAAGATGCCAGCGTAGCACAGCAAGATGACCAGGAAGGGAATAATAAAAACCCACCACCAGGGAAAAGTAATTCAGCACGATCATTTTATCCAAGCTTTTGGACGTTTCTGGTGGTTCAAAACACTTGGTTTTGTTAGACTTTGGATCAGTATGCTGACCAGAGAGGAGAAAGGGTGAACTGGTGGTGCAAATGAAGACCCAAATGCACATGCAAACTATCCATGCCTTCTTCTCAGTGGCTAGCCTCAGGTTCTGCACCGGGAACACAATTGCTAGAAAGCGGGTAATACTCATGGCCATCATGAAGAAGACGCTGCAGTAGAGATTGACGTATAGAGCGTAGGAACTTAAGTGGCAGAGAAAGTCCCTCAGGTTCCACTGTCCTTTGTTGACGTAGTAAAGCACTCGTAGTGGAAGAGTGCTGACACACAGCAGGTCTGACATGGCCAAGTTGAGCATGTAGATGTGGAAGGATGATTTCTGACGGTAGGTACGAAGGAGCACGTACAATGCGAAGCTGTTGCCCATCAGCCCTAAGATGGTGATGATAGAATATACCGTTGAATAGACTTGGTTACGGAAGTCATCGATTGAGGCGCACACTTGTGAATCATTAACCGTTGAAGATGATATGTTAGATGGATCCATTCTTGCATTGGTGTCTGAAATATGAAAGAAAGAAATATAATTATTCAATTCCTATAACATATTAACATGTTTTTCTATTACAAATCTGTACTGTATTTCCAAAGAAAAAAATACTGCTATACAAATTAACCAGATTAATAGTTGTATAAAAAGGTGTTTACAGCAGTAGATCATATCTCTCCACTAAATTAACATTATATCTTTTATAAAACGTTTTATCTAAGCCTAACCTACACAGTGTCTCTTACATGATTACACAGCAAGTCGACTCACATTTATTCATACTGTATAACACTTAACATATATGGAGCGGTGTCAGGCACTTCTAATTAATTTAATATATAATAACATCTTCTCCTCTGACTTTACAATATGAGTGCAGTGTAATTGATGTTTCTAAGCTACAGCACAAGTGTTTTGATCAATATAGATATAAAGATATCTATAAAGATAAATATAGATAATATAGCATCTCAAAATATAGTATCTCATATCATCTAATGTTTAATCACCAAGAGCTGTTTCAGCCCTTTAGTGAGACCATGCTCCTCAAACTGATTTTATATCAATCATTACCTTCAGTGAGTGTAAGAGTGACTGTACAGCAGGGGTCCTCAAACTGCAGATCTAATGACAATGATAGCACCATTTTAATGTCTCTACAGTTTAAGTGTGCAGAGCGTCAAAACTGCGGAGCTGTACACACCACAACACTCAGGATCATTTTCAAGGCCATGTCCACACATACACTGGTTTTTCCTTCTTCCATTTTTAAAAAAAATCTCCGTCCACATGAAAACACAAAAGCATGCTATGAAGCACTGTCAAGAGTATGCTAAACCAACAGGTGGCGATATAATCTCAACCGTAAAGCCATGTTGGCCAATCAGAAGCCTGAAAAAGTTTCCAGTAGGAGGAGATAACAGCACATGCTCCGACGTCACAAGCCAAATCTTCAGCAGCCTTTTTCACACTTCTGTGTTTCTGGCTTCCGGACAGCCGCTTGCAGGGTAAAAGTGTTTCTGGTGACAACAACGGCCGTACTGAACAAGCATGAGCTCGAGAATCAAAGTCTTTTTTTTACAAATTAGATCCTATGAAAATGCTTGAACTGCTGGAACTGTACTCTACAAAGTGCAAAGATTTAACAGTTAACTGTTTGGTCAGCTCGGGTCATCACAAAGTTAGTTTAATTCTAAATGCTGGCAGTTATAATTCAGTTAAAGTTAGCTTTGCTGTTCTGTCCGTTTGGTGCTGGCTGTGCATTATGACTCTCCACGTGATTTTTTTATCCCGCTATTATTATTATTATTATTAAAGTAATGTTGTATTTTCTACTTGCTCTCCTTTGAATTATTAATATGATGGAGTAAATGTACGTTGTATAATGTGTCCTGGCAAATACATATTAATCAATAGATGACTGGGATTCATGGCTTTGTTCTATTCTATCTGGATCACGTTGTTGTGTTGAGTTTAATATGCTTCAACCGGACTCAGAATTAATGTATTCTTGGAAATATGTGCATCTGGTCAAATGTTGTCATTTTGAAGTAATTTATCATGATGTGGTGATTCGAGGGAGTAAATTGAGATACTATGCTCTAGGGTTGTCACGGTACCAAAATTTCAGTATTCGGTACCAATACCAGTGAAAATCCACGGTTCTCGGTACCAATTTCGGTACCAAAGCAAAACACAAAAATATGCTAATTAAAAAACACATTTTTATTAATAAAGTTAAACAAAAATAAACTGCACAAAAACCAATGCCATTTTTTATGCTTATTTAAAATTATTTCAAGTTTTTCCACAATTAATAAAAGTATGAAGAACAGTAAACAAGTTCCACCCAAAAGTTTTTGTCATATTTCGGCTGCCGCTGAAAAACATCTGTAAACGGTCTGTTTTAGGGTTTGCTGGAGCTTCATGATCTTCCTGCAGCTGTAAAAGGAAAATATAATATTAGTAAAGCAGTGGACTGAGTCTTACCAAATGCAACATTAGATCATTGACTCCAGCTAAAATATAATATTTCAGTAAATAACAAACCTCAGCTTTTATAATAAATTTAGATAAGATTATATATTTTAAGACAAGTACATATCAAATGGAAGGAAACTGTAGTATTAAAAACACTTTACAATAAGATTCCATCTCTTAGATAGCATGACCTATCACATAAACAATAGTTAAATATTGCAATTCTTCTTCTTAGGGTTAATTTCAAAATTTACAAATACATAAAATCAATTAATCAATTCTGTTAAAATTATTTAATGCACAATGAACAATCATGAATGATCAACTGTTTGTATTAAATAACATTCACAAACATTAATTAATGTTGTAAAAATATATTGTTCACTCACTGTAAGTGTTACAGATCGGCCAGGCTCCACCATCAATCCACCACTCCGATCACTATCACCTGAATACTAATTCAAACCACCTGCACCTCATCAGCACCAATCATCACAGCACTACTTAAGCACACACCTCACTCCAGCCAGTTGTCCGATCTCGCTTACACGAAGTGGACTCTCCAACCTATGTGCTACTACTTACCTGCTATCTACCTAAAGAACTACTTACCTCCTGTTCCTCTCCTTCGTAGATTCCCTGTGTCATCCCTGGCTGTTGTTCTCCGACCTGACGTCTCCAACTCCGTTGTCAACCTGAGGTGTGTGCTGCTCCACTCCATCCACGAGTTCCTGGCAAGACAAGATACCCATCAGCATATCCTTTCAACCATCGATCAAGTATCAAGTTACTACTTTTACCCTGCTGAATCAATAAATAACATCTACCTGTTTTACAAACCTCTGTGTCCCGTCTACTTCCGTAACAGAAGATCGGACCAACACCGACAGAGTGATTCAGCATGAGCCAACCGGACCCTTTCCAGGAACTCGTGGATCATCTTCGACGGGTTCTCACTCCTGCACCTCCACCAACACCGTCAACCACTTCCGGACACACTACCACCTCTTCTTCGTCTCCTGTCGTCGTCAGTCCCATGGCCAAACCAGCGCCCTACTCTGGTGTGGCGGAGGAGTGCAACGGTTTCCTTCTTCAATGTTCTCTGTCCATTGAGATGCAACCCTATCTGTATCCTACTGAAAGATCCAAGATCGCTCTAATAGTCTCTCTACTCACCGGCAAGGCACTGCAATGGGCCGAAACCATCTTGGCTCAGTCTGGTAATGTCACACAATCTTATAACAATTTTGTTACTCATTTCAGAGAGGTGTTTGGGAAACCACCTGGGGACTCATCGGTCAGCGATCAGCTGTATCATCTCCGACAAGGCTCTCTGTCCATCAATGAGTATGCCCTCAGATTTAGAACCCTAGCCGCAGCCAGTGGTTGGAATGAGCAATCTCTGATTACCACTTACCGTCAGGGATTAGAGCCCCGATTACGCCTACAACTTTCCAGCTATGATGACACCAAAGGACTAGAACACCTCATCCAACTCTCCATCCGGTGCTCCTGCCGCATGCAATCATGTCTTGAGGAACAAAACTTCGTGACTCGTTGCACTCCTCCACGACGCCACCCAGAGGCGAACTTTCCTCCAGAACCAGTCTCTGAACCAATGATGACAGACAACATGCGGTTGTCATCCGCTGAGCGGCAGAGACGACTTACAAATGGTTTATGCCTGTATTGTGGAAACAGTGGGCATGTAATTTCTACATGCCCCATTCGACCTCCAAGATTCTCGGTGAGTTCTATTCAACCCATTCCTCAAAATATGAAACCTCTCTCTATCGAGATAACACTTATTGCACCTGATGTCTCTGTTCCAGTTCACGCCCTCCTTGACACGGGGTCAGCGGGAAATTTCATATCCAGGAGTCTCTGCCGCCAACTCAAGATCCCCACAACAGTCAATTCCAAGACCTACCAAGTCCAGTCCGTAACAGGGAGGCCTCTCAGTCGGCATTACATCAGACATACGGCTGGTCCATTACATCTACGAGTAGGCATTCTTCATGAAGAGGAGATCAATTTACTGGTTCTGGAGGAAACAACCTCAGATATCATCTTGGGTCGACCATGGTTCGCTCTTCATGAACCCCAAGTATCCTGGCGCACGGGAGACATCCTGAAGTGGGGTAACCAGTGCTTTCCAGAATGCTTTCCGAATATGGTCAAACCACCAACGCCTACCATCCAGTCCCTGTCTCTGAATTCAACCACCATCGAAAGCCCCCTGGAGAAACAATCCGTCGACATCCCTACGTGTTATTCCCACTTCAGCGACGTCTTCTGCCCGAAGAAAGCCTCCCAACTACCTCCTCATCGGCCATGGGACTGCGCGATAGACCTACTACCGGGTGAGTCAGTAAAATTCCGTTATCCCCTTCCTCTCGTCCCAGCAGCTTTGGAACATCTCCGCGGTGCCACCATCTTCACCAAACTAGACCTCCGCAGCGCATATAACCTCATCCGGATACGTGAGGGGGACGAATGGAAGACAGCCTTCGTGACCCCTACTGGCCACTACGAATATCTGGTCATGCCGTATGGTCTAGTCAACGCCCCCTCCGTATTCCAAGACTTTATGCATGAGGTGCTCCGAGAGTTTCTCCACCGCTTCGTCCTGGTCTATATCGATGATATCCTCATCTACTCTCGGAGCTTGGCCGAACATCGCCACCACGTTGCGGAGGTCCTCCAACGTCTACGTCAGTTCCACCTCTTCCTCAAAGCAGAAAAATGCTCCTTCCATCACCCCTCGGTACAGTTTCTGGGCTATCATATTGACAGCAGTGGCATCCGGATGGACGAGGGGAAGGTGGAAGCCATCAAGACCTGGCCAACTCCATCTACTGTAAAGGAACTTCAAAGATTCCTGGGGTTTTCAAATTTCTACCGTCGCTTCATCCTGAACTATAGTACTCTCACCAGTCCACTTACCAATCTTCTCCGAGGCAAGCCCAAGTCTCTGTCCTGGACTCCAGCAGCCGACGAAGCTTTCGACAAGCTAAAGGAAGCTTTTACTCAAGCTCCAATCCTTGTACACCCTGATCCTACGAAGGCCTTCATTGTTGAAGTAGATGCTTCCACTACAGGGGTTGGAGCTGTGCTTTCCCAGCAGCAGGGGAACCCCATGAGACTCCATCCATGCGCCTTCTTCTCACGAAAACTCAGCCCGGCGGAGCGTAACTATGATATCGGCAACAGGGAGCTCCTCGCCATCAAGCTGGCCCTAGAAGAGTGGAGGCATTGGCTGGAGGGAGCTCAACATCTGTTCACAGTACTTACAGACCACAAAAACTTACAATATCTGAGGGAAGCAAAGAGACTAAATCCAAGACAGGCACGCTGGGCGTTATTTTTCACTCGTTTCAACTTCTCCATCTCCTACCGTCCTGGTCCCAAGAATGTTAAGGCAGACGCCCTGTCGCGCATTTACACTCCAGAAGAAGAGGAAGAACCATCAGAACCCATTATCCCGGAAAACATGTTTGTCAGCCCCATCCAGTGGAATCCTGATACTGCTCCTCCTCCCAATGTCTCCACGGCCACTCCGCCGGGCTGCCCACCAGGTGCACAGTATGTCACACGTACCCAACGTACCCCTCTCATTCACTCTGTGCACTCGTCACTGGGCACTGGCCACCCTGGGGCCAACGTAACCCTCTCGCTGCTTAAAGACCGCTTCTGGTGGCCAAATATGGCAAGGGATGTGAGAAGGTTCGTCCAGGGTTGTAAGGATTGTGCCATATCCAAGAGCTCTCGCCATCTTCCATCAGGCAAGCTCCTCCCACTGCCCGTTCCTAACCGGCCATGGTCACACCTAGGGGTAGACTTTGTCACTGACCTACCAGCCTCAGATGGTAACACGTGTATCCTGGTGATTGTGGACAGGTTCTCCAAATCCTGCCGATTGATCCCCCTCAAGAGCCTACCTACGGCTATGATGACGGCCGAACTCATGTTTAATCATGTCTTCAGATATTTCGGAATTCCTGAGGATATAGTTTCCGATCGAGGCCCTCAGTTCATTTCCCATGTGTGGCGAAACTTCTTCAAACTCCTAGGTGTGACCGTAAGTCTATCTTCTGGATACCACCCCCAGACGAACGGGCAAACGGAGAGGAAGATCCAGGAGATTGGACGCTTCCTGCGAACCTTCTGTCACGGCCACCAGAACTCTTGGAACCAGTTCATTGGCTGGGCCGAGTACGCCCAGAACTCCCTTCAACAGTCATCCACTGGACTCACTCCCTTCCAGTGCGTGCTCGGTTTCCAGCCGCCCATGTTTCCCTGGTCTGGAGAACCGTCTGACGTCCCTTCAGTGGATTACTGGTTCCGAGAGAGCGAGAGGGTCTGGGATGAAGCTCACCATCACCTTCAGCGAGCACTTCGCAGGCGCAAGATGACAGCAGACCTTCGGAGGTCCGACGCTCCCCTCTATCATCCGGGACAGAAGGTCTGGCTGTCAACAAGGGACATCCGATTGCGCCTGCCCTGCAAGAAGCTCGCTCCCAGATACGTTGGTCCCTTCACCATCCAGAGACAAATCAACCCGGTCACTTATCAACTCAACTTACCTGCACAGTACAGGATTCACCCCACCTTCCATGTATCCCTCCTTAAACCTTATCATTCTCCTGTCTCCACAGAGCCTGGTCCGAGTGCTGAACCCCCTCTCCCAATAATTCTGGAGGATGGTGCCATCTACGAGGTCAGAACAATCCTGGATTCCCGACGTCGTGGTGGTCTGCTGGAATACCTCGTGGATTGGGAAGGTTACGGTCCAGAGGAGAGGTCATGGGTTTCCAAGGATGACATTCTGGATCCAACGCTCATCGAGGATTTCCACACTAGCTTCCCTGATCGACCTGCACCCAGAGCCAGAGGTAGACCACCACGCCGTCGGTTCTCTCGGCCCTCTGGAGCGGGCCGTGGAGAGGGGGGTAATGTTACAGATCGGCCAGGCTCCACCATCAATCCACCACTCCGATCACTATCACCTGAATACTAATTCAAACCACCTGCACCTCATCAGCACCAATCATCACAGCACTACTTAAGCACACACCTCACTCCAGCCAGTTGTCCGATCTCGCTTACACGAAGTGGACTCTCCAACCTATGTGCTACTACTTACCTGCTATCTACCTAAAGAACTACTTACCTCCTGTTCCTCTCCTTCGTAGATTCCCTGTGTCATCCCTGGCTGTTGTTCTCCGACCTGACGTCTCCAACTCCGTTGTCAACCTGAGGTGTGTGCTGCTCCACTCCATCCACGAGTTCCTGGCAAGACAAGATACCCATCAGCATATCCTTTCAACCATCGATCAAGTATCAAGTTACTACTCACCTCCATCTACTGCCTTTTACCCTGCTGAATCAATAAATAACATCTACCTGTTTTACAAACCTCTGTGTCCCGTCTACTTCCGTAACAGTAAGTTGATGTTAGATAATAACATGAAGTCATTGTAAAGTCTATACAGGAGATAACATTTGACTGTACTTTCATTTAATACAAACTGTGTACATATTTAATTTTAAAGGGCTTTTAAACCTGCTAGTTATCCAGCCAAGAATAACAACAACTAGCAACTAACTAGCAAAAAAACAAACAGGCCAGAACTGTTTTCTGAGGACTGATATGACATAAACACTATTAACTGTTTGTACATTCTCCAACACACATATTTTAGATTCACAATTCATTTAAAAGCCTCTGGTGTGTAACAATAGTAAATACCATCATGTCCTCCTGTTGTTTTTACCCTAATAAAAGTTATAGGCGCATTAAGTAGTTAATAAAGAAACTTCATTCTAATGATCATTACATTAGCGTTAGCCGCGCTTATGCTAACGATTAACTCCGCTATAACGGCAGTTTATTTTAATCCGACATTCAAATTCAAATATGGAATTAAATTCATAACAGAATATCTAAATATTAAATAGAAACTTACCTGCTTGAACTCTTTCATTTGATCCGGGTGTCAGTCTTTAAAGTGTTGTTAGTTTGTGTTTCCTCCGTTGGATGTCGCACGTCTCAGTGCTTTTATGAAGCGAGCGCATCTGCGCAGCTTTCAGATCACGCAGCAAGAACCGGGTTGACCCGGGTACTCGGTACCACCGGGACTTAAAGACACCTGGTACCGTGACGTTTTCATTTTTTTAGTACCGACTTGGTACCAAAGTACCGGGTCTTTTGACAGCACTACTATGCTCAAATGTACCGGAGATCAAAGACTATTGAAAAAAGGGACTTTACCTGAGACGGAGAATGCTATGTTGACTGTATTATCTCACGAGTCAGCGGTCTGAGTGGCCATATAAGTTACAAACAAGTAAATGTTATTTCTTTATAGATTATATAACAACAACTTGGAAAAACAGAAAAGGTAAGAAGCATTATTTGAGAAAAGGGCACACTGATATAATAGGCGCAGACCTGTAACGGAACCTGTCTGGTTAGGGGGACCCCCAAGAGCTTTGACACAATTTGAACACTGGATACAGGCATATCCATTAAATAAGTCCACATCTCATAATGTAATAATAATGTTTCAATGTAATAACAATTTTTCACATAATGTAATAGGTTATTGTAGGAGAAATGTACATTATAAACACACTGTGGCAACTTATAATGTAATCACAGTTATAAGGTAATACCAGCACATAATTTAAAGAAATTATTATTATATGTTTACAATATCATAATTATCTTTCAATATAATAAATTTGAGCACAAAACACAATCATAGTTTTATGTAAAATAAGCTATTACATTAAAATAAAATTAGATTTATTAGTCTTATTAGGCTACATTGTGAACTTTTATTTTTTCATAAAAAGCGTACTAATTTTGTGATTATGAAGACAGTTTTACTGAAGAAAGTATTAAGGTCCAGTACTGAACAGAACCCTTGGGCTCTTCATTATCAAAAGACAGTGATGTGAAGGGAACAAATGGAGACACCAGACAGAGACTTCACCTGTAGAAGGGAGACCTGAAATTATAAAAGTCCACCAGAGTTAAAAAGGCACAAAGTTACCTGAAGGATTATATGTAGAATAGAAGTAATTTCTCTAGCCACAGGGTAAGAATACACCCTGCACTTACTGGGACTGAAGTCCTTAGTCTAAGCCTACATAAAAAAAGTGAAAAGCATATATCTGCTTAGTTAAAGGTTGATTATATGATTGTTGTTGTTCAAAAAAGTCATGTTGATAATGTTGTGTTCTAATGATATGTTTAAGTCTGATGTAATTATGAAGGGGGAAGGGAATGTAGTGAATGTCAGAGTATTTGAGTGTGAACACTAGAGGGTGCTCTCGGTTACTGCAGGTATCTTACTGTGAACTGAATAAGCTGTTGATGGTTTCAAGCTTCAAGTTTAGTTTATTTCTAGAGCACATATAAAAACAACAGTAGTTGACCAAAGTGCTGTCATTAAACAAACAACAATAAGGTACTGTACATAGTATTGTACATTACTGATTAGAAAAACAAAACAGCAAAGACAAAAAGAAAATCCACAGCTCTCAAACTGAATTAAATGCCAATGAATAAAAATGTGTTTTCAGCCTAGTTTTAAAAGCAGACAGAGTTGGGGCGATCCTCACAGATGATGGTAATGAATTCCAGAGTTTAGGGTCAGCTACAGCAAAGGCATGATCTCCTTGTGCTTCAGTCGTACTCTAGAGACCCCCAGCAACATAAGGTCATGGATGAAACGTGTAGTTGTATAAGATCTGTGGCCTGTAGCATGAAGCGAGATCAACAAACTCAGAGTTGAAGAGTAAATTTTGAGTTGACAAAACCCGATAAAGTCAACCTGGTTTAGATCAGGTTCACCGGGTTCACAAAGCTCGATATAAACATTCTCTCCCAACTCAGAGTTTGAAGCAGTTTGTGATTAACTCTGGAGCGCGTGCAGCAAACAGCCAATCACACGGAGCGTGGAGAGATCAGCAAAGCGTCAGCTAGTTTCACTTCTCACAAGAGTCCACGCAATTCACTCTTCTGCTGAGGATTAAGAGATGTCGTTATTAAAAATGTAATAAATTTAAATGCATTTACAAGCCAGGAAAAAACACTTCTGCAGCAGCAAAAGTTTGGCAGCAGAAAGAAAATATGACTATGCAAAGGAATCAACTGAATTTAATTATTTATATATAGGGTAAACGTACCTATTAAACTCAGTACCCAGTAAGCACAGTTCCATTTTTGAGATCGGATTATAAAAAGTAAAAATAATGTATTATCCTACTTGATGTCTTTACCAATTGATGTGTTTGTTACTATATACCTTCTATAATTTCAAGTCAATCAGATCATTGCATACTGTCTGGCGGCCATTTTGAAAGCTGTCTAAAAACTTTCACCAAGTTTCACCAAAACAGGAGCCCCTGAAATGTATATTTTTCCTTTGGATGAGATGTTAAACCGAGGTCCTGACTCTCTGTGGTTGTTAAAAATCCCATGACACTCATCGTAAAGAGTGTCCTGGCCAAATTCCCTCTACTGGCCCTTGTCAATCATGGCCTCCTAATAATCCCCATCCACTTGATTGGCTCGATCTCTCTCTCCTCTCCACCTGTAGCTGGTGTGTGGTGAGCACACTGGCGCCGTTGTCCTGTCGATGCTGCACACTGGTGGTGGTTGAGGAGAGACCCCCCACATGATTGTAAAGCACTTTGGGTGTACAGCAATACACAATAAAGCAATATATAAATGCCTCAATCATTCATTCATTCATTCATCTTTCTTCCAGCTGAGAGGGACCTAAGCTAGTTGCTAGCCGTAATCCTATAGCGGTAACAGTAGATGATAACAGAACACAAATATGTAAAGGATTATACAAATTTTAAGTTGGCAAAGTCGGACCAAAAAGTTTTAAAAAGTTTGGAAAGTTTAAAAAAGTTTAAGTTTTAAAAGTTTGAAGTTTGAAGCTTTTCAGTCTGAAATAGTTTGAAGTTTAACATAGTTTTAAAAGCTTAAAGTTTGATTGATAGATAGATAGATAGATAGATAGATAGATAGATAGATATAGATAGATAGATAGATAGATAGATAGATAGATAGATAGATAGATAGATAGATAGATAGATAGAGTCAGATTATAGATAGATAGATAGATAGATAGATTGATTAGAAATATTAGAGAGATTAGTTTGAATGGGTTAGAAACATCATCTGAACATTCCGTCAATGTAAGTCTATGGGATGTTTATGAGTTTTAGGGTGAATCCCATTTCTCTGTCTTACCCCTTCCCCTTCCCCTACCCCTTCGTCTTACCCCTAGCCCTTGTCCCTCGAAACCGAGTGGTAAGCGCTAGGGGTGAAAACATACCCCTATGAAATGAGACACCACTTGGTTACGGTTACGTCATCGTACATCGTCTCTAGCTGGCTGCTACGTCACCAGAGGAGACAAGTGTGGATCACAAACTTCCAGGATGTCGTCTGCAAGTGTGTGTATATCGATCGCGTGGGTTTTATTAGTGATGTTTTTGCGATTGTTGTGCAAATCAGCGATGTAACGTTAGCATAGCAAACTAGCGATTTTTAAAACGTTTCAATTAAGAACATGGTTGCAAATATATATGTACGGGACTGTGTAGAGCACAAAACAAGACTGTCGTAATTTTTAAATCAATTATTTAAGCCGAAAATGGGACTCTCTGGATGATCTGGCCGACATTGTTGCCGGTTGTGCAGTGTGTTCTGGGTACCCCTTGGTTTCAAGTAAGCTCGCGAAAATTCTTGGTTTTAAGGGGTATCTACCCCTTGCCCTTAGCCCTACCCCTCGATCAAAACGAGAATTGGGACAGCCCTTACTCTCACGTGAACACGCAAAACTAAGGGGAAGGGGTAAGGGGAAGGGGTAAGACAGAGAAATGGGATTCACCCTAAATCTTAATTTTTATGAAAACCATAAGTCTAATCAGTTAGAGGTGGAGAGGAGAGAGAGAGAGAGCCAATCAAGTGGATGGGGATTATTAGGAGGCCATGATTGACAAGGGCCAGTGGAGGGAATGTGTCCAGGACACCGGGGTTACACCCCTACGCTTTACGATGAGTGTCATGGGATTTTTAATGACCACAGAGAGTCAGGACCTCAGTTTAACGTCTCATCCGAAAGACGGTGCTTTTTTGACAGTATAGTGTCCCCGTCACTATACTGGGGCATTAGGATCCACACAGACCACAGGGTGAGCACCCCCTGCTGGCCTCACTAACACCTCTTCCAGCAGCAACCTAGTTATCTCAGGAGGTCTCCCATCCAGGTACTGACCAGCTCAGCCCTGCTTAGCTTCAGTGGGTGACCAGTCTTGGGCTGCAGGGTGATATGTCTGCTGACCGTGGTCAAGATGAGCTTTGTGTGTTTCTGAAGTCGAGAAACGCTTCTGTTAACATCATACAGCAGGATCAGGTGTTCATGAAACACTGGTGTCGTCCCTAAAATTGAAGTCCTAGAGAGACTTTGATCAATAGATTGTGTGTGAATTTCTTTCTAGATCCACCGAGTGCTCAATACTGATCATTTTCATCATGCAGACACTGTAAATGTGACAAAAATGGCATGTCTTTTTACACGGGATCCTGTAGCTGAGGAGGCTGAGGATTTGCAGGAAGTTACATTTACATCAGGAGAGGATTCTATTCTATTCTATTTTGCCATATCCACATGCATATTAATTTGAGCGCTACCACTTTTAAATTACGTTCACTTGACAACATCTTGCTGTGAACACTGGAAGTAACCTAATAATCATAATTTCCTTCAGGATTTGCAGTGTGTGTCGGATGCAGTGATGACACACATATTCCCATCATCACAACTTCTGAAAATGAATCATATTACTGTATGGACAAGATATATGCCATAACCACCACCACAGTTTATTTGGTCATCTTTATTCCCTACAAAAGAACAATTATTATTTTCCCAGCTGGATTTTAATCTTGGTATTGTGGCCATCTCCTCTTCATCTGTCAGTGTTGCTGGTGCAGGTTATCTCCATATTTAACGAGTCTCTGCCTGAATAGAAGTCAAATGTGTATTTCATTACCCTAATTAAGAAATGTATGTTGGATTAGAGAACATTTAGATCATTAATGGATATTACGGTGTTGCTGGTGTTGAACGCTGCCTGTTTGGTTTTAATAAAAGCTTGCACTTGGATCTCTGTTATCACGCTCCCGTTCATTACAAGTTATTATTATTAATAATAATAATAAACATTATTACACTGCAATAGGTTTATTGCAAACATAAAATTCCTTTAATGATTTATTAAAGTTTAAATAATTACAATATAATATTAATATTTTGGTTATTACTATTATTGAATATTCAATTTTTATTTTATAGTACAATAGTTTTATTGCAATTATAATATTTCTTTATGAATTTCTTATACTTTAAATAATAATAAATAAAAATTCATGTTTTGCTCATTATTATTATTATTATTATTATTAAATACCCACTTATATTTTACAAGTACAATAGGATTATTGCAATATTAACTTTTTATGGGTTTGTTTAATTGTTATATTTTAAATAATAATAAAATAAAATAAATATTTCTGTATTATGCTCACTTTTTATTTTACAGTACAATAAGATTGTTGTGACAGTTGCATTTTTGATGAATATGTTTAATTGTTATAATTTATGAATAAATTAAAAAATATTTAAATTATTCTTATTTTTTAAATACTCTTTTTTATTTTATAGTATAATAGGATAATTACAACCGTGACCTTTCTTTATTGATTTGTTATATTAATAAAATCTATTGTTGTTGCTATTATTATTATTATTATTATTATTATTATACTCATATTTTATAATTATATTTTAATATTTTTTATTTATTTTAATTATATTTTATTATTTAAATAACAATTAAAAACATTTTACTATTACTCACTTTTTTATTTTTCAGTACAATTACTGCAATATTATCTTATGTTTTTATTGTTCTCATTAAAAAAATACAATTCTTCTTCTTCTTTATAATAATAATAATAATAATAATAATAATAATACAATTATATTCTTATAATTGAGAATATATTTTACAGAACAATAGGATTATTACAATAGTTACTTTTTATGGTTTTGGGTAATTGTTATAATTAACAATAAATAAATAACTAAAATATTTAGGACATTATTATTTTTAAATACCTTTTTTTAGCACAGTAGGATTATTGTAATTATAACATTTCCTCTTTTGATATACTTAAAATAATAAAATTCATATTAAATAAAATTCATATTTTGGTAATTATTATTATTATTATAAATTCAGAATTTATTTTACAGTACAATATTATTATTGCAATAGTAACTGTTTATGGATGTAAGTATTATAAATAACTAACTAAAATATTTTGTTTGTTATTACTTTTAAATACTCATTTTTATTTTACAGTAGGATTATTGCAGCTGTATCATTTCCTTTTTCATATTAAAATAATACAAATTTAAACAGATAAACATGTAAGGAAAAAGGATAAATAAAATGCATATTTTGGTTATTATTGTTGTTGTTGCTATTATTACTATTGTTACTATTAAATACTCACATTTTACAGTACAGTACAAATATTGCAAAAGTAACTAGTGATAGTAAAATGTTTTTAATTGTTATTTAAATAATAATAATAATACTTTTATGAAATACTGATTTTTTTCTTTTACAGAACAATATGATTATTGCAAATGTAACAAATATTAAATATTAAAAATTTGTAACAAATCTTTATTATTATTATTTGTTATACTTTAAATAATAAAATAAAATAATAATTATTTTTGTTATTATTATTATTATCATTGAGTTTTTATTTTATAGTAACCTTTTATGGTTTGGGGTAATTGTTATAATTAACAATAATTAAATAAATAAAATATTTAGGATATTATTATTTTTAAATACCCATAGATTTTTTTATTTTTTAGTAATTTAGGATTATTGCAATTGTAACATTTCTTTTTGATATAATAAAAATAATAAAATGAATATAAAATAAAATTCATATTTTGATTATTATTATTATTATTGTTGTCTCACTTTTAGTTTTACAGTACAATTACTGCAAAAGTAAATATCAATAGTATTTTATTTCTTTTAATTTTTATTTAAATAATAAAATAAAATGTATTATTATTATTTTTTATACTAAATACTGACATTTTATTTTACATAATGGCAATTGCGACCTTTCTTTGTTGATTTGTTATCATTTAAATATTAATAAAATCTATTGTTCTATTATTATTATACTCGCATTTTATACTTTTATTTAAAAAATATATTTATTATAATTTTATTTTATTGTTAAAATAACATTTAAAAACATTTTACTATTACTTACTTTTTTATTTTACAATACAATTACTGCAATATTAACTTATGAATTTTTTGTTCTGATTTAAATAATACAATTCTTCATAATAATAATAATAATAATAATTTTAGTTTTGTTTTTACAGTAGAATAGGAATATTGTAAATGCAACAAATGTATTTATTTTGTTGTACTTTAAATTATAATAAAATAACATTATATTATTATTATTATTATTATTATCATATTTTATACTTTTTTTTGTTTTGCTTATTGTCATTTTATTGTTTAAATAACAATTAAAAACATTTTACTATTACTCACTTTTTATTTTTCAGTACAATTACTGCAATATTATCTTATGCTTTTTTATGGTTCTGATTTAAATACAATTATTCTTCTTCTTTATAATAATAATAATAATAATAAAAACTATTTTTTTTACAGTGGAATATGATTATTGTAATTGTATCAAATGTCTTTATTTTGTTGTACTTTAAATAATAATAAAATAAAATTATATTATTAATATTATTATTATTATTATTACTACTGAATACTGAGTTTTTGTTGTATAGTAATATTTGCTTTTATGGTTTTGGGGTAATTTTTTATAATAACAATGAATAAATAAATAAATAAATAACTAAATAACTAATAAATAACTAAAATATTTAGAATAATATTATTTATAAATGCCTATTGTTTTTATTGTTTTTATTACAGTAGGATTATTGCAATTGTGACATTTCCTTTTTATATGCTGAAAATAATAAAATTCTTATAAAATAAAATTCATATTTTGGTTATTATTATTATTAAATAGTTTTTATTTTACAGTACAATAAGATTATTGCAATTGTGGCATATTTTTATTGTTGTTTTATTTTAATAATTATTTGTATTTGTTATAATTAATATAATAATAATAATAATAATAATAAAATAATAAAATAAAAAATGGTTGTTTACTATTATTATTAAGAGGCTTTTATCCAAAGCTACTTACACACTACTACATATACACATTTTAAAAATAAAGAAATTACATAAAAATGACAAATGCATTATAAAAAATAAAATAAATATAAAATAAATATTCTGTCATGTTCTTCTCTGAAGGAGATCTGGTAATAATGTAATATGTCTTTATTGTAGTTATAATAACTATATTTGATTAAACGCTGTGATTAATGTAATATTTTGTCTCGTGTCTTGTGAGGAATCAATTACATTCAGCTTTCAGATCACGCAGCAAGAACCGGGTTGACCCGGGTACTCGGTACCACCGGGACTTAAAGACACCTGGTACCGTGACGTTTTCATTTTTTTAGTACCGACTTGGTACCAAAGTACCGGGTCTTTTGACAGCACTACTATGCTCAAATGTACCGGAGATCAAAGACTATTGAAAAAAGGGACTTTACCTGAGACGGAGAAAGCTATGTTGACTGTATTATCTCACGAGTCAGCGGTCTGAGTGGCCATATAAGTTACAAACAAGTAAATGTTATTTCTTTATAGATTATATAACAACAACTTGGAAAAACAGAAAAGGTAAGAAGCATTATTTGAGAAAAGGGCACACTGATATAATAGGCGCAGACCTGTAACGGAACCTGTCTGGTTAGGGGGACCCCCAAGAGCTTTGACACAATTTGAACACTGGATACAGGCATATCCATTAAATAAGTCCACATCTCATAATGTAATAATAATGTTTCAATGTAATAACAATTTTTCACATAATGTAATAGGTTATTGTAGGAGAAATGTACATTATGAACACACTGTGGCAACTTATAATGTAATCACAGTTATAAGGTAATACCAGCACATAATTTAAAGAAATTATTATTATATGTTTACAATATCATAATTATCTTTCAATATAATAAATTTGAGCACAAAACACAATCATAGTTTTATGTAAAATAAGCTATTACATTAAAATAAAATTAGATTTATTAGTCTTATTAGGCTACATTGTGAACTTTTATTTTTTCATAAAAAGCGTACTAATTTTGTGATTATGAAGACAGTTTTACTGAAGAAAGTATTAAGGTCCAGTACTGAACAGAACCCTTGGGCTCTTCATTATCAAAAGACAGTGATGTGAAGGGAACAAATGGAGACACCAGACAGAGACTTCACCTGTAGAAGGGAGACCTGAAATTATAAAAGTCCACCAGAGTTAAAAAGGCACAAAGTTACCTGAAGGATTATATGTAGAATAGAAGTAATTTCTCCAGCCACAGGGTAAGAATACACCCTGCACTTACTGGGACTGAAGTCCTTAGTCTAAGCCTACATAAAAAAAAGTGAAAAGCATATATCTGCTTAGTTAAAGGTTGATTATATGATTGTTGTTGTTCAAAAAAGTCATGTTGATAATGTTGTGTTCTAATGATATGTTTAAGTCTGATGTAATTATGAAGGGGGAAGGGAATGTAGTGAATGTCAGAGTATTTGAGTGTGAACACTAGAGGGTGCTCTCGGTTACTGCAGGTATCTTACTGTGAACTGAATAAGCTGTTGATGGTTTCAAGCTTCAAGTTTAGTTTATTTCTAGAGCACATATAAAAACAACAGTAGTTGACCAAAGTGCTGTCATTAAACAAACAACAATAAGGTACTGTACATAGTATTGTACATTACTGATTAGAAAAACAAAACAGCAAAGACAAAAAGAAAATCCACAGCTCTCAAACTGAATTAAATGCCAATGAATAAAAATGTGTTTTCAGCCTAGTTTTAAAAGCAGACAGAGTTGGGGCGATCCTCACAGATGATGGTAATGAATTCCAGAGTTTAGGGTCAGCTACAGCAAAGGCATGATCTCCTTGTGCTTCAGTCGTACTCTAGAGACCCCCAGCAACATAAGGTCATGGATGAAATGTGTAGTTGTATAAGATCTGTGGCCTGTAGCATGAAGCGAGATCAACAAACTCAGAGTTGAAGAGTAAATTTTGAGTTGACAAAACCCGATAAAGTCAACCTGGTTTAGATCAGGTTCACCGGGTTCACAAAGCTCGATATAAACATTCTCTCCCAACTCAGAGTTTGAAGCAGTTTGTGATTAACTCTGGAGCGCGTGCAGCAAACAGCCAATCACACGGAGCGTGGAGAGATCAGCAAAGCGTCAGCTAGTTTCACTTCTCACAAGAGTCCACGCAATTCACTCTTCTGCTGAGGATTAAGAGATGTCGTTATTAAAAATGTAATAAATTTAAATGAATTTACAAGCCAGGAAAAAACACTTCTGCAGCAGCAAAAGTTTGGCAGCAGAAAGAAAATATGACTATGCAAAGGAATCAACTGAATTTAATTATTTATATATAGGGTAAACGTACCTATTAAACTCAGTACCCAGTAAGCACAGTTCCATTTTTGAGATCGGATTATAAAAAGTAAAAATAATGTATTATCCTACTTGATGTCTTTACCAATTGATGTGTTTGTTACTATATACCTTCTATAATTTCAAGTCAATCAGATCATTGCACACTGTCTGGCGGCCATTTTGAAAGCTGTCTAAAAACTTTCACCAAGTTTCACCAAAACAGGAGCCCCTGAAATGTATATTTTTCCTTTGGATGAGATGTTAAACCGAGGTCCTGACTCTCTGTGGTTGTTAAAAATCCCATGACACTCATCGTAAAGAGTGTCCTGGCCAAATTCCCTCTACTGGCCCTTGTCAATCATGGCCTCCTAATAATCCCCATCCACTTGATTGGCTCGATCTCTCTCTCCTCTCCACCTGTAGCTGGTGTGTGGTGAGCACACTGGCGCCGTTGTCCTGTCGATGCTGCACACTGGTGGTGGTTGAGGAGAGACCCCCCACATGATTGTAAAGCACTTTGGGTGTACAGCAATACACAATAAAGCAATATATAAATGCCTCAATCATTCATTCATTCATTCATCTTTCTTCCAGCTGAGAGGGACCTAAGCTAGTTGCTAGCCGTAATCCTATAGCGGTAACAGTAGATGATAACAGAACACAAATATGTAAAGGATTATACAAATTTTAAGTTGGCAAAGTCGGACCAAAAAGTTTTAAAAAGTTTGGAAAGTTTAAAAAAGTTTAAGTTTTAAAAGTTTGAAGTTTGAAGCTTTTCAGTCTGAAATAGTTTGAAGTTTAACATAGTTTTAAAAGCTTAAAGTTTGATTGATAGATAGATAGATAGATAGATAGATAGATAGATAGAGTCAGATGATCGATAGATAGATAGATAGATAGATAGATAGATAGATAGATAGATAGATAGATAGATAGATAGATACATAGATAGATAGATAGATAGATAGATAGAGTCAGATTATAGATAGATAGATAGATAGATAGATAGATAGATAGATAGATAGATAGAGTCAGATTATAGATAGATAGATAGATAGATAGATAGATAGATAGATAGATAGATTGATTAGAAATATTAGAGAGATTAGTTTGAATGGGTTAGAAACATCATCTGAACATTCCGTCAATGTAAGTCTATGGGATGTTTATGAGTTTTAGGGTGAATCCCATTTCTCTGTCTTACCCCTTCCCCTACCCCTTCGTCTTACCCCTAGCCCTTGTCCCTCGAAACCGAGTGGTAAGCGCTAGGGGTGAAAACATACCCCTATGAAATGAGACACCACTTGGTTACGGTCACGTCATCGTACATCGTCTCTAGCTGGCTGCTACGTCACCAGAGGAGACAAGTGTGGATCACAAACTTCCAGGATGTCGTCTGCAAGTGTGTGTATATCGATCGCGTGGGTTTTATTAGTGATGTTTTTGCGATTGTTGTGCAAATCAGCGATGTAACGTTAGCATAGCAAACTAGCGATTTTTAAAACGTTTCAATTAAGAACATGGTTGCAAATATATATGTACGGGACTGTGTAGAGCACAAAACAAGACTGTCGTAATTTTTAAATCAATTATTTAAGCCGAAAATGGGACTCTCTGGATGATCTGGCCGACATTGTTGCCGGTTGTGCAGTGTGTTCTGGGTACCCCTTGGTTTCAAGTAAGCTCGCGAAAATTCTTGGTTTTAAGGGGTATCTACCCCTTGCCCTTAGCCCTACCCCTCGATCAAAACGAGAATTGGGACAGCCCTTACTCTCACGTGAACACGCAAAACTAAGGGGAAGGGGTAAGGGGAAGGGGTAAGACAGAGAAATGGGATTCACCCTAAATCTTAATTTTTATGAAAACCATAAGTCTAATCAGTTAGAGGTGGAGAGGAGAGAGAGAGAGAGCCAATCAAGTGGATGGGGATTATTAGGAGGCCATGATTGACAAGGGCCAGTGGAGGGAATGTGTCCAGGACACCGGGGTTACACCCCTACGCTTTACGATGAGTGTCATGGGATTTTTAATGACCACAGAGAGTCAGGACCTCAGTTTAACGTCTCATCCGAAAGACGGTGCTTTTTTGACAGTATAGTGTCCCCGTCACTATACTGGGGCATTAGGATCCACACAGACCACAGGGTGAGCACCCCCTGCTGGCCTCACTAACACCTCTTCCAGCAGCAACCTAGTTATCTCAGGAGGTCTCCCATCCAGGTACTGACCAGCTCAGCCCTGCTTAGCTTCAGTGGGTGACCAGTCTTGGGCTGCAGGGTGATATGTCTGCTGACCGTGGTCAAGATGAGCTTTGTGTGTTTCTGAAGTCGAGAAACGCTTCTGTTAACATCATACAGCAGGATCAGGTGTTCATGAAACACTGGTGTCGTCCCTAAAATTGAAGTCCTAGAGAGACTTTGATCAATAGATTGTGTGTGAATTTCTTTCTAGATCCACCGAGTGCTCAATACTGATCATTTTCATCATGCAGACACTGTAAATGTGACAAAAATGGCATGTCTTTTTACACGGGATCCTGTAGCTGAGGAGGCTGAGGATTTGCAGGAAGTTACATTTACATCAGGAGAGGATTCTATTCTATTCTATTTTGCCATATCCACATGCATATTAATTTGAGCGCTACCACTTTTAAATTACGTTCACTTGACAACATCTTGCTGTGAACACTGGAAGTAACCTAATAATCATAATTTCCTTCAGGATTTGCAGTGTGTGTCGGATGCAGTGATGACACACATATTCCCATCATCACAACTTCTGAAAATGAATCATATTACTGTATGGACAAGATATATGCCATAACCACCACCACAGTTTATTTGGTCATCTTTATTCCCTACAAAAGAACAATTATTATTTTCCCAGCTGGATTTTAATCTTGGTATTGTGGCCATCTCCTCTTCATCTGTCAGTGTTGCTGGTGCAGGTTATCTCCATATTTAACGAGTCTCTGCCTGAATAGAAGTCAAATGTGTATTTCATTACCCTAATTAAGAAATGTATGTTGGATTAGAGAACATTTAGATCATTAATGGATATTACGGTGTTGCTGGTGTTGAACGCTGCCTGTTTGGTTTTAATAAAAGCTTGCACTTGGATCTCTGTTATCACGCTCCCGTTCATTACAAGTTATTATTATTAATAATAATAATAAACATTATTACACTGCAATAGGTTTATTGCAAACATAAAATTCCTTTAATGATTTATTAAAGTTTAAATAATTACAATATAATATTAATATTTTGGTTATTACTATTATTGAATATTCAATTTTTATTTTATAGTACAATAGTTTTATTGCAATTATAATATTTCTTTATGAATTTCTTATACTTTAAATAATAATAAATAAAAATTCATGTTTTGCTCATTATTATTATTATTATTATTATTAAATACCCACTTATATTTTACAGTACAATAGGATTATTGCAATATTAACTTTTTATGGGTTTGTTTAATTGTTATATTTTAAATAATAATAAAATAAAATAAATATTTCTGTATTATGCTCACTTTTTATTTTACAGTACAATAAGATTGTTGTGATAGTTGCATTTTTGATGAATATGTTTAATTGTTATAATTTATGAATAAATTAAAAAATATTTAAATTATTCTTATTTTTTAAATACTCTTTTTTATTTTATAGTATAATAGGATAATTACAACCGTGACCTTTCTTTATTGATTTGTTATATTAATAAAATCTATTGTTGTTGCTATTATTATTATTATTATTATTATACTCATATTATATTACAGTATAATATTATTATTATTATTATTATTATTATTATATTTTATAATTATATTTTAATATTTTTTATTTATTTTAATTATATTTTATTATTTAAATAACAATTAAAAACATTTTACTATTACTCACTTTTTTATTTTTCAGTACAATTACTGCAATATTATCTTATGTTTTTATTGTTCTCATTAAAAAAATACAATTCTTCTTCTTCTTTATAATAATAATAATAATAATAATAATAATGTTACAGTTGTGTCCTGTGTGTTCTTGTGTTCCCGCCTCTTGTTTCCGTATATGGTTTGTTTCCTGTGCTCGTTTCATGTATTTATCAGTTAATTCAGTTTCAGGTGTGTGTAATTTGTGTATGTGTATTTAAGTCCTGTCTTTTGAATTCCATTTCGTCTGGTCTACTAGTTATTCCCGGTGTGTCTACCTTGCCCTGTGTTACCCTTGATGTTGTCAGTAAAGACTATTATTTTGAAGTACTTCCTCGTCTGCGTGTTCCTCGACTCTCCCTGCTGTGTGCACCATAACAGAAGACCAGACCTAACAGTAAGCGTCGTCCCTTCACCTCGTTTTGTTTTGTTCGTTTTTTCAAGTGTGTTTCTTTGTTCCTGAGTTTTGTCTCTCATTCCCGTCCTGTGTATGTATCTGTGTCGGTCCTGTGGGGTCTCCAGAGTGCCCACCCCCCCTCCCCGGTGGAACTGTTACGGCTCGGGTCGAGCCTTCCGGGAGGGGGGAGTTATGTTACAGTTGTGTCCTGTGTGTTCTTGTGTTCCCGCCTCTTGTTTCCGTATATGGTTTGTTTCCTGTGCTCGTTTCATGTATTTATCAGTTAATTCAGTTCCAGGTGTGTGTAATTTGTGTATGTGTATTTAAGTCCTGTCTTTTGAATTCCATTTTGTCTGGTCTACTAGTTATTCCCGGTGTGTCTACCTTGCCCTGTGTTACCCTTGATGTTGTCAGTAAAGACTATTATTTTGAAGTACTTCCTCGTCTGCGTGTTCCTCGACTCTCCCTGCTGTGTGCACCGTAACAAATAATAATAATACAATTATATTCTTATAATTGAGAATATATTTTACAGAACAATAGGATTATTGCAATAGTTACTTTTTATGGTTTTGGGTAATTGTTATAATTAACAATAAATAAATAACTAAAATATTTAGGACATTATTATTTTTAAATACCTTTTTTTAGTACAGTAGGATTATTGTAATTATAACATTTCCTCTTTTGATAAACTTAAAATAATAAAATTCATATTAAATAAAATTCATATTTTGGTAATTATTATTATTATTATAAATTCAGAATTTATTTTACAGTACAATATTATTATTGCAATAGTAACTGTTTATGGATGTAAGTATTATAATTAACAATAAATAACTAACTAAAATATTTTGTTTGTTATTACTTTTAAATACTCATTTTTATTTTACAGTAGGATTATTGCAGCTGTATCATTTCCTTTTTCATATTAAAATAATACAAATTTAAATAGATAAACATGTAAGGAAAATGGATGACTAAAATGCATATTTTGGTTATTATTGTTGTTGTTGTTATTATTACTATTGTTACTATTAAATACTCACAATTTATAGTACAGTACAAATATTGCAAAAGTAACTAGTGATAGTAAAATGTTTTTAATTGTTATTTAAATAATAATAATAATAATATTTTTATGAAATACTGATTTTTTTCTTTTACAGAACAATATGATTATTGCAAATGTAACAAATATTAAATATTAAAAATTTGTAACAAATCTTTATTAATTTGTTATACTTTAAATAATAAAATAAAATAATAATTATTTTTGTTATTATTATTATTATCATTGAGTTTTTATTTTATAGTAACCTTTTATGGTTTTGGGTAATTGTTATAATTAACAATAATTAAATAAATAAAATATTTAGGATATTATTATTTTTAAATACCCATACATTTTTTTATTTTTTAGTAACTTAGGATTATTGCAATTGTAACATTTCTTTTTGATATAATAAAAATAATAAAATGAATATAAAATAAAATTCATATTTTGATTATTATTATTATTATTGTTGTCTCACTTTTAGTTTTACAGTACAATTACTGCAAAAGTAAATATCAATAGTATTTTATTTCTTTTAATTTTTATTTAAATAATAAAATAAAATGTATTATTATTATTTTTATACTAAATACTGACATTTTATTTTACATAATGGCAATTGCGACCTTTCTTTGTTGATTTGTTATCATTTAAATATTAATAAAATCTATTGTTCTATTATTATTATACTCGCATTTTATACTTTTATTTAAAAAATATATTTATTATAATTTTATTTTATTGTTAAAATAACATTTAAAAACATTTTACTATTACTTACTTTTTATTTTACAATACAATTACTGCAATATTAACTTATGAATTTTTTGTTCTGATTTAAATAATACAATTCTTCTTCATAATAATAATAATTTTAGTTTTGTTTTTACAGTAGAATAGGAATATTGTAAATGCAACAAATGTATTTATTGTGTTGTACTTTAAATGATAATAAAATAACATTATATTATTATTATTATTATTATCATATTTTATACTTTTTTTGTTTTGCTTATTGTCATTTTATTGTTTAAATAACAATTAAAAACATTTTACTATTACTCACTTTTTATTTTTCAGTACAATTACTGCAATATTATCTTATGCTTTTTTATGGTTCTGATTTAAATACAATTATTCTTCTTCTTTATAATAATAATAATAATAATAAAAACATTTTTTTTTTACAGTGGAATATGATTATTGTAATTGTGTCAAATGTCTTTATTTTGTTGTACTTTAAATAATAATAAAATAAAATTATATTATTAATATTATTATTATTATTACTACTGAATACTGAGTTTTTGTTGTATAGTAATATTTGCTTTTATGGTTTTGGGGTAATTTTTTATAATAACAATGAATAAATAAATAAATAAATAAATAAATAACTAATAAATAACTAAAATATTTAGAATAATATTATTTATAAATGCCTATTGGTTTTATTGTTTTTATTACAGTAGGATTATTGCAATTGTGACATTTCCTTTTTATATGCTGAAAATAATAAAATTCTTATAAAATAAAATTCATATTTTGGTTATTATTATTATTAAATAGTTTTTATTTTACAGTACAATAAGATTATTGCAATTGTGGCATATTTTTATTGTTGTTTTATTTTAATAATTATTTGTATTTCAGTGTTGGGGAGTAGTTAACTACAAGTAGCGACGCTACTAACTTAACTACATTTTTCAGTAGCTTGGCAGTAGCTCAGTTGCTTTTTAAACAGTGTAGCTTTTCCAGTAGCTAACTACTTTTTGCAGCAAGTAGCGGTGTAGCGCGAGCAAAAGCTACATTGCGTTTTGTCGAGCCTGCGCGAATCAGCGCGATGCAAGGATATTCTTCTTGTTAGATTACAAACTCATTTTTTTGCCATTACCGCCACCTTGCGGCTAACGGTTCACTGACGTACAGAAGTGGGTTGACACACCCATATTATCCATGATGGAGCAAGACGTGGCGGCAGATTTGGAGGATGGAGAAACAACTAACGTTAATTACCCATGGCCTTATTTGTCCAAGTTCATGTCTCTCAAAGAAACGACAAGTAACATTAAAGGTTACACTTTTGTATGCAATCTTTGCAAACCAAAGTTTAAAACGCTGTCTACGTCGAAGACCTCAAGCACAAATTTAAGGACGCACATACAGGTGAGTAATGGCCATTTTAAATGTATTAATTATCCTGCTTTATTGCTCTCTATGTTACATCAAATTTCTATTTCTGATTTAATTACAATGACCCGCCATGATCTGTCCGCCAGTTTGGTAATGAACATAAAAGACCACTAACGTTTGCGCCATCGTGTTTGTCAGTTGAACAAAAAATGTAATCTTAGTTTGTTTATTGCACGACAAAGGCTTTGATCTAATTAAATTGCTGTATAGATTTGTTGTGACTGGTTTCAGAGCGAACCGAACTGTGTTCACAAGCAGCTTGTGATTCACGTTCTTCTTTCACAGTAAATTCTGCGAGCTCCATCACTGCATGTGAGCGAGTTTAACGTGCATTTTTCAAATACCAGTTATGCTGTTTAACGTTCACATAACTTCCAACATTTGTGTGGGCAGCCAGATAATTACAGCATTTCACTCGATTTGTCATATAAAAGCGTTTTTAATGTTATAGAAACGTAAAGGTCTCGTCACAGTTTTCCGCCAAAATAAAAGCTCAAGTGTTTAATCCTTTCAAGTGGAGAAATTAAGACAAGTGTTATCATTTAGCTACCTTAGTGTAAAATGAAAATTAATATAGAAAGGAAACATTCCTTTATGTTGTTGCGCAGTTGTATTATTAGTAGGCTTATATATTTCTGTCTTGAAAAATAATAATTTAAAAGTATGGCATTTAAAATGTGTTTTTCTTTCTAATTTTTATTTTTTTTCCCTTTATCCTATGCCTATCAGAGAATGCATCCAACTAAACTGAATGAGTTACTGAGAATGCAGCAACAATTCAGTAAAAAGATAACGACACCCTCCATTCAAGAACAGAGTTCCTCAAGCTCATCAAGACCAATTCAGTATTTCATGAGGGAGGTGGCACCAGTTTCCCAGGAAAAATTCAACAAGCTGGTTCTGAATTTTGTTATTCAGGGGCTTCATCCCCTCAGTATTGTTGAAAGGGTCGAATTTAAAGAATTATTCAAGCAGGTACTGCCTTCAAGGCATGTGATGTCTAGAAAGACATTAGTCAGAATGCTAGAGGATCAATACATTTCCATGAAGACAGATATGTGTAAAGTTTTGTCTGAGCAGGAATTTGTAGCAACAACCACAGATGCATGGTCTACAAATCACAAGAGCTATCTGGGAGTCACTGTCCATTGGATAGATTCAGACACACTTACCATCTCTTCCGGGGCTTTAGCTTGCCGAAGGATCAAGGGAAGGCACACTTATGACACTCTGGCAGAGATGCTTGAAAGTGTCCACATGGAATTCAGCATTCAAAACAAAGTTGTGTTAACCACTACAGACAATGGTTCAAATTTTGTAAAAGCATTTAGTGTGTTCGCAGCTGAAGAAAAAGTGACTGAAGATGATGAAGGAAATGATGAAGAGGCAGATGTTGAGTTCACTGATGTTGCAGCATTTCTACAAGAGACCAAAAAGGATGACTACCACTTGCCAGCCCATCAACGCTGTGCCTGCCATTCTCTCCACTTTGTTGCAACCAAAGATGCTGAGGCAGCTGTGGAAGATTCTTCATTTAAAAATATTTCAAGGGCAGCTTTCGCCAAATGTCAAAGCCTTTGGAATAAGCAGAGTAGAAGCACCCAAGCTTCTGACAACATTAAAGACAGACTTGGATGCATGCTGGTTGTGCCTAATGTAACACGTTGGAACTCTACATATAACCTCAGGAGCTCCATGATGTTTGTGAGAAAATGGACATTCCACGACTGAAGCCATCAGAGATTACATTCATCAAAGAATATGTCATGGTGAGTTTGAACTATCTAAGATGTATTGAATCAATCATTTTATGTAAATATTTTTAGTGTTTCATAGAATCCCATATTTGTAAAATAAAAATATTTTTGGTATATACTGTACGTTAAATACAAATTGTATTAAAACCAATGACTTTAGTAGCCTAATTCTGTAGTAAATTATTTTAAAGTTAATTACCTATTAATAACTCTTAAGAATATAATAATCAACATGACTTATGCATCCTGTGATTTTCATCATGTATTTTTGCACTCATGCATACAGCCATGTTTTATGTGTAATTTCACAGGTGATGGCACCAGTGTCCAAGGCCCTAGATGTTCTCCAGTCGGACAAAATGGCATACCTCGGAGTCTTGGTCCCCACAATCAACATTCTTGTTGAGAAGTTGCAGTCACTCAAGCAAGAAAACCTCCAATATTGTGGGCCATTAGTTAATGCCATCATCAGTGGTGTGAACAGAAGGTTCAGTTACCTTTCCGGTAAAAAGTATCTCATGGCAACGGCTTCACATCCTATGTTTCGTATGTCTTACATACCAAATGAACAAAAAGATGACATCATCTTAAGACTAAAACAGGAGCTTTCAGCAGCACACAGTCCACATGTTGCAGAGACAATTGTTTCAAGGAAGCCAGAAAATGAAAGCGATGAGATCACAGACTACTTCTCCAGAAACCAGGAGAATGTTTTGGATGAATTGAACATTTATCTACAGTCTACAGCAAACACACCTGATAGTGCTTTCCAGCATCTATCAAAAATGAAGAGAGTCTTCATTAAGTGCAATACTGGTGTCCCTGCCAGTGCCGCATGTGAGCGGTTGTTTAGTGTTGGAAAGGACATTTTCCTGCCAAAACGCAACCGTCTTTCCGACAGTCATTTTGAGAAACTTCTCTTGTGTCGAATTAACAGGTCAGGCACTTCTGCTTCAGTTTAGTTAAGAGAACAAATTGAGTTGCCTATACATTTTGTTATTGCCTGCTCTTATTAGAAGGACACTGCACCTCAATTCTCGACTGATGGTGTGAAACCATTCCTGTTTTGCTTGAGTGGTATAACAATAGCAGTGACTAACTATGCCAGTTCAACTAAAATACTTAACATTTTCCAAGCGTTCTTACTCTTCAGTTGAGGCTTTTGTAACATTACAAATTATAACATTTTGACCCTTTGGAGGTTAATGTTTTGGATGAGGTTTCAGTCTACTGCAACTACACCAGATAGTTCTTTCCCTGCCAGTGCCACATGTGAGCGGTTGTTCAATGTATTTTCTTGCCAAAATGCAACCATCTCACAATCGGTATTTTTGAGAAAATGTTCTACATGCAATTTACGTTGGATGTATATTTTGTTCTTGCAATGTTGTATTTGTTGCAATTTTGCACTTTTGACAAACAGTCTGAGATATTTGAGTGTTGTGTGTAATAAAACAATACTCTTTGAAATCATAATTGTATTGCATTGTTTTAAACACTAAATATTTTACTTAAAACATTCCTCAGACACTTATTCAGTTATTTATAATATACGTTGTTCAAAAAAATCAAAAGTAGTTTCAATGTAGCTAGCTACTTTTTGATAGTAACTTGTAGTGTAGCTAACTACTTTTCCAAAAGGGTAGCTTGACTGTAGTTTAACTACTTTAACTTACGAGTAGCTTGTAGCTTGTCAAACTACAGTTTCAGAGTAGCTTCCCCAACACTGTTGTATTTCTTATAATTAATATAATAATAATAATAATAAAATAATAAAATAAAAAATGGTTGTTTACTATTAAGAGGCTTTTATCCAAAGCGACTTACACACTACTACATATACACATTTTAAAAATAAAGAAATTACATAAAAATGACAAATGCATTATAAAAAATAAAATAAATATAAAATAAATATTCTGTCATGTTCTTCTCTGAAGGAGATCTGGTAATAATGTAATATGTCTTTATTGTAGTTATAATAACTATATTTGATTAAACGCTGTGATTAATGTAATATTTTGTCTCGTGTCTCGTGAGGAATCAATTACATTCATGATTCATAAATCATTCAGACATTTCTCAGATTCATCAGCTTTATTGTACAGTACAGACTGATTCAAAGCATCTTTACAGTGAGACACTAGAAATATAGATTACATATTGCATATTCATAAATTACAATCCGAGCTCAAGATGATTTGTTGTTGTTTTATTATTTGTGCACAAAAACAATCCAGAAAAATCATATGAATATTTTCTGAATGAATGACTGATCTGTGACACACATTTATTCTGATTAATGTTCATATTAATGTGATGAAGAGACTCTATAACATCTGTTAGTGATTGATCTGCAGCTCAAAGCATTCTGGGTAGAATCTCTCTGATTCATCAACACAGTTTCACTGATCCAGAACCAACAATAACCCCAAACCCAAACCCAGGATAGAGGTGCTGAGTGAATGTGGTCTGGACTGTGTGGATGAGACTCATTGTGTCAGAGACGCTGTAGAAGGACAGAGTTCCTGCACTGTGATCCACAAACACTCCTATTCTATAGATATCATCATTCACTCCTATTCTGCTGCTGCTAATGGGCTTCACAGAGAGAGCAGTGTGTATGTTATTGTGACTGAATAAGTATCTGTCAGGAGAGCAGATCAAACTCCAGGACTGATCGTTAGATCCAAACACACACTCTTTACCTCCGTTCCTGCTGATGCTCTTATATGACACTGATATATACACATCTCTCCCACTCCACTGCAGCTCCCAGTAACAGCGTCCACACACACTCTCTCTACACAACACCTGACGATACTCATCCAATCTGTCTGGATGATCAGGATACTGCTGATCTCTGTAAGTGAATGTAATCACTCTGTTGTTCTCAGACAGACGGAGGAGGTCATTCACTGTGTTCGGATCTAGAGTGAACTGATGGGAATCTGATGGAGATAAAACACAACACAATCAGGAATCATGAATCAATTTATAAATCAGACACACAAACACATGATCTTTAATATAATAACCTGATCTAAACCTGTGTCACAGAACACATGATGTATATTCTCATATATATATTGTGTGAGTTTTAACAGTGTTTAATGAGAATATTATATAATAGTGCTGAGATGTTCAGAGATCTCAGACACACGGCTGAAGGTCTTCATTTCATTCCTCTATAAACTCTGTTCTACATTTCATTCAATACCAGTTTAACATAAATATATGTATAATGAAATGAAGTAATATATACTTTTGAAATTCTTTAAAATGTATTCAAATTAAAACAATTAATTAAAAAAAAAATCATTGTTATTTCTTGTCAAATATACTGCACAACAGAACTGGATAAATTAATGAAACAAATACAGTTGTTGTATGATATTCCTTTAAGTTATTATTATCATTATTATTATTATATTTTTGTGAATGTATAGCAGTCATATGTTTGGGACTTTTTTTTTAATTGAAGAATGACTGAACATTACAAACATTAACATGTAAATCCAAATACAATGTTTGGGACTTTTACTTTGACGGGTGTCGTGAGGGTGACATAACTTCCTGTTAGGACCGGAAGTGAGCTCTGTGCCTGTTCTCTGTGATGTGGAGCTGTTTGAAGCGATTATTATATGAAAGATGAGTTATTCTGCTGTTGAGTCGCTTCTCTGAGAGTTTGTGGCTCAGTTTGTCTGGTTTGTGTGTGTTTTACAGTCAGAGAGCAGCTAGCGTGTGATGCTAACAGTAGCCCTGCGCTTCCGCCATTTTGGGGTGAAAGTGACTCGGCAGTAAAGGCTGACATTTTTTCGGGGTGGGATTTTTTTTATTTTTATTGAATGCTTGATTAAAAAACAAAACAATAACAATTGTCATCGTCAAAACATAACAATACAACAACCGTTCAGGGACATTCAGTCCAAAGGAAGTGCCAAGTCCTTCAACAAAGTCATTGTTCTTAATGCTTTTATGTTTGTAGAGAACTCAATAGAATCAAAATACCTTTTCATTTCAAGTTTGAGTCTTAAAAAAGAGGTTTGCATTTAGAAAATTTACATTTATGAATATGATATTTAGCTAACAGGAAAATAAGGTTTATAAAATAAGCATCACTTTTTTCACATTCATGAAAGACAAAAATGACATTTCTATAAGTAAACTCAAAATTAGGATTCACATAACATTTGATAAAGTCAAGAATGTCATTGTCACACCAAAATGATGTTGTGTGAGAATTCCAGAATAAATGTAAAGAAGTTTCACTGTTTTCTAAACAGAAAGAACAGTTGGTATTAATATCATTCTTAAGTCTTTTAAGAGAGCTCTTATCCAGGTAAATTCTATGAATCAACTTAAATGCAATTTCTCTCATTTTGTTAGTAATTAAATATTTGTGAGGTAATGACCAAACTTTCTTCCAGAGAATATCACTTACGAAACTATTCCAATAAGAGATAACATAAGGCACAGAAATAGACTTCATCTGAAACAAAACGTCTCCGGTTACTATCGTAACCTCGGTTCCCTGAGAGCGGGAACGAGACATCACGGAGAATTCTCCTTATGGGAACTCCTTCCTTCCAACCTTTCCTGAAGTCCTATTGGCTCACGCCAGTCAAATGACTGGCCAATTGTCACGAAGTATGCACATCACATGCAAATACTGACAAGCTGAGAGGCAGTATAAAATGCGGTGCACGCGACAATTACGTCAGAATCGGATACTGAACGCCGCTTAGCTGGTCGTGCAGCGAGCACGGCGACCTCCGTGATGTCTTGTTCCCGCTCTCAGGGAACCGAGGTTACGATAGTAACCGGAGACGTTCCCTCTCGAGCTTTCACGAGACATCACGGAGAATTCTCCGTTATGGGAACGATATTCAATCCCGCCGTGAGAGAGGCTACGAGCAGCCCGTACAAGTTACACTCTAGCGAAGATAGAACACACACACACAATTCCCACAAATAGCGACGCTTGAAGGCGGGCTCGCAGCTGATAGGTGGAGATAAGCCAATAAGCGTCTAAAGCCCAGGTATACGAAATTTGCATATCTGGTCAGCAATAACATATGCTGCGCTGAGAAACAGGGCAGAAGCAAAAACAACAGCATTGTGAGTAGTGTAGCTTTCGTCAACGAAAATTATGACAAAATATCGTTGTCAACGAACCTTTATCACGTGACGAAAACGAGACGCAACGTAAATGCTGGTCATGTGACGATGACGATAATTAAATGTATAATGCAATATTGTTGACGAATAAAAATGAGAATAAATGTGGTTTACAAAATAAAAACTATGCTAAAATGTCTCTTCATTTTCGTTGACCAAAAAGGAGACGAAACAAAATGTTATAACGTTATTTCGTCTCGTTTAGTCGCGTTATTATTTTGCAGTATTTCTGTTTCATGTGACTTAACGTTACTTCAGGGGCTGTCAGGGTTGCCAGGTTTTCGCAACAAAACCCACCCCATTGCTACTCAAAAGTAGCCCAATCGCATTTCGAGGGGGGTTCCCCGGAAAAGTTCCAGGGTCTAAATATTTGGGGACTTGGCAACACTCTGCGCAGACGCAGGCGACGTCACTTCCTCAAGCTCTACTCGCGGCATTATTTAGAAGGCGACAACAAACAAAGTTAAGTATGACACAGAGAAAGGGACCGATGGCCGGCTTCATCTGACTTCAGTTTACAATCAATACAAGTAACAGATATTTAAATGTATGTGTGTGTACTTCTAACATGTTTGGTTGGTAAAATAAATGTAAATTCAAATCAGAGTGTCTTTGGATGTATTCTTAAGTCTATAAGGTAACAATAATATAATAAGATAACGTTGTTTGAAATGGGTTTGGCTAAAAGAACATTTTGGTTTCATCTGTACTGCTAGGTACTTATACTATATTGACTGGATTAAATAGAATTGCATTACTAAAAAGAGACTAAAATACAATTTTCATTGACTAAAACTAGACTAAATGTCATCAGTTTTCATTGACTAAAACTAGACGAAAATAGTCATCAGTTTTCGTCGACTAAAACTAGACGAAAATAGTCATCAGTTTTCGTCGACTAAAACTAGACGAAAATAGTCATGGATAATTCTGACTAAAATAAGACTAAAATGCTCAGACTTTTAGTTGACTAAAACTTGACTAGACTAAAAAGAGTATGAACGTGACTAAAACTAAAATGAAAATAGGCAGCCAAAAACAACACTAATTGTGAGAAGGCTGCACAGAGATAACTGTGTTAAACAGCAGTCAACACAAAACATGATGGTACACCAATAGAATATATATTGTATAACTGGAGCTGCACTGAGTGCAGGGCAGACAACAACAACAATAGCATAAAAGGGCTGCACAGAGTAATTACTGTGTGAGGCAGCAAACACATATGAATAGAGGTAGCATAAACGTGAATCAGTCACTCACCGACAGCACTTAGGAGGCCAAGGACTGACCGTCCAGCTTGTAAAACCTGGCAAGGTATTCTGAGAAGACCAGCCGACTGCAAAGCATATTTCCTGAATAGACATACCTCTCAACCATGCACAGGAGGCGATAACCCTTGTTGAGTAGACCCTAATGTGAAAGGGGCATTCCAAACCTTGGCTCGTATAAGCAGCCGTGATAGCGTCCACAATCCAATGGGAAGCCTCTGTTTTGATACGGCCCTTCGCACAACCACCGTAGCACACAAGATAGCTGGTAAGATTGCCGAAAGCTGGCCGAACGGTCGATGTAAATCCTCGGGCACACCGAATCTGAGCATTCGCATCATGTGAGGTCGATGACTTAGAAGACAGGGCAGACAGCGAAACAGTCTGCGTTCTGAAGGGGGTAGATAGTGATTTTAAGCACGTGATTCTCGGCCAGAGAGTGATGCCGCAGTCACCGGGTCCAAAGTGAATACAGTCGCTGTCCACAGAAAATGCATGTAAATCCCCTATGCGTTTAGCCGAAGGAAGGGCAAGAAGAAGTGCACTTTGAGAGTCCTTCATATCAACGGATGCTAAAGACTCTAGTTGTAGCTGTGAAAGAGCTATTAACACCACCTCTAGGACCCAGGGCGGGACTGAAGGAGGGTGCGGGGATGCAATCTACAAGAAAACTCACCACCAGCGCGTGCCTACCAATCGATTACCCCGCCCAGCGGGGAACGAAACAAGGCAATAGGGTCCATGTAGACTTTCAGTGTTGATAGTAAAGATCCACTATCCTGTCTATACCGTAGAAAACGCAGAACATCCGACACGGAGCAAGCTGATATGACCATAACGGAACTATTTCACAAACATTTCAGAGCATACAAATGCCTCGTAGAGGGTGTCCGCGCCTCCGAGAGCATGTCGAGCACAAGAGAATGCAGGGCACTCCGCTCCTCTGATATCCCCGAAGCAACCACACATGAAGGCTCCACAACTCCGGGTTCGGGTGCCACCCCGAACCACTCATCTGAGATAGCAGATCCTTCCTGATGGGGATTGGCCAGGGCGATGCCACCAGCAGCTCTGTCTGGTCCGGGAACCAAAGCTGGTTCGGCCAGTTCGGGGCGATGATTATCACCGAAGCACCTCTTTTTTTTTTTTTTATATACAGCCTGGCTGCTGGCCAGTGCGATGTCAGTGCGTCCCCCTTCAGCGGGGAGAGAGACAGGGAGAAGAACAGCAGGCAATGTGCTTTCTCACGCTCGTGGCGAACAGATCCACCTCCGCTGCCCCATAGCGAGTCCAAATCATCTGAACCGACTCAGGGTGCAACCTCCACTCTCCTTGAGAAATCCCCTTCCTCGAAAGCATGTTTGGGACTTTTCCAAGGCAGGCAGCGAAGAGTGCAAGTAGCAGTTGCAAGCGAATTCGTAATTTAATTTATTTTTTCTTTGTCTTCACCACCTGGATACTTGTGTAAAATGTTGAGAGGTTCAATTTAAAAAATACTTAATAAATAAAATAAAATAAAAAACTAAAAATACTGCAAGTGATGTCACTTGCGGAAGTGCAGGTGTCTGAGAGTGCAAGTCTGAGAGTGCAAGTGCATGTCTGCAGCCAAATGTAACTGGCCAAATCACCTCCACTGGCCCTTATTCTATTCATTTCAGTTCAAGTTTATCTGTATAGCGCTTTTCACAATACAAATCGATGCAAAGCAGCTTTACAGAAAATTTAAGTTTCTACAATATATCTAGGAGTAGGTTATTAGTGGCGGCAGAAATGGTAATTCAAGGTACTGATGTTTGCCTACAAGACCACAACTGGCACTGCACCAATATACCTAAACTCGCTAGTTCAAACTTATGCGCCCTCCAGAAGCTTGCGTTCTGCAAGTGAACGACGTCTTGTGGTGCCATCCCAAAGAGGTACCAAATCACTCTCACGGACCTTTTCCTGGACTGTGCCCAGCTGGTGGAATGACCTCCCGATCTCAATTCCAACAGCTGAGTCTTTAGCCATTTTCAAAAAACATCTAAAGACGCATCTTTTTCGCCAGCACCTGACTAACTAATTCTATTTAATAAAAAAAAAAAAAAATCCTAGCTACGTGTCCTGTGCTAGACTAACTGAGACTTGTCATGTCACTTGAATACTGTTGCTCTCTCAATTGTCTGATTGCTTCTATTGTTCTCCTCATTTGTACGTCGCTTTGGATAAAAGCGTCTGCTAAATGATTAAATGTAAATGTAATGTAAATGTAAATGTACAGTAAATATCATGCAGTTAGTTAAATTATAGGGGTGGGAATCTTTTGGAATCTCTCGATTCGATTCGTATCGATTCTTAGGGTCACATTTCGATTAAAAATCGATTCACGATTGTTTCGATTCATGATTCAAAATCGATTCTCGATTCAAAAACGATTCTCCAATTTGAATCAAATTTCGACTTGATATATATTATTTATTTATATTTTATTCCAGTTTGTGGTTTAGTGTTACTTTTTTTGTTCCTATTTGACTGTGATGGACAGTCCTAAAGAAAGAAAAATACCACTGCATCAAAAACCTGAAATTTATTTTGTTTCCTTTTCTTGCACATTAAACAACTTAGTATATATATATATATAAAAAAAGACAAAATATTTTTACAAAAATACGGTGGTGAATGCACAAATTAAATAAAAGTTGCTAAATGTATATGCAATGTGCAACAGTAACAATAACTTGTTATTGTAAATACATTAACAAAAAAAAAACACCTGCTGGATTCAGATTTAAAGTGCTTTTAGAACAAACAGCATTAACAAATATCAGAACATTCACAAATCTAAATACATTAACAAATGCATTCAAAACTGGATTTAGATTTAAAGTAGCAGCTTCACTTTAAAATGCGTCTTGACCTCAGAATTTAGTAACTTACGTTTCTCTAATAACTGGAAGAACTAGGTTCTTTTGCAGAAAAAGAAGCTGATCTACATGTTCCGCAGAAAGTGTGCTTCTCTGTGCAGTTACTATTCGTATTACTATTCTACTTTTCCAAATGCTTGCCCTCGCGGAAAATGGGGCTGGATGTATTATTTGTCTTTCCTCTTCCATGGCTTGCGCATACTCTGTCCTCTGCACTCTAATCTGTCCGGGTGGCGCACAAACTCTTGCGGTTGGCTTCCGTCTTTTTAGTACGACCACAGCACGTTATTTTTTTTAAATAACATTTTTAAAAAAATATCGATTTTTAAAACTTTTGAATCGATTCGAATCGTAAGAACATTGAATCGCGATTCATACATGAATCGATTTTTTCTCCCACCCCTATTAAATTACATGTAATCAAACAGATGGTGACGATTATACAATATATTACCAAAAGCACTGTGTTAGTGTTAGTCATGACCTCCTAATAATCCCCATCTACTGAACTGACTCTCTCTCTCTCTCTCTCTCTCTCTCTCTCTCTCTCTCTATCTATCTCTCTCTCTCTCTCTCCAGCTGTGTGTGACTGCCGTCCAATCATCACCTCTTCCAGCAGCAGTCAGTTTTTTATATATATACAGTGGCATGCGAAAGTTTGGGAACCCCTTGTAGAATCTGTGAAAATGTGAATAATTTTAACATAATAAGAGAGATCATACAGAATGCATGTTATTTTTCATTTAGTACTGTCCTGAGTAAGATATTTTACATAAAATATGTTTACATATAGTCCACAAGACAAAAAAATAGCTGAAATTATTCAAATAACCCCGTTCAAAAGTTTGGGAACCCTTGGTTCTTAATACTGTGTGAGGTTACCTGGATGATCCACGACTGTTCTTTTGTTTTGTGTTGGTTGTTCATGAGTCTCTTGTTTGTTCTGAACAGTTGAACTGAGCACTGTTCTTCAGAAAAATCCTCCACGTTCTGTAGATTCTGCAGTTTTCCAGCATTTTTGCATATTTGAACCCTTTCCAGCTGTGACTGTATGATTTTGAGATCCATCATTTCACACTGAGGACAATTGATGGACTCAAACATAACTATTAAAAAAGGTTGAAACATTCACTGATGCTCCAGAAGGAAACACGATGCATTAAGAGCCAGGGGGTGAAATTTTTTCTTTCATGGAAACAAGACTAAATACCTTATATTATTTATTTTATTAGTACTTTTTAAACCATATTCATGTGCATATTTATTTGAGCGGTACCATTTTAAATGGCAGTTTTCTTCAAAACATCGGAGATGCAGAGCACATTATAAGTCCGCTGTATGCAGATTTTAATGAAAGTGCGCATCCCTCACACTCATTCTGAGAATTATTTTTCATGAGCACAAATCCGTCAAAGAGGAGTATCTCAGGACTGTAGGTTAGTGGTGTAGAAATCAAGTTTAAATGAGGCTAATCTGATAAATGACGTTCACTTGATAACATCTTTCTGTGACGTCTTGAAGTAACCCAATAATCAGAATTTCCTTCAGGATTTCCAGTGTGGTTGGATGCATTGATGACAAACGTATCCCCACCATCACACCTTATGAAAATGATGCTGATTACTGTATGGAATGGAAGGATGCCAGATGGAGGGGTAGTACGAGCTGTAACCACCACCACAGCTGTTAAATAAACTAATTATTCACATTTTTTTAGTCATCTTTATTTCCTAATACAAAAGCAAAAGTTATTCTTTTTACTTTTGGATTTTAGAAATCTTCCAATACTTGACCATCACCTCTTCATCTGTCAGTGGTGCTGCAGGTTCTCCCTCTGCCTTCTTGCTGTCGACAAGTCAGTAGTTATTTTTATTACTCTAATTAAGAAATGTAACAGGCTGATTAGAGAATATTTAATTATGTGAAAAGAGTGTTAGACTATGTGGAAAAAGCTGCAGCGCGTTGAAATAGACATTGAATGATATTTAATGTCAAATGTTTGTAAAGTCATTTAGCACACACCCATGAACCTTTCATGTTCAAAGCTTTACCTTGATTGAATTGTGTTTTTATACTTCATTTTTAGCTGCTGCCATGTTCTTGTTTCTTCTTGGTCTTTTTCCTTTTTTTCTTTCTTTTTTTTGTGGCCATGGGATACCATTAAAACGAATATTATTTCAATAATTTACAGTTTTCACCATTGATATTATAACGGTTATTAAGTTATTGACAGTTATTAAGAATTAAAGTTATGCATTGACGGAAGTATGCGCGCTGACGTCTTTTTGGCGGGAGCTGTTGCCATGGTGAATCGTAATTTCACAGCTCCACTGATCATGACTTTTCATAGTCGTGGTGCACGCGCTAAACTCAGAGTCAACCTACTTAGAGTTGAGTAAACTAACACAATTCAGCCGTTCTGTAACCGAGAACTCTGAGTTTCCCATCTCAGAGTAAGTCAACTCTGAGTTCAAGTTTAAACTCAGAGTTGGTTGAACCTCCTTATTGAAATGGGCCCCAGGAGTCAGCTGCACAATATACACAAACATTCAACCATTCCATCTCTGAAATGCCTTTGACTGAAAATTGAGTGTTTAATCTTGTCATTTTACATTATTGACACTATTTTCCCATTTTGATATTGTGCAGTTACTTTGACACAATTTGTATTAAAAGCGCTATATAAATAAAGGTGACTTGACTTGACACACACACACACACACACACACAAACACACTTCACTCGCACACACACGTCACTCGCCCATACACACACACACTTCACTCGCACACACATCACTCGCACACAAACACACGTCACTCGCACACAAACACACGTCACTCGCGAGAGAGATCGTAGGGCACCTTGTCGCAAAAAAAATATTTATTGCCCCTCATAAAAATCCCATCCACCAAGCCCCCAATCCCTCCCTCCCTCCCGCCATAACTGGACATCTGTTTTGGACACCTGTTGTACACCCCCACCCATCTAGATGAGGTACTGGTTATCCAGTCCAGGGTGTTTAAGGAATTTATGACTGTTTTTGTGTGTGAGGGCCGTTGTAATGTGATTTTAAACTTTAAATGGTGAAATCGTGTTAAAGGGTTGTTTTTATTAAAGTGTTTTCACATCAAATATACGTGTAAAACGCACAGTGATTGTTTTACCTACAAGTCAAGATGTGTTGGTGTAATTAAAACAATTTTAGGCAAAGTTAGAAAATAAAGCATTAGATACGTTAGTTTTTCTATCATTACAATTATAGATAGTTTGACAAAGTTAAATAAAAAGAAGTGTTTTTTCATCAAACAAAAAAGCACCAAACACGTTTGTAACAAAGTTCGTAGATCGGGAAGAAGGAGGCGGGAACCGGCGAACATTCAAAATACTTTAATAAAAATAAACAAACACAAAAGTAAAGCGGCAGCCCCTCACAGACGACTGCCGCACACAAAACACCAAATAAAATCCAGGCCTGGTCCTCTCTCGTCTTCCACTGTCGTCGCTCCTCCTTTTATCCTTCCGGAGCTCCTCCGTGGGACTCGAGACCGGTGAGTGGTGCAGATGTCGCTCATTATCACTAACTCCACCGGCCTCGCTCCGTTCCCACGGCTCTCGGCCCCGCCCCACTCATCACATACCCCCATCGCCCCTCGCAGGCCGGCGGGTACTCCCGAGACTGAGCTCTACTCCCCCCCCCCTCCTGGGGGGGCCCGTCCGGGCGGCCGCGGCGTACCTGGGGGTAAGGACAGACGAGGCGAGAGAAAAGGAGACGGAAGGATGAGGAGAGACAGAGGGGAGAGAGGAAAAAAAAAAAAATTCTCGGTCCGGTTCCCCGACACACTGCCGCTCGGTCCTCAACCAGCTGAGGGGCTCTCACTCGCGGTGCAATGCAATGGTACTGGACATCTTTGGTGGACGGCCTAACGCTCCTCCGCCTCCTGGCGGACGGCGATGGCTCCTCCGGTCGAGGGTAGCCGGCAGCGAGTCCCCCGTTCCCTGCTCCTCCCCAGACATGGCGGATGGCAGCAGGCTCCGGCCTCCTGGCGAACGGCGCCGACTCCTCCGCTCCCTCTTGGACGGCAGCCACCCCTCCTCGAACCAGGAGCACGGCAGCGAGCCTTCCGTCCCACCTGATCTTCTATCATTCCAGCACCACCGCCTCGGGCAGCCACTCGCGGTCTCCGCTTCTCCGTGCTGTCCGACCTCCTCAGCACCGCGATCCCCTCAGCAGCGAGGGCTGAGTCACACCTGCTGTGCGGTTTGTGATTGTAGCTCTGCTTTTTTATTGAATCTTCACCTTACTTTCACTCTGTTGTTTAAAGTGATAATATATAACTTAATTCCCACCATATTTCTGGTATTATCTATCAAACTAATCTGATCGTTCGCTTTTAAAACCGCGAGTGCAGCGCGTTATCATTCGCTAGCCGGTTAGCTTGTCACTCGCGGTTCCATTCGCGCCTATTATTGTTTTCTTTTTTTCTCGCTCTGTTTTCACTTCTCTCTCGCTCCGTTTTTCACGAGTTCATCAAACAACAGTGGTAAGTGGAGTGGTAAGTGGTAAGTTAAGTTGGTATCATTCATCAATCACGGTGAGTAATGGCTTCTTCTCCTGCTATTGTTATTTGCACAGTCTGCCACATGTATAGTTTATCTCTCTCTGTCGGCGATGAGGGATTCACATGTGATAAATGCAGGGAAATAGTTAGGCTGACAGAGAAGGTTTTAGAACTAGAGACACGCATCCAAACTTTAGTTGAGGACAGTAAGAATGTGAGGGCAGTAGATATTGCTTTGGATGTGATTAGCTCAGGGATTCCTGTACATGGTTCGGTTCCGGCATTAGTGCCCCCGCAGCAGGGCAACTGGGTGACTGTGAGGCAGCATAGTCGCGGGTCAAAACACCGCTCTTCCATTCTGATCAGAACATCAAACAGGTTCTCCCCACTCAGTGACACACCCACTGAGAAACCTGGTGAAAGTGCTCTAGTTATTGGCGATTCTATTGTACGGAACGTGAAAATAGAGACACCAGCCACCATAGTCCATTGTTTACCTGGAGCCAGAGCGCCTGACATCCTGAGATCACTAAAAATAATGTTAAAGAGGTGTGTGAACTTGCAAGTACGATGTCAGACACTGTAATATGCTCTGGCCCGCTCCCTGCTTACCGGGGTGATGAGATTCATAGCAGACTCTCATCTTTAAATGGCTGGATGTCTAAGTGGTGCCCGCAAAACAACATAGGTTTTATAGACAATTGGACGAGTTTTTGGGGCAGACCTGACCTGTTGAAAAGAGATGGTGTTCATCCCTCCTGGGGTGGTGCCGCTCTTCTCTCTAGAAATTTGGCACATAGTCTTAGAGTTCATACTTGACTAACTGGAGCCCAGGTCAGGAAGCAGACAGACTGGCTAAACCGACCGTCTGCTAGCCGCCTCACGTCACAGAAGTCAGTTAATTCTCAGCACATAGAGACTCCTTCACCTAGATATCACACTATAGAGACTGTGTCTGTTCCCCGAACTAGAAAATACAGAAAACGTCAAAAACTATTTATGAGTAACCATTTAATTGATGTTCAACAAATAAAAAATGTTTACAATACACAAAAACAATTGATAAAACTTGGTTTACTGAATATCAGGTCCCTTTCTACAAAATCACTTTTTGTAAATGATTTGATTAATGATCATAACCTAGATTTGCTCTGTTTGACAGAAACATGGCTAAAACCAGATGAATACATTGTTTTAAATGAGTCCACCCCCCAAGATTACTGTTACAAAAATGAGCCACGTCCAAAAGGCAAAGGGGGAGGTGTTGCTACAATTTATAACAATATTCTCAGTATTTCTCAGAAGACAGGCTTTAAGTATAACTCCTTTGAAGTAATGGTGCTTCATATAAAATTATCTAGAGAAAAAAGTATTAATGATAAATCCCCCGTAACAATTGTACTGGCTACTGTATACAGGCCACCAGGGCACCATACAGACTTTATTAAAGAATTTGCTGATTTTCTATCAGAGTTAGTGCTGGCTGCAGATAGAGTCCTAATTGTGGGTGATTTTAATATCCATGTTGATAATGAAAAAGATGCATTAGGATCAGCATTCATAGACATTCTGAACTCTATTGGGGTTAGACAACACGTTTCAGGACCTACTCATAGTCGAAATCATACTCTAGATTTAATACTGTCACATGGAATTGATGTTAGTGGTGTTGAAATTCTGCAGCAAAGCGATGATATATCAGATCATTATCTAGTCTTGTGTAAACTCCATATAGTTAAAGCTGTAAATTCTACTCCTTCTTATAAATATGGTAGAACCATCACTTCTACCACAAAAGACTGCTTTGTAAGTAATCTTCCTGATTTATCTCAATTCCTCAGCATATCCAACAGCTCAGAACAACTTGATGATGTAACAGAAACTATGAACTCTCTCTTTTCTAGCACTTTAGATACAATTGCTCCTTTACGCTTAAGGAAGATTAAGGAAAAGAGTCCAACACCGTGGTATAATGAGCACACTCGCACCCTAAAGAGAGCAGCCCGGAAAATGGAGCGCAGCTGGAGGAAAACAAAACTAGAGGTATTTCGTTTAGCTTGGCGGGAAAGTACCATATCCTACAGAAAAGCTTTAAAAACTGCTAGATCTGATTACTTTTCGTCTCTTTTAGAACAAAACAAACATAACCCCAGGTATTTATTCAATACAGCGGCAAAATTAACAAAAAATAAAGCATCAACAGGTGTTGACATTTCCCAACATCACAGCAGTAATGATTTTATGAACTACTTTACTTCCAAGATTGATACTATTAGAGATCAAATTGTAACCATGCAGCCGTCAGCTATATCATCACATCAAATAGTGCACTATAGATCCCCAGAGGAACAATTCCACTCATTCTCTACTATAGGAGAGGAAGAATTGTATAAACTTGTTAATTCATCTAAACCAACAACATGTATGTTAGACCCTATTCCAACTAAACTACTAAAAGAGGTGCTTCCAGAAGTCATAGATCCTCTTTTGGCTATTATTAATTCGTCATTGTCTTTAGGATATGTCCCCAAAAACTTTAAATTGGCTGTTATTAAGCCTCTCATTAAAAAACCACAACTTGACCCAAAAGATCTAGTTAATTACAGACCGATCTCGAATCTCCCTTTTCTGTCAAAGATATTAGAAAAGGTTGTATCCTCACAATTATATTCCTTCTTAGAGAAAAATTATATCTGTGAGGATTTCCAGTCAGGATTTAGACCGTATCATAGTACTGAGACTGCTCTCATTAGAGTTACAAATGACCTGCTCTTATCATCTGATCGTGGTTGTATCTCTCTATTAGTTCTACTGGATCTTAGCGCTGCGTTCGACACTATCGATCACAACATTCTTCTGAATAGACTAGAAAACTTTGTTGGCATTAGTGGAAGTGCATTAGCATGGTTCAAATCGTACTTATCTGACCACCATCAATTCGTAGCAGTGAATGAAGAGGTATCATATCGATCACAAATGCAGTATGGAGTTCCTCAAGGCTCAGTACTAGGGCCGTTACTTTTCACGCTTTACATGTTACCCTTGGGAAATATCATTAGGAAACATGAGGTTAGCTTTCACTGTTATGCTGATGATACTCAGCTCTATATTTCTTCACGGCCTGGTGAAACACACCAAATTGAGAAACTTATGGAATGCATAGTCGATATAAAAAACTGGATGACGAGTAATTTCTTACTGCTAAATTCTGAAAAAACAGAGGTGTTACTTATCGGACCTAAAACCCCCACAAGTAATAACCTAGAACACTGTCTAATACTTGATGGCTGCTCTGTAAATTCTTCGTCATCAGTCAGGAACCTAGGTGTGCTATTTAATAGTAATCTCTCCTTTGACAGCCACGTTTCTAGCATTTGTAGAACTGCATTTTTTCATCTTAAAAATATATCTAAACTGAGACCTATGCTCTCAATGTCAAATGCAGAAATATTAATTCATGCGTTTATGACCTCAAGGTTAGATTATTGTAATGCTTTATTGGGTGGCTGTTCTGCACGCTTAATAAACAAACTACAGATGGTTCAAAATGCAGCAGCTAGAGTTCTTACTAGAACCAGGAAGTATGAGCACATTAGCCCGGTTCTGTCAACACTGCACTGGCTCCCTACTAAACAACGTATAGATTTTAAAATCTTGTTAATTACTTATAAAGCCCTGAATGGTTTAGCTCCTCAGTACTTGAGCGAACTCTTATCGCATTATAGTCCTTCACGTCCACTGCGTTCTCAAAACTCTGGCCATTTGATAATACCTAGAATATCAAAATCGACTGCAGGCGGCAGATCTTTTTCCTATTTAGCGCCCAAACTCTGGAACAATCTACCAAACACTGTTCGGGAGGCAGACACACTCTGTCAGTTTAAATCTAGATTAAAGACCCATCTCTTTAACCTGGCGTACACATAACACACTAATACACTTCTATTATTCAAATCCGTTAAAGGATTGTTAGGCTGCATTAATTAGATCAACCGGAACCGGGAACACTTCCCATAACACACGATGTACTTGTTACATCGTAAAAATATGGACATCTACGCTAATATTAGTCTGTTTCTATCTTATTCTGTTTTTCAGTCCGTGTCCGGATCAGATGGTGGATTGGCGCCGGGAGATGATGACTGCGGCCCAGATTGTCGGCGGAGGCCGGACCCCTGGATGAGCCCCGGGGACATAATCCCAGTGAAGACCTCAACTTAAACTACAATAAAACTAAAAATATAATAAAATACCTAACTATATAATACTATTATTGTTAGAAATTGCAATAATATTAAAATAGAAATATAATACATTTAAAGTTTTAATTAAAACAATAAATAAATAATAATATCCTGGCCAGAGGAGAACTGGCCCCCCGACTGAGCCTGGTTTCTCCCAAGGTTTTTTTCTCCATTCTGTCACAGAGGGAGTTTTGGTTCCTTGCCGCTGTCGCCTCTGGCTTGCTCAGTTGGGGACACTTAATTTCTAGCGATTATCGTCAATTTAATTTCATAGATATTATTTATACTAAACTTAGCTAGACAATGACATCTTTGAATTCAATAATGAAATGCCTTTAACTGAAAATTGAGTGTTTAATCCTATTATTATACATTACTGATACTCTATCCTCCAACTTGATACTGTTAAGTGCTTTGACACAATCTGTATTGTTAAAAGCGCTATATAAATAAAGGTGACTTGACTTGACTTGACTTCTTCTGACAGCATGTCCCTCCTTCCTCCCGGGTTTCGGCACCAATGTAACAAAGTTCGTAGATCGGGAAGAAGGAGGCAGGAACCGGCGAACATTCAAAATACTTTAATAAAAATAAACAAACACAAAAGTAAAGCGGCAGCCCCTCACGGACGACTGCCGCACACAAAACACCAAATAAAATCCAGGTCTGGTCCTCTCTCGTCTTCCACTGTCGTCGCTCCTCCTTTTATCCTTCCGGAGCTCCTCCGTGGGACTCGAGACCGGTGAGTGGTGCAGGTGTCGCTCATTATCACTAACTCCACCGGCCTCGCTCCGTTCCCACGGCTCTCGGCCCCGCCCAAATCTTCACAACGTTCGTTAACATTAGAAAATTATGTCTTATCTTACTGTGTTGTGAAATAAAAAATATCAGACCATTAAGTAAGATCATACAGTTTAAAAGTAAAAAAGAGCCGTCATTTAAAAATAAACGAACTTCGTTAAAACAACCGTATCCGGTTGATCCGGTTGACAATTGATTCCTTTTATTTATTCTTTGTTTTTGTCAAGTTTAACCCTACTGACTTATTATATAACCAGACTTTTAAAAATGAAACTATACAAGTTTCCTTTTAAACATGCATATCTAGTACGTAGGAAAAAAATAAATAAAAATAATGTTGTTTGGTTTATTTTATTTAGTTATTCACAATTGATTCCTTTTATTTACTCTTTGTTTTTGTCAAGTTTAACCCTACTGACTTGTTATATAACCAGACATTTTCACTTTTAAAAGTTAGATAATACAAGTTTCCTTTTAAACAAAAATCACTAATCCACAGGCCTTTATTTTATTTAATTATTCACACTTAATTTAGTCATGCCTATTATTTACTCTTTGATTTTTGTCAAACTTAAGTCATCTTGCTGTGATGTCAGCATAAAAAAATTAGATTAGGCCTACACAAGTTTTATTCCTAAACATACAACTCTGTTTTGTTTTATTTAGTTATTTACACTTAATTCCTTTAATTCTTCTTTGATTTTGTCAATCTTAACTTCCGATGTGGTATAACAGTTAAAACGCACGTATGCACGTGCAAATATCTGACAGGAACGAAACCAAATGTTTTTTGTTTCATACCGGGTAATAAAATCAATACAGGATTTCTCTTTGATTTTCCACCCGTAAGGTTTGTGGCCGGTGTGTTATCTAACAATTGAAACAGACGCATGTAATTAGACATCTAAAATTTTACAACATGCACCTGCGAGTGTGCAGGGTCTTCGGGGGGGGGGCTGTCGACTTTGGCCTAAAGTTCAGCGATCAAAGGACAGCCATCGCATCTATTTTATGACATACAACTGCGTGTGTGAACATTGTCAAAAGATCATCGGAATGGTTCACTGGATGGTCAACACACACACACACACACACACACTAAAACAACTCCTACATTTAAACATTTAGACTTTTACAAATGAAAACTTTTAGAAGCACACCTGGTATCTCTACAAGATGACAAATATCTTACTGATACAGACGTGTTAAGATGTTAAGTATGTGTGAAACATGTTTAAAGTTCAGTATTACTGTTAAAAATAGTAATATTGTAAATTATTATAAATTTTAAATGTGTAAAATCGTATATGTTGTTTTTACTTTTTGTTGTTAAGAAATGTTTTCATTTTAATCTAGCCTGTAGTTAGTATATCTGTACTGTAAAAGAACAAATATACATTTTCACTTAAAACTTCTCTGTAAAATAATTACACCTACAGTTTTAAACATGTTTAAAAAGTTTGAAACACATTGTGTGTCACTAAAGCAAGTCATGATGTCTATTGTCTTTAAATTAAACTTTAGTTTTATTCTTTAATTTCTTTAAAATAGCCTGATGATAATTGTCACGATCCACTCTGGAGCAGGGAAAACGAGGAGGCAAGGAACTTCATGGAACTTTAAACTTTTAATCAAAAACACAGAGATCGCGGGAGACACAGTACACAACTAAATGACGTTAATACAGCACACAGAAGCAGGGAAACACAGGGTATTTAAAGGGGAGACTAAACTAGATAATCACTAACACAGGGCTGGGGACTAATCAACTAAAGACACAGGGCTGGGAACTGATAATAACAAATTATGACAGGAACAGGAACTAACCAAATATGGGCACGAGAGGAGGGGAAACACGTGACAAGGGGAACACAGGACTGACAGTACTCCCCCCTCCCAAACGGTGCGTCCCGCACCGTACACCATCCAACGGGGAGGGGGGGGGTGTGCTCTGGAGGCCTTAAGGGACATGGAGACAGGACAGGACAGGAGGCCTCCAGGGCGGCGCCCATTCTGGGAGCCATGGCAGAGCGGGGATGTCGGGAGGCCATGGCGGGTCAGGGGACTCAGGAGGCCATTGCGGATCTGGGGTCTTGGGAGGCCATGGCGGATCTGGGGTCTCGGGAGGCCATGGTGGAACAGGAGACTCGGGAGGCCATGGCGGAGCAGGAGACTCTGGGACTATATTTCCAGGTGGTTCAGGGAGCTCCGTGGCCTTGGTCCTAGGCCCGGCCACACAGACTGAGGATATATAGCCCCCCCCAAAAAATTTTCTTGGGGAAGTTCCCCTCTGGTGGGCACTCTGGAGGAGCGGACGTTTGAGGGCGCTCTGGAGGAGCGGGCACTAGGGGGTGCTCTGGAGGAGCGGGCCCTTGGGGGCGCTCTGGAGGAGCGGGCACTAGGGGGCGCTCTGGAGGAGCGGGCACTAGGAGGCGCTCTGGAGGAGCGGACTCTTGAGGGCGCGGGCACTTGAGGGCGCTCGGCAGGCGCGGGCACTTGAGGGCGCTCGGCAGGCGCGGGCACTTAAAGGGGGCAGGCGAGGAGCGGCCACCGGAGGGCGCTGGCGAGGAGCAGCCACCGGAGGGCGCTGGCGAGGAGCAGCCACCGGAGGGCGCTGGCGCTGGCGAGGAGCAGCCACCAGAGAGCACTGGCGAGGAGCAGCCACCGGAGAGCACTGGCGTGGAGCAGCCACCGGAGGGCACTGGCGAGGAGCCGCCTCTTGGGGGCGCTCTTGAGAGCTGGACGGAACCAGCAGAGGCTCTGGAGAGCTGGACGGAACCAGCTGGGGCTCTGGAGAGCTGGACGGAACCAGCTGGGGCTCTGGAGAGCGCAGTCGAGGAGCGGGCACTGGAGGGCACTGGCGTGGAGCAGCCACCGGAGGGCACTGGCGTGGAGCAGGCACTGGAGAGCTCTGGCGATTAATGTTGATTGAGCTTGCCATATTCCCTGCCGGCGGGCTTGCCACACTCACCGCCGGCGGGCAATGGAGAGCCACGGTTGACGGGCTGGTTCCAACTCGGGCCCGGACACTTCCCAGACACAGGTAAACCCCTTCTCTCCAAGACAATCCTGTGGTGTCTGGGAGGTCTATGGGGCGATGGTAACAGGCCCCGTGCCGGAACAGGTGGAGGAGGGCCGCGTCCTGCACCTCCGTCACTGCGGCGAGCCCACAGAATTCCCCGGCGTACTACATGAAGGGCAGGTCCCGCCGGATGAGGGCGAAGAGGCGGGCGGCGAACTCCATACCGTCCTTCTCTTCTTTTTTGGGTGCTGTATTCTGTCACGATCCACTCTGGAGCAGGGAAAACGAGGAGGCAAGGAACTTCATGGAACTTTAAACTTTTAATCAAAAACACAGAGATCGCGGGAGACACAGTACACAACTAAATGACGTTAATACAGCACACAGAAGCAGGGAAACACAGGGTATTTAAAGGGGAGACTAAACTAGATAATCACTAACACAGGGCTGGGGACTAATCAACTAAAGACACAGGGCTGGGAACTGATAATAACAAATGATGACAGGAACAGGAACTAACCAAATATGGGCACGAGAGGAGGGGAAACACGTGACAAGGGGAACACAGGACTGACAATAATAAAGTGTTTTTTTCACATGAGTAGATAATTCTTCGGATGTGTTTGTGACAAACACGTCATTTTTTACTTCAGAAAAGTTTTTCAAATGTATGACTGAACTTTTCTCATCTCACAGACCAACGTTTCAAATTATTTACCCGTGGTGTTTAACAGCCAGAGAGAATACATGTTGTTTTCATGAAACCTTTATCGGTGTAAATTTCTCACCTAGAACACAAAACTTGTACATTTTGACTATTTGACTCTTTTGTAGGTAGCATGTCATTTGAAATGGTTTACTAAAAGATTAAAGCATCAGCATCTGTGTTTTCAACATGAAAGAGTTGTACAAGGATGTTTCAACTATTATCGTCGTTTCTTTTTGACCCTAACAAACTGGTAATGAATTTTCTATGGCAGGTTTTACAATGTACAGCTCTCATACTATGTGTGTAAATAGTTGTGCTACAACATTTATGATTATTTTTGAATGCCAACAGATTTTGTTAGGGATGTGACGTATCTAAGAATAATAATCTTTTGTAAATGATTTTTTTTTCTTACACCGGTAGTTTTAGTCATATTATCAAGAGTTCAGATGGTCGTTCACAATTGTTTGTTGGACTGTGTATGTTTTTAGGTGAAGACAACTCTTTCACAACTCTTCCATGCTCTTGTAAAAAGTATTGATACATTTCATCCATAATCATCCAAGAGACAAAATCACTAAGAAAGAGAGTATAGCAAGACAAGAAAATGTTTAGAATGCAGATAGAATTCAGGAAATCTGATTCCTAAACAATTGTGAAAGTTTATTAAACACGGATTTGTAAATTATATTTTTTTACTCCACTGGATTTAGTCATCTTGCTCAGATAGCAGACGACACAATTCACATTTCGTTTCTTTGTCTGTATTTGTTTTAAGACTCCTCCACAAGTTCATGCTAAACTTTGCACGGGGAAAGCGTGCATGACGAGTACATACTTAATTAAGAAAATCATTGAACATTTGACTGAACTTTTTATTATTTTGACAAACCTCCAATTCAAATTACTTCCCTCGAGGCGCTTGTCCACATAATCTTTTTCAACACAACGCCATTAAAGAATGTTATCAGTCACTATCGCCAGCTTCTGTAACTCAAATAAAGCGACATCTCTGGTGGACGTAAACATCTACAATGGGTGCATGTGGTAAACATCTTTGTTTTTCCACTTCTGTCATATTTGTTAGATGTAATGTAAACAATATTTTGATAACTATGATGTTCCACGCTTTTGTAAAGGTTATAGAACTAATTCAAACATAATCTTTACATAGGAATTATCTTTGCTCAAAGCTAATAGACTAAAATCATTGAATTACAAAATGCAAAAGTGTATACATTTAAGAAAAAGTGCTATAATGTATACAGAATACAGAAAACCACCTCTTGATCTACTGTGACTGACATTTTACTAAATCAGATGATCAGGATTATGGATGGCGCGGCTCACATTTTGGTTGTCGGACTGTATACATCATTACTATGACTGTACTGTAGGTGAGGTCTTCTCTCTGAGAGCCATCAGCATTCAGTGTTTATAGAAATAAATTAAAATTAAGAAAAAATTCTTGAGAGTGTTTGACTAAGTCGGTATGGTTTAGCGGTTAGGATCATATGGTCCCATATGGTCTAGCGGTTAGGATTCCTGGTTTTCACCCAGGTGGCCGGGGTTCGACTCCTGGAATTATGGGAAGTAATGTTTTTGGGAAGTCGTGACCTAAGGGTTAGAGAGTCGGCCTCGTAATCCAAAGGTAATGTTCACGGTGTGTGTGTGTGTTCACTGCTGTGTGTGGGCACTTTGGAGGGGTTAAATGCAGAGCATGAATTCTGAGTATGGATCACCATACTTGGCCGTATGTCACTTTCACTTCTTTTTTTTTAAGGTCAATTATCTATCTATTTGATGTGAGGACCCCCATTAAGTTTAGACACGAAAATTAAGGCGTTCTGTTTTACACTTACAACTGAAACATATCTAACCATTGTGGTCAAAGCTACATATTCAGTAAAGTTTGAGGTTGTACACAGTGTTGAAAAGGCTACAGACACAAAATATCAAGGATTTTTTTTTTGTGCTCCCCATGTAACTCAAGAGTCCAAGTCACTAAGAAAAGTATCATATGAATACAGAAAACCCACTCATGATCATCTGGGTATATTTTTGTAAATGTTGTTTTAAATTACTTTTTTCTTACGCCACTACACCCAGAGCTCTTGTTCAGATAGCTGATGACGATGTGCACATTTTATTCATTGTACTCATTTCTTTCAACAATTCCTGCTTGAGATTAAAGCGTAGGTAATGTGACCGCAATTAAGAAACATAGCATTATACTACATTCCCTTTGACAAGTTTATAGACATAGTCGTTTATACAGGAAATATGTTTGCACAACAGAAACATGTATCGGCATAAAAAAAACCTAATACTGAAATCATCTCTTCTAAATATATTGTTAAAGTTTTAATGGTGCTTTTGATGGCCTGCCCCACTAGCTGATACCACTCTATACTTTCATTGTTTTTAGATGAAGACTATTCTCAGAAACTGGTCAAACATGTCACGAGTGTTTGCAGGAAAACATTATAAGATAATAAAAGTATAGTCCTTCTACAAGAGATTGTTTAAACTGAGATTGTGACGTACTGTAGAGCTTTTTTCGGGTCTGTCTACAAAGAGGCCACGAGACACAACCCCTCGATTTTACTGTTTCTCTGTTACATGTATATCAATTTCATTTAGAACACAAAGCTGCACATTACAAGTTGAAGATAGTGTGGAAACACTATTTTCTTTGCACACATCTCTAAACATGACTTTAATAAATAAATCACAGATGTCATGTAGTTAATTCATTGAAAGGTGCATGTTTTTTGACCGTTTTAGATGGTCTGCACCAGCACACAGACACATGTTTTAAGTATTCATCTGACCAAAAGGTTTGATCCTGGGGAAACAGCGGCTGTGTGTTGTCATGATTGTCTTCAGAATTGAACCGTTTTTATTTAAACAATGCAGCATGAAGTTACTGTATTCAACTGCACAGTCCCTTGAAATATTGCAGTATATCTTTTTTCCCTTCTAAATATCTAAACATGTATTTAGCTTAAATATTAGTTGTTAAGTGTTTACAAAGTTGTCATACCTGTTGTTGAATTTATAACATATTTCTCCAAACCTAGAGGACTGAAAATAGGTTTAGCATAAGTCCGCATTTCAGCTGTTAGCCTGAAAATGCAAGTGAACTGAGATTTCATTACTGAGATAATCTACAGAATGTGAAACAAGCTCACAGTTACATTAGAGTTTTGGATTCTAGTATATGTTGAATATTGTTTGTTACTCTTTCACAGGTTTAATGACTCATTACTTGAAGACTGTACTGTATAAATTTCAAAGTTTTCCACCGTAGTAGGCCGTCTCTGAAACCAGGCCTGTAGAAAGAATAAACCAGTCTTATAAACTCATTGATTTGTTTTAACAACTTTAAAATATAATCTGCACGAGTGATACGCTCTTAAAATCGATAGTGCGCAAAACATATGTAAAAGGACGGATAACATATTAATGGGATGTTTTGGTTAGTTTCTTACACAACAGAGCATTACTTAACATTTTTATTAAGTTTTAATATTAAAGATAATAGTCTGTTAACAATTTAGATGCTTTTATTATGAAATCGCACAAAGAACATACACACATCACTCACACACACACACTTCACTCGCACACACACGTTACTCGCGCACACACATCACTCTCTCGCACACAGACACATCACTCTCTCGCACACAGACACACACACACATCACTCTCTCACACACACACACACACACACACATCACTCTCTCGCACACACACACATCACTCTCTCGCACACAGACACATCACTCTCTTGCACACAGACACACACACACATCACTCTCTCGCATACAGACACATCACTCTCTCACACACAGACACACACACACATCACTCTCTCGCACACACACACACATCACTCTCTCGCACACACACACGCATCACTCTCTCTCACACACACACACACACACACACACATCACTCTCTCGCACACACAGACACATCACTCTCTCACACACAGACACACACACACATCACTCTCTCGCACACACACACGCATCACTCTCACACACACACACACACACATCACTCTCTCACACACACACACACACACACACACATCACTCTCTTGCACACAGACACACACACACATCACTCTCTCGCACACACACACATCACTCTCTCGCACACAGACACATCACTCTCTTGCACACAGACACACACACACATCACTCTCTCGCACACAGACACATCACTCTCTCGCACACACACACATCACTCTCTCGCACACACACACATCACTCTCTCGCACACAGACACATCACTCTCTCACACACAGACACACACACACATCACTCTCTCGCACACACACACGCATCACTCTCTCACACACACACACATCACTCTCTCACACACACACACACACACACACACACACATCACTCTCTCACACACACACACACACACACACATCACTCTCTTGCACACAGACACACACACACATCACTCTCTCGCACACACACACATCACTCTCTCGCACACAGACACATCACTCTCTTGCACACAGACACACACACACATCACTCTCTCGCACACAGACACATCACTCTCTCGCACACAGACACACACACACATCACTCTCTCGCACACACACACGCATCACTGTCTCGCACACACACACACGCATCACTCTCTCGCACACACACATCACTCTCTTGCACACACACACTCATCACTCTCTCGCACACACAGACACACACACATACATCACTCTCTCGCACACACACACGTTACTCACGCACACAAACACTTCACTCGCGCACACACACGTCACTTGCGCACAAACACACACACGTCACTCGCACACAAACACACACACTCGTCACTCACACACACTTCACTCGCACACGTCACGCGTGCACAAACACACATCACTCGTGCGCACACACACACACACACACATCACTCGCACAGACACACACACTCGTCACTCGCACACAAACACACAAACTCATCACTCACACACACTTCACTCGCACACGTCACGCGTGCGCACACACACACACACACATATCACTCGCGCACAAACACACACACACACACACGTCACTCGCGCACACAAACACATGTCACTCGCAAACACAAACACACCTCACTCGCACACACACACATCACTCTCTTGCACACACACACATCACTCTCTCGCGCACACACACACACACACACACACATCACTCTCTCGTGCACACACACACACGTCACTCGCACATACACACATCACTCACACACACACTTCACTCGCACACACACGTTACTCGCGCACACACACACGCCACTCTCTCACACACACAAACACACGTCACTCGCACACAAACACATCACTCTCGCACACACGTCACTCACAGACTCCCAAACACTACACTTGCACACACAAACACAAACACACTTCACTTGTGCACACACACACTCATCACTCTCTCGCACACATGCACACACATCACTCTCACACACACACACACATCACTCTCTTGCGCACACACACACACATCACTCTCTCACACACACACACATCACTCGCACACATGCACACACACATCACATTACTCTCTCACACACACACACACACACATCAATCTCTCACACACGCACACATCACTCGCACACACACATCACATCACTCTCTCGCACACACACGTCACACGTCACTCGCGCACAAACACGTTACTCGTGTACAAACACACAACACTCACACAAAAACACACTTCACTCGCACACACACGTTACTCGCACACACACGTCACTCGCGCACAAACATACATCACTCGCACACACACACACGCACGCACATCACTCACCCCCCCACTCACACACATCACTCTCTCACACACACACACACACACACACACACACATCACTCTCTTGCACACAGACACACACACACATCACTCTCTCGCACACATCACTCTCTCGCACACAGACACATCACTCTCTCGCACACAGACACACACACACACATCACTCTCTCGCACACACACACACATCAGTGTCTCGCACACACACACGCATCACTCTCTTGCACACACACACTCATCACTCTCTCGCACACACAGACACACACACATACATCACTCTCTCGCACACACACACGCCACTCGCACACAACACACACACACACAAACACACTTCACTCACACATACACATCACACACACGTCACTCACGCACACAGACACACATCACTCGCGCACAAACACAATCACTCACGCACACGCACACACACAGACTCACAAACACACTACACTCGCAAACACAAACACACTTCACTTGTGCACACACACGCTCATCACTCTCTCGCACACATGCACACACATCACTCTCTCACACACACACACACACACATCACTCTCTTGCGCACACACACATCACTCTCTCACACACACACATCACTCGCACACGCACATCACATCACTCTCACACACACACATCACTCGCACACGCACATCACATCACTCTCTCACACACACACACATCAATCTCTCGCACACACACACATCACTCTCTCTCTCTCTCACACACACACATCACTCTCTCACACATGCACACATCACTCGCACACACACATCACATCACTCTCTCGCACACACACGTCACACGTCACTCGCGCACAAACACGTTACTCGTGTACAAACACACAACACTCACACAAAAACACACTTCACTCGCACACACACACACATCACTCTCTCGCGCACACACACACACACACACATCACTCTCTCGCGCACACACACACATCACTCTCTCGCGCACACACACACACATCACTCTCTCGCGCACACACACACACACATCACTCTCGCGCACACACACACATCACTCGCACATACACACATCACTCACACACACACACACTTCACTCGCACACACGTTACTCGCGCACACACGTCACTCGCGCACAAACATACATCACTCGCGCACACACGCACGCACATCACTCACACCCCCCCCACTCACACACATCACACACACACACACACACACACATCACTCTCTCACACACACACACACACACACACATCACTCTCTTGCACACAGACACACACACACATCACTCTCTCGCACACACACACATCACTCTCTCGCACACAGACACACACACACATCACTCTCTCGCACACACACACGCATCACTGTCTCGCACACACACACACGCATCACTCTCTCGCTCACACACATCACTCTCTTGCACACACACACACACACTCATCACTCTCTCGCACACACAGACACACACACATACATCACTCTCTCGCACACACACACGTCACTTGCACACAAACACACACACACGTCACTCGCACACACACACATCACTCTCTCGCACACACACACACATCACTCTCTCGCACACACACACATCACTTGCACACAAACACACACACACGTCACTCGCACACACACACGTCACTCGCACACACACACATCACTCTTTCGCACACACACAAACATCACTCTCTCGCACACACACACGCATCACTGTCTCGCACGCACACACACATCACTCTCTTGCACACACACACACACTCATCACTCTCTCGCACACACAGACACACACACATACATCACTCTCTCGCATACACACACGTAACTTGCACACAAACACACACACGTCACTCGCACACACACACGTCACTCGCACACACACACATCACTCTCTTGCACACACACACTCACCACTCTCTCGCACACACAGACACACACACATCACACACACGTCACTCGCGCACACACACGTCACTCGCACTCAAACATGTCACTCGCACACACACATCACTCGCACACACACACATCACTCTCTCGCACACACACACGCATCACTCTCTCGCACACACAGACACACACACGTCACTCGCACACAAACACGTCACTCGCACACACACACACGTCACTCGCGCACACACACACACGTCACTCGCGCACAAACACACACACTCGTCACTCGTCACTCGCACACACACACGTCACTCGTGCAAAAACACACACACGTCACTCGCACACAACACACACACACAAACACACTTCACTCACACATACACATCACACACACGTCACTCACGCACACACACACACATCACTCGCGCACAAACACAATCACTCACGCACACACACACACACACACACACACACACACACACACACCACGTCACTCGCACGCACACATACACACTCACTCACTCACTCACTCACTCACACACACGCACGCACACACACTCGCCCAAACACACACACACTTACACGCATCACTCGCGCACACACACTTCACTCGCTCACACACACGTCACTCGCACACAAACACACACACACGTCACTCGCACACACACGTCACTCGCGCACAAACACACAACACTAACACAAAAACACACTTCACTCGCGCACACACACACTTCACTCGCACACACACACTCGTCACTCGCACACACACGTCACTCACACACACACGTCACACACGCACAAACACGTCACTCGCACACACACTCGCACCCAAACACACACACACATCACTCTCACACACACACATCACTCTCTCGCACACACACACACACATCACTCTCTCGCACACACACACACAAACACACACACATCACTCTCTCGCACACACACACACACACACACACACACACACACATCACTCTCTCACACATGCACACATCACATCACTCTCTCGCACACACAAACACACAACACTCACACAAAAACACACTTCACTCGCACACACACGTCACTCGTGCACAAACACGTTACTCGTGTACAAACACACAACACTCACACAAAAACACACTTCACTCGCACACACACGTCACTTGCGCACAAACACACATCACTCGCGCACACACACATCACTCTCTCGCACACATGCACACACACATCACATCACTCTCGCACACACAAACACACACACAAACGTCACTCACACACACACGTCACTCGCGCACAAACACATTACTCGTGTACAAACACACAACACTCACAAAAACACACTTCACTCGCACGTCACTCGCGCGCAAACACACGTCACTCACATACAAACACACATCACTCACGCAAACACACGTCAATCGCACACACACTCGCACACAAACACACACACACACATCACTCTCACACACACACACACACACACATCACTCTCTCGCGCACACACACACACAAACGTCACTCACACACACACGTCACTCGCGCACAAACACGTTTCTCGTGTACAAACACACAACACTCACAAAAACACACTTCACTCGCACGTCACTCGCGCGCAAACACACACGTCACTCGCACACAAACACACATCACTCACGCAAACACACGTCAATCGCACACACACTCGCACACAAACACACACACACACATCACTCTCACACACACACACACCACTCTCTCGCGCACACACATCACTCTCTCGCACATGCACACACTTATCACATCACTCTCTCACACACACGTCACTCGCACACACACGTCACTCGCGCACAAACATGTTACTCGTGTACAAACACGGAACACTCACACAAAAACAAACTTCACTCGCACAAACACACACTTCACTCGCACACACGTCACTCGCACACAAACACACACACTTCACTCGCACACACACGTCACTCGTGTACAAACACACAACATTTACACAAAAATAAACTCCACTCGCACACACACGTCACTCGCGCACAAACACACATCACTCGCGCACACACACACACGTCACTCGCACACACACGTCACTCGCACACACACTCATCACTCTCACACACACACACACACACATCACTCTCTTGCACACACACACACACATCACTCTCTCGCACACATCACTCTCTCGCACACATGCACACACATATCACATAAATCTATCGCACACACAAACACACACGTCACTCGCACACAAACACACATCACTCGCGCACACACGTCACTCACAGACACAAACACACTAACACACGTCACTCGCACACACACACAGATCATCATTTCCAAAAGGCAAATATTCCCCTTCAGAGTCAGAATCAGCGAATAACATTTGCAACATCTTTTTACAACTTTTTATTAGCCATTTGGTGATTTTCTCTCACAAATCTCACAATTTACTCAGACGCTATGAACTGAACTGCTTCCACATCAATGACACGATAGCTCACTTGCTCTGCCATTTCCTTGAACAATTTTGGTCTAGAATCGAAGTACTACATGTCTGCCATCTAGTGGTAGGGAATACAAATGAGATATTACACCATATTAGGAACTACAAATCTATTTCATGAAGTATGACATCTTGTCGAAATTTTGCGACTTAGGCGCTTAGAGGGTTAAGTGTAATGACCTACTTTTGATTAATTCATCCAAACTTTGACAAATTCCGCATTAAACTGTAAATTCCGTTTTTACGACTGGATTCCGCTATTCCGTCCGCGTTTTCTGCATCGCGGAAATCATAGGGCCCTAATTTATGCACTCAATACTTGGTCGGGGCTGCTTTAGCATAAACTCCAGCATTAATGAGGTGTGGCATGGAAGCAATCAGCCTGTGGCGCTGCTGAGGTACTATTGAGCCTTCAGCTCATCTGGATTGTTGGATCCACTGTTTCTCATCATTCTCTTGAAAATATCCCATAGAGTCCATAAGGGCTTCAGGTCAGGCATGTTATATCATGGTCAGCAAACCACTTGGAAGTGGTTTTGTCACTGTAGGCAGGTGCTAAAGTCCTGCTGGAAAAGGAAATTTGAAAGGCCTCGATAGATAACACTCTGTAGCGAGAGGAGGCCTGACGACACTCGCAGAAATGGCCGAGCTCTTGGAGCGGAGGCCTCAGCATGACGACTCTCAACTGTGCTAATTTTGAGACACCATGAATATGAACTAAAATGCATTTTTAACATGTTATCTTTGTATTTACTTACCACTTGTAATACACTTGAACCCATCTAGTACACTCAAGTGTATTCATTTTTTAAATACAAAGATAATGTTAAAAGTGCATTTTAGTTCATATTCATGGTGTCTCAAAATAGCAGTTGAGAACACTCAGATGATCTTAAGTTTATCTTAAGAAGTACTAAAGGATCATTTTTAGTATATTAAGTACAAAATTAGTGCGCGAAAATAGAGCACTTTAAGTATATTATGGAAGTGCACTTGTTTATATACACCCACACCCGAAAAGTATATTTTGTATATTTTCTCAGATACAAAATATACTTTTTTTATAGTACAAAGTACATCTTTTGTAGTACAAAGCCATACATACTAGGCTATATGACTACAAAATCATAGTTCGTTTTTTCTAAACAATAATTAGTTTCTCAGATATAAAATGTATTTTTTTGTTTACGATAGGACAAAGCATTTGGGAAACCCGGAAAACCCGTCAAAAAATAAACTTTAAAACCCCTTTTTAAAATTTTCCTTTGGGAATCTTAAGGTTTTTTAATTTTTAAATTTAAAAAGGGTTTTTTTTAAAAAAAAAATCTGGTGGTTTTAATTATCTTGGTTACTGGGTCAATTTCTGAAACTCCAATTTAATAAAATGGGAATAATTTTAAATTTTGGGGGTTATTTGAAATTAATTTTTCAAAAATTTTGTTAAAAACTTTCTAACCAAGGTAATTTTTTTCTGGCCTTTTTTTGAAAACCACCTTTTAAGATAATTTCCATCAGAAAGGGAAAAAAACCCCCAAAACGTTGGGAAAATTATTTGGCTTTTTTTAAAAAAAATGAATTTATAGAAAAGAACGCAATGGGTCCTTTACCGTATTTAAAAAATTTATAACAAACACATGGTTTTTTTATTATTTTTTTTTTAAAAAAAAATAAAATTAAAATACAATTTTAAAAAATAAAAAATAACAAAAAAAAAAAAAAAAATCCCCCAAAAAAAAATTCCGATTTCCTGAAATCCATAATTTGGGGTTTTGAAGAATCTTGATTTCATTTCCATTCAAATTTCTTCCATTTTTGACTCTAATACTCTTAACAGCTGGCACATATTTTAACCCTCTTCCCTTATTTTAGTATTTACATACTAGGCTATATGACTACAAAATCATAGTTCGTTTTTTCTAAACAATAATTAGTTTCTCAGATATAAAATGTATTTTTTTGTTTACGATAGGACAAAGCATGCGTGAGTCTATAAAACATATATATAAAAAGATGCTCCTGATATTAACATGCTCACAAATGTTTTGGTTGTTTGTATTTTTTTTAATCCGATACCTGCACCACAGATGATGAATCCTGATGATTTTCTTCAAACTCAGAATCAGATGTCCAACTACACTGATATTATATGGTAAAACAAGATCCTTGACCACTGATTATGTTTTTTTTCTTCTTGAATCCATGGAAAGTAGCAGAAGCACTCAAATAACACACATAAATATCAGGCATGATTTACTTGTGTCACTTGTTGAACAGAATCTGTTGCAGGAATGACTCAAAGTCTGTTCACATCTCTGTGGTTAGATCAGTGTGCACAATAATGTGTCTTTGACCTTCATTATGTATGTTTTGATTATACGTTGTAAATAAAATACAAATAATTAAAAAAAAAACATTTGTTCAATCTCCTCACATTCTCTCTTACCTGCCTCAAAGTCAGTCACACTGATGGGCCATTAGCAGCTTTAGGGGAGGGCCCTTTGTGTCTCAGGTGAGAATCACTTAATATTCAAGGACATTGTCACTCCCTCGCATACAGGCTTTCAATCACAAAACATGTCTTAAAAAATTAATCAATGTATTGTTTTCTGTAAATGAGTAAGCAGAATGATTCTCACTTAATTGTGAAGTAAATATTCTAGCCGACAAGACTGATTACACTAAAGTCTTATTCAGGACTATTTAGTGTGGGTTTTATGGCCTTATTTCAGCTAAAAAAAAAATCCCAAAACTTACTAACCACGCATAATATTTTTTTTCTACAAAAAACAAACATGTACATCCATCTTGGTCACATAATATTGTAGCAAAGTTTGTGCTGAATACAAAAACAAATACATGTTGGTTATTAGTATGTTATAAGTAGCTGAAATAAGCACAAATATCAGAACATATCAAAACACCTCAAGGGCCCCAAAATCACCTCAGACCCCAGAGGGTTAATGTATTTTGTATTGTTTTGCGTGGATATAGGTCCTTAAAGTGGGAGGGGTTGGCCATGGTACCCTGTACTGGTGTGTCCACATGGAGTGCTTTGCTTAACATTTTGCTTTGGTTTTCACAAGAGTGAGTGTGTTATGGGTATTGAGTGTGGGGTAGAAATGTGAGGGTCTCTGTTGGCCACCTCCCTCTTTATCTCTTGATTTGGTTTTCTTTTTATTTAATTTTGTATGTTACTGGTATTGTTTGTGATTTGAAACCTTGTGACGTATTGTGTAGACTGACTGTTTTTATTAATTGTGTGTTTGAATAAAGTAATTCTTGTTGATATTTATTCTCTTTTTATGCTCACCCTGCCTTTGGCAACGAACCCGTGTGCCCTTTATATAGGGCTGTTCTGTCCTGGTGTATTCCAGGTGGCATAGTCGATTATAGGATTTTTGTTGTTACTGTTAACTTCTCCTACCTGACCACTCCTTGCCACATTAGGTTAGGAGTTTGCTGCAATGGCTGCGGGACAAAGGATTAATAAAGGATTATATGGTGGAAAAGCCCCTGTTGCAGTGGTGGAAAATCTCTGCTGCGGCAGTGAAGTTGTTAAAGGTTTGCAGGAGAGAAAGTCTCTGCTGCAGCAGCGGCATATTGGAGGTTAGGAGGCTTACAGTCCTGGTGGCTGTATGGCAATGAGACTTAGGGTTGGGTTAAGGGAATTCCTTGCTTGCAGAGATTGGGCTAGGTGACGCAATGGGAGCTAGAGGGTGAGGAAGGGGGATCGCTGCTATTTCTGCAAAACTGAGAGTGAGTGGAGTTTAATGATTAACTAAGAACAGGTACGTGGCATTTTGAGTTGCAGCATCTATGCAGAAAGAATGGCTGGAATAATGGTTTGCTGGAATGCCTGATCTGGTTTAGACTGATTAGGTGCTTTTAAAACCAATGTCTAGAGATGGGGCTGTTGTGGTCATCTGTGAAAAGGGGATTGGTGGGAAATTGAATCTGAGAACTTCTGTGAGCTAAGCATTGGGGAAATATTAAGGTAAGTGATCATGTGGGAGAACAGTGAGAAATCACTGCCGTGGAAGTGATATAAAAAGAAAAAAAAAAATTAAAATGGAGAAATCACTGCTCTTGCAATTGGAAGAAAATATATATGAAGTTTTAGTCCGGGTATTGTGAGTGCTGCGCAAATTTACTGCTGCAGTAGTGAGAAATGGAAGTTAGTATGACATCTGCTGCGAGAGTGGTGGGAGAAGTTGTTGCTGTGGAGGTGAGAAATAGAATTTAGAATGATATCTGCTGCAAAAGTGGGGGGGGGGGAGATCACTGCTGCGGCAGTGAGAAATAGTTTAGTATGTCTGTTCAATCATTTATTTTAGCTATGGGCAACTTTACTGAAGATGGTAATAGTAAGCAATGGCAAATTCAATCGGAGAAAAAGATTGCTGCTGTAATTATTGATGTGTTAGAAATCACTGCTGCGGCAGTAAAATTATTGTAGGGGGAACTCACTGCTGCGACAATGTTGTAGTAACAAGTGATTTGTCAGGGAAAATCACTGCTGTGGCAGTAAGAAATAACAGGGCTGATTTGAGAACAGTGGGCTTTTAGTGTCACTCAAAGCCTGTGGCTGTTTGTTTGTTTGCGCAACATAGTCCTAATCAATCAGATTCCTTTATTTCCTTCACTAATTAGGCGCCGTACTTTCACATTACTGCAGTCCAACAACCTATGCCGGAGGGCAAAACCAAGGAGATATATGATATGATACCTAGAGAGTGTCCATTAACATTTACATTCATCTCAATAGCAGTTTCTTGGCCGGCACAGGACCCCCAGAAAACTTGGGACGTGAAATCCACCATCTTTGCTCATGGGCATTCAGATCTGCTGCCAGTTTATTTTTCAGGAAGAAAAATGCTTTGGAGGCCCAATCACTGGGTAGTGGACATGACGAACGGAGGGAGAAATGTCTGCTGCGGCAGTTCAGTAACACTGTTTAATCATAAAGGCTGCTGTAGAATGAAGAAATAATGTAATGCGGTAAAGTAACATGAGATATCACGTGATGATAAAAGCCGTTTAAAGTATTCTTCACAGGCCGAATCTTATAACGCATGACTGAGTTTTAGTTAACCTGAACCAGGCCGACCATCTTCAGAAACATGCAAAAGAAGATGGTTTACACATGGCCCACTGCGGAAACATCTGAGAGAGATGCGATAGCGCTGATTTTACTTGCTGACTTACTATGGACTAAAATAAAATCTCAAATTATTATAGATCACATTTGTTTTATATTATTTCCCTTAATTTATTGGACAAAGCAATTGTGGCATCCACATAAATATTCATACGATGGTTTAATAATATCATTAAATATCATGTGAGCTTAACACAAAAATGTATGTCGTGAATATACTTTGTAGAAATCTGCCAGAAGAAGCAGAGCAGCCATGGCAAATCACTTTGAATAGAAGCTTCTGATTAACAGCTAAACTGGAATTCACAAACATTAAGTAAGCCTGGAGCAATTTGTGTTCACGATGCACAGTTTATAGAACCATATTGACAGCTGAGAGCGAACCATACTCAGACCACCTCCCAAGATGGACTTGAGTTACGAAAGTCTGCAATATTTTTGAGTGCTGACATATGGGGCAAATCTAGTGGAACATGTTCGGACTCCTTAAAATGAGTATGTGTGAAAACACCCAGACCGGCGAAGGTTTCACAGTGGCGATGTGGGTTGGAGTTACTATTTGGGTGGCTGTAAAGAGATGGACGTTCAGCTAATGTAGGTGGTGAATAGCTAGTAAGGGGAGAGAAAAGGCAGACACCTTTGCGGAGGCAGCCTCATGCTAGGGCTCTTCTGAGAGAAAGGTTATAGGAAGAAAAGAGAGAGGTGTGTAAAGGAACAGCAAGAGCGGTTCCTTGTTGCAGAGGCAGCCTCATGCTAGGTGCTGCTTTGGAGAAAACGAAGGAGGAGGAAAATGGAGCGGAGTGAAGATGGGTGTATTTTGGGCAAGGTAAGGTAAAACAGCAGTGGGAGCAAAATCTTGGACAAGGAGTGTCTGTTCACTCTTAACAATGGCTTTAAAATTTGCTTACAAATTAAGGTGCTCCATTTTTATGGCATGAAAAGAGAAATTAGTATTTTAGTTCAATCTGATAAAACATGATACATAAAGGTAGTCTTGATATGTACAGTATCATTAAGATCTCATCTAGCAGAATGCAACAAAGAAAATTTCATTTTAGGGCTCAAGCTATATAAACCACATGCACAAATGTAAACCTTATACACAGTAAGCTTTGTGTAACGTTTTGGATTATAACTTGGATTATAAAATCACATATCGATATTTAGAGCAATTAATCTTGATTCAAACGAGCCTATACACAATATGAAGTGATGTGTAGATCTTGAGATAATGTTTACGGACTGCAATGATGTGCTATTTGACTAAAGCTGTGACTTCCGGAATCCGGTCACGTCACAATGATGATTCGGTGTTGAAAACCTCATTTGAAAAACACCGGTAATCATCAATATGAACTTAATCTAGGATATGGTGGGCGGGGACGATATGTAGAGACCAGTCGGGCACTGTTTAACAGATGGAGCGTGTTTGGATTGGATCGTTCGCTCAGATTAACATGCCTATCATTTACCGTACACTGTAGAGTAAGAGCACTCAGCGCGAAAACATCACTCGTTCAGGATTTTGTTACGTATTCAATAAGATTATGGATTAAACACTGCATCGGATCGTTATAGATGCTTTCGGGATGACATTTGATGGAGGCGTTTGGGCAAATCTGCCAGAGGTCATTGACAGGCTTGAGTTCCTTTGTTTTGAGCTGAAAGTGGAGCCGGATTCAGGGGGTCTCTGCAGAACATTGTTCTCTGGAGATGAAGTGCTGTAGGCCGTCAGGTTGGGACACTATTCGCGAGACAGGGCGGGGACAAATACCAGAAGAATTGTTGCTGGAACAGACCAATGACTGCTGCTTATATATGGTCAAGCAGTTATTGACAGTACTGGATGATTAGGCTCCTCCAGAACCTGCGTTTTGGGAACTTCATTTTATCAACAGATGATTACAGTATTTCACCAGATTTGTAATGAGACATGTTTGTAAACCTGTTTTCTGTTTCAGTAACACTCTGGCAAGTGTAGAAATTAAGAGAAAAGTATTGCAAGTTTCCTTTTGTAAGTAAAATACTCACTTTTCATTTACACTTTACAGTGCAGTTGTATTACAGTAGTAATATATATATCTGTCTTAGGGAGCTGGAGTTGCTGTTGCATGATCAGAAAACTGCTGGAGAACTTGATTTGGCAGAGATGAACATATTTACAGTTGATGAAAATATGAAATATGCTCAAATCATCAGCCCTACTGTATTATTGCTGAAAATTACAGCTTCACTGAAATACAGCAATTGTTTTAGACAAGTGCTAAAAACAAGGAGCTGTTCTCTGTGTCTGAAAATTAGTGCTTCATTTATTCAAATTTTTATCAAGATGTCCTTTAAGGTCACCTAGATAGTGAGCTGTTACATTTCACTTTTAGTAATATTAAAGTGAAATTTATCAAGCCATCAACACGGCCTTGACTTCATCAGCTCCTTGAGAAGACTGACATAATTTCAGAAACTGAAAATAAGGCAGTCGTGGCCTTATGGATAGAGAGTTGGACTTGTAACCCGAAGGTCATGTTATTAATCATCTGTATTTATATTTATTCTTTGTATTTGTGAAGTAGTTAGCTTACACTATTATTTTAGTGTTTAACTGAAAATGCTACAGTAAGATGTTTGTCGTTATGTTGTTAACGCTATTTATGTATATTACACATTTTGTATTTCATTGTCTGTGGCAAATCAAGTTTAGATATTTTGAGTTTCTACAGTATAACTGACAAATTACGCTACATTACGCTGTTTCATGTAAACAAAGTATTCATGCAAGTAATGTAAAATTATGCACGACTACATCCTTTATAGACGGACGCTGCTGTGATTAAACTGTATAAATACTCAGTAAACCTCAAACGATCTGTAATAACAAAGCAATAGTAATAATAACACAGTTACTCTCACTTGTGTGTTGTGACATTACTATCTGATCCAATATAGTCACACAGCATCATCTTTTAGTTTCATTCTCTCTGAAAATCCTGCATCAAACTGTGTCTTGTTTAAAACAAATCCATGGTAAAATGAAGCAAACAAATGACCAGATACTAACATGGTCTGAAACTTTATTAAAGATAAAGCTAGTCGTTTTAGCAGCTATCCTTCAATATAAGCTGTTTTTAGACTCATGAGAAAGTTTTGAGTTCATTTTTTAAAGTACAGTGTCAAAAGATCGAAGAAAATTTAATTTCTCAATTCATGACCCCTTTAAACCACCTGTTTTACTACTGGTTTGGACATCAGAGTCCTTCTAAAGCACAAAACTGTGTGTGTGTGTGTGTGTGTGTGTGTGTGTGTACATACATTTGTGTAGTCCTGCTGTAATTCTGGATTCTCCTCCATGATCCACACTATAAAACACACACAGAGTCCTATTATTATATTTTCGATTATGATCTTGGCTTCCAATGATTTTGAAAACAATGTAATCAAGATTAAACAACATGTTAAACCATGCTTTAACATGTTAGAATAGCACTAGCATCAGGGTTGCAGCTCTCACACACTTTCAGTCTCTGTCTCTCACTGACCGACTAAATCTCACAGCAAATAACAAGACAAAAGAAACCACTAAATCTGCTCAGGATTTTCCCACTGGTCTTGTTTGGTTTATCAGAGATTGGACTGGTCTAAAGCATATTAAACCAAATAAAACCAGACTGTGAAATGAACAGCTAAAGCGATTACGGGTCAGTAGCTGCTGCCTCTTGCGGTGTCTTTTTTACTCTCTCTCCTGAAAAGTCTGTGTTGTGGACATAAAGAGATGGTTCTGTGTCTACATAAACTCAGCTCTTGTCAAGAAAAAAAGAGAAAGGATTGGCAGTTGTGAGCAGGGTGGCCAAAGGGATTAAGCTTTGGTGAATGGTGCACTGTTAAAAATATGAGTGTGAAAGGACAGTATACTCCATCTTAATAATTGCATTACTTTCACCGTGGGACTTCTTTTGTATCTAACTCCACTCTTAGAAATAAGAGGGGGCAGTCGTGGCGTAATAAATGGTTAGAGAATTGGACTTGTAACCTGAAGGTCGCAGGTTCGAGTCTCAGGTCCGGCAGGGGTTGTAGGTGGGGGGAGTGAATGTCCAGTGCGCTCTCCACCCTCAATACCACGACTGAGGTGCCCTTGAGCAAGACACCAAACCCCCAACTGCTCCCCGGGCGCCGCAGCATTGCCTGCCCACTGCCCACTTTCAAATGCATGTGCACATGTTTTACTCCTTAATTTAATGTACTGTACTGTACAGTACAAATATAATTACACTGCCCCAGCATCCTGTCGTTGGTCTGGGACAGGCCAAAGAACCTCTTCAACATCACAGGCTATACTGGCCCTGGCTAGGCAGCAGAAGTAAAATCATCTTGCATGCCTGATCCAACCCTGACACTTTGATTTGAGCCAAAACAACGTATCCGTGTGGCGCAGCTGATACAGAAGAGCATACGCTGTTTGCGTTCAGTGGATATTCTCCAAAATGGTGCTAGGGTGATGCGGAGGAGACGAATTTGAATAAAGGTTTTCTTTTTTTCCTTTTTTTTTTTTTGCACACAAAACGTATTCTCGTAGCTTGGTAAAATAAAGTTGAACCCCTGATGTCACATGGATTATTTTACCGATCTCCTTGCTACATTGTTGTCTATGGAGGGTCTGAGAGCTCTCAGATTCCATAAAAAAATATCTTAATTTGTGTTCCAAAGATAAACAAAGGTCTTATGAGTTTGGAACAACATGAGGGTGTACACTATCCATTTAATGATGACTCACTCATAAAGACAGTCCCTTGCCTCCATCTACTGGCCTAACAATGTAGTAGATAATGAAATATTAGCATTATATGGTCAGTTAAAAAAAAATCTTTAAATGTAAATAGTATGTTTATTGCAAATATTTCTTTCCCAACAAAAAAATCGTTATTGTGACCTACACACATTGTATGCTATTTTTCAATTAATGCAGCATGTAAGTTAAACCAGAGCAAAGTCATTTAAAATACAACGAGGCAGATTAATGCTATCTGATGGAATTAAATAAATAAAAAAAATGTAATAAACTTTTCAGGAAAGTGGATCTCAAGGGCCAGAGATGAGAACTGCTGGTGGAATCGCTGGATGCCATCATTACTTTTATTATGTTTTGCATTTAGCTATGTATTTAAATATTATAGAAAACTTTTGGTCGAGGTTTATATATATATTTTTTTTTTTGTCTTCTGACTGAACTAACTGGTAAACAACTGGACAAAGATATTTATTGTTTATGCCAGAAAGCATATAGAAAGAGGAGAGTATTCTGTCTCAATCACAATTCATTTATTTTATAGAAAAGATGATGCATTGGTAGTAAATTGACAGCTGAGTGTGATGGTAAGTATATACACACACACATATATATATATGTGGGAAAGCGATTGGTCACCAGAAGAGAAGGACGGCAGCTCGCGTAAGTCTTGTAATATTTTTTCGCAGTTCTGTTGTTTAAATTATTTACTTGCTGCTAGGAAGGAATACTTCGTTTCCTACCTATTTCTATTGTGCATTTTCGTTGAGGCTTAGATTTTTGATTGCACTTGCCGCAATTAGAAGATTTTGCACCTCAGCTAAGAACAAGCCTGTGTGATTGCGTGAAGTGTTTAGTTTTGTATACAGCAATTAACAGTCCTTTAAGGTTATTGGCTGTGCTGAGCAGAAGCCGGCCTCAGCGACTGTTAGTATTTAAACTGCTTGGTGGCTGTTATAAGTTGGGAAAGCGATTGGTCACCAGAAGAGAAGGACGGCAGCTCGCGTAAGTCTTGTAATATTTTTTCGCAGTTCTGTTGTTTAAATTATTTACTTGCTGCTAGGAAGGAATACTTCGTTTCCTACCTATTTCTATTGTGCATTTTCGTTGAGGCTTAGATTTTTGATTGCACTTGCCGGCAATTAGAAGATTTTGCACCTCAGCTAAGAACAAGCCTGTGTGATTGCGTGAAGTGTTTAGTTTTGTATACAGCAATTAACAGTCCTTTAAGGTTATTGGCTGTGCTGAGCAGAAGCCGGCCTCAGCTGTTTTCACTGTAGTCTCCTAGACTGTATTTATTTGATGTCAGAGCGCTGACGCGGAAGCGTCTGCGGAAGCGTTCAGCCGTCGTGCTCAGCCGCCTCGTGTGAAGACCAACGAGTGTAAAGACAGACGACTTTTCCTGCGCGACTTCAACCGAGCAACGACACCGGGCACACACTTAAGTAACATTTCTATCTTCCCTCACACACTCTCCTTTCCTATCCTCTATCCCTCCACCTCTATCATGTGTTTCGAAACCATTCCGGTTCTCTCTCAACCACGCTCTAAAAACACACGCAGTCGGCAGCGTAATCCTGCTAACCTACGCCCGATCGCTACATCTCCTACTACACCTCTTTCTTTCTCTGTGGGTCTTTGGAATTGCCAGTCAGCTGTCAACAAAGCTGACTTCATTTCTGCTTTTGCCTTACAATCCACTCTCAGCATATTGGGCTTGACTGAGACCTGGATTCGTCCAGAAGACTCCGCTACCCCGGCTGCTCTGTCTCACAATTTCTCTTTCTCTCACACCCCAAGGCAAGTTGGCCGGGGTGGGGGCACTGGTCTGCTCATTTCAAACAATTGGAAATACTCAACCCACTCTCCCCTGGGCAATCACAACTCATTTGAATCTCATGCGATTACTGTAACGGCTCCCATAAAACTCCAGATAGTAGTAATCTATCGTCCCCCTGGCCAAATTCTAGCAACCTTCCTAGAGGAGCTGGACGGCCTGCTATCCTCTTTCATGGAGGATGGCACTCCACTCTTAGTCTTTGGCAATTTCAACATTCACCTAGACAGGCCTTATGCTACAGACTTCCATTCACTCCTAGCTTCATTTGATCTCAAACGCCTTACCACTACTAGCACGCACAAATCAGGCAACCAACTTGATTTAATTTACACATGCAACTGTACTACAGATAACATTCTGGTACAACCACTACATATCTCTGACCATTTCTTCATTACATTTACCTTACATTTTACTACCCAGGTGCCACCAGCTCCCTTACCGGTTACTTTCAGACGTAACCTACGCTCCCTTTCCCCCACCCTTCTTTCCTCTGTAGTATCCTCCTCTCTTCCCTCACCTACCCATTTCACATCTCTGGATGTGAATGCAGCTACTGACACTTTATGCTCTACCTTAACCTCTTGTCTAGACGACATTTGTCCCCTCTCCTCCAGGCCAGCACGGGCTGCCCCTTCTAACCCCTGGTTATCCGATGTTCTTCGTGAGCATCGGACCAAACTCAGAGCGGCAGAGAGAAAATGGCGCAAATCAAACGATCCGTCAGACCTGACTAGGTATCAGTCTTTGCTTTTGTCTTTCTCTACTGAAGTCCACACTGCCAAATCCTCACACTTCCACAACAAGATCAACAGCGCTCCTGACATGCGTGATCTCTTCAGAACATTTAATTCTCTCCTCTGTCCCCCTCCTCCACCGCCCACCACTTCTATAACAGCTGACGACTTTGCCACTTTTTTCACCGACAAAACTAGAACAATCGGTAACCAGTTCACAACTCCACACACACAGGACCTCCAACCAACCACATCCACTGCTCAAACTCCCATCTTCTCCTTCTGTCCCCTCACCGAGGTGGAAGTATCCAAACTTCTCCTCTCCAGCCATCCTACAACATGTCCTCTTGACCCAATCCCCTCTCACCTTCTCCAAGCAATCTCTCCCACACTCTTACCGGCACTCACACACATTATCAACACATCTCTCCGCACTGGCATCTTCCCCACAGCGTTCAAGCAGGCCCGGGTATCTCCACTGCTCAAAAAACCTACATTAAACACTTCTCTTTTAGAAAACTACAGACCTGTCTCTCTCCTTCCATTCGTAGCGAAAACACTCGAACGAGTTGTCTTCAACCAGCTCTCACTGTTTCTTTCACAGTACAACAAACTGGATGCTAAACAGTCAGGTTTCAGGAGTGGCCATTCAACAGAGACTGCGCTACTCTCAGTCACTGAAGCCCTGCGAGTCGCAAAGGCCGATTCCAAATCATCAGTCCTCATTCTGCTCGATCTTTCTGCTGCTTTTGACACTGTCAATCATCAGATCCTCCTGTCCACCCTCTCATCGCTGGGTATCACTGGGATTCCACTTCGCTGGTTTGAATCCTATCTCACCGGTAGATCCTTCAGGGTGGCCTGGGGTGGGGAGGTATCCAAAGCACATCAACTGGTCACTGGGGTTCCTCAGGGATCGGTTCTTGGACCCCTCCTCTTCTCCACATACACTACATCACTGGGACCCATCATACAGGCACATGGCTTCTCCTACCATTGCTACGCCGATGACACACAGCTCTATCTCTCTTTTCAACCAGATGATCCAACGGTAGCTGCACGGATCTCAGGCTGCCTGGCGGACATCTCGGCATGGATGAAAGAACATCACCTACAGCTCAACCTGGCAAAGACTGAGCTTCTTGTCATCCCTGCCACTCCGACTCTACAGCATGACTTCTCGATTCAATTAGGCACATCAATAATTACCCCATCAACTTCAGTCAGAAATCTTGGTGTAATCTTTGATGACCAGCTGACCTTCAAAGAACACATTGCAAAGACTGCTCGATCTTGCAGGTTTGCGCTACACAACATCAGAAAAATCAGGCCCTTCCTGACAGAGCATGCTGCGCAACTTCTTGTCCAGGCCCTTGTCGTTTCTAGGCTGGACTACTGCAATGCTCTTATGGCTGGTCTTCCATCAAACACAATCAAACCTCTACAAATGATTCAGAATGCTGCGGCACGACTGGTCTTCAATGAGCCCAAAAGAACCCATGTTACACCTCTCTTCATCTCACTGCACTGGCTACCAGTGGCAGCTCGCATCAAGTTCAAGACACTGATGCTTGCATACAGAACGACCACAGGCTCAGCACCCTCCTACTTCCACTCACTATTACGAATCTACATCCCCTCCAGAAGTCTGAGATCTGCTAGTGAGCGACGCCTTGTGGTACCATCACAGAGAGGCTCAAAATCACTCTCCAGAACATTCTCATTCACCATTCCTGGATGGTGGAATAATCTTCCCACCCCTATCCGGAATGCTGGATCCCTGTCAATCTTCAAGCATCAACTGAAGACTCATCTCTTTCGGGACTACTTGACTTCATCCTAAACTTGTTCCAAAAAAAAAAAAAAAAAAAAAAAAATTCCCTCTATCTTTCTCTCCTTCCCTTGCTAGCTTGTACTTATTTGAACAATGACTGAGACTTGGTGTTACTAGCACTTCCTCTGTCTGATTGCCTCTTCAAGATGAATCGCTTTATGTACTCCCCAATTGTAAGTCGCTTTGGATAAAAGCGTCTGCCAAATGACTAAATGTAAATGTAAATGTAAAATATATATATATATATATACAGGTGCTGGTCATATAATTAGAATATCATCAAAAAGTTGATTTATTTCACTAATTCCATTCAAAAAGTGAAACTTGTATAATGTATACATTCATTCCACACAGACTGATATATTTCAAGTGTTTATTTCTTTTAATTTTGATGATTATAACTCACAACTAATGAAAACCCCAAATTCAGTATCTCAGAAAATTAGAATATTACTTAAGACCAATACAAAGAAAGGATTTTTAGAAATCTTGGCCAACTGAAAAGTATGAACATGAAAAGTATGAGCATGTACAGCACTCAATACTTAGTTGGGGCTCCTTTTGCCTGAATTACTGCAGCAATGCGGCGTGGCATGGAGTCGATCATTCTGTGGCACTGCTCAGGTGTTATGAGAGCCCAGGTTGCTCTGATAGTGGCCTTCAGCTCTTCTGCATTGTTGGGTCTGGCATATCGCATCTTCCTCTTCACAATACCCCATCGATTTTCTATGGGGTTAAGGTCAGGCGAGTTTGCTGGCCAATTAAGAACAGGGATACCATGGTCCTTAAACCAGGTACTGGTAGCTTTGGCACTGTGTGCAGGTGCCAAGTCCTGTTGGAAAATTAAATCTGCATCTCCATAAAGTTGGTCAGCAGCAGGAAGCATGAAGTGCTCTAAAACTTCCTGGTATACGGCTGTGTTGACCTTGGACCTCAGAAAACACAGTGGACCAACACCAGCAGATGACATGGCACCCCAAACCATCACTGACTGTGGAAACTTTACAATGGACCTCAAACAACGTGGATTCTGTGCCTCTCCTCTCTTCCTCCAGACTCTGGGACCCTGATTTCCAAAGGAAATGCAAAATTTACTTTCATCAGAGAACATAACTTTGGACCACTCAGCAGCAGTCCAGTCCTTTTTGTCTTTAGCCCAGGCGAGACGCTTCTGACGCTGTCTGTTGTTCAAGAGTGGCTTGACACAAGGAATGCGACAGCTGAAACCCATGTCTTGCATACGTCTGTGCCTAGTGGTTCTTGGTCCAGCTGCAGTCCACTCTTTGTGAATCTCCCCCACATTTTTTAATGGGTTTTGTTTCACAATCCTCTCCAGGGTGCGGTTATCCCTATTGCTTGTACACTTTTTTCTACCACATCTTTTCCTTCCCTTCGCCTCTCTATTAATGTGCTTGGACACAGCTCTGTGAACAGCCAGCCTCTTTTGCAATGACCTTTTGTGTCTTGCCCTCCTTGTGCAAGGTGTCAATGGTCGTCTTTTGGACAACTGTCAAGTCAGCAGTCTTCCCCATGATTATGTAGCCTACAGAACTAGACTGAGAGACCTGCAAAGGCCTTTAAATGGTGTTTTAAGTTAATTAGCTGATTAGAGTGTGGCACCAGGTGTCTTCAATATTGAACCTTTTCACAATATTCTAATTTTCTGAGATACTGAATTTGGGGTTTTCATTAGTTGTCACTTATAATCATCAAAATTAAAAGAAATAAACACTTGAAATATATCAGTCTGTGTGGAATGAATGTATACATTATACAAGTTTCACTTTTTGAATGGAATTAGTGAAATAAATCAACTTTTTGATGATATTCTAATTATATGACCAGCACCTGAATATATATACACACACACACAAAAAATGTTTTTTTTTTATTGGTCTTATGAAGTATTCTAATTTGTTGAGATAGTGAATTGGTGTTTTTTTGTTAAATGTGAGCCTAAATCATCACAATTAAAAGAACCAAAGACTTAAACTACTTCAGTCTGTGCATTGAATTTATTTAATACACAAGTTTTACAATTTGAGTTGAATTACTGAAATAAATGAACTTTTCCACGACATTCTAATTTGAGATGCACCTAAATATATATATATATATATAGGTGCATCTCAATAAATTAGAATGTTGTGCTAAATTAGAATATATATATATATATATATATATATATATATATATATATATATATATATATATATATATACACTGTATATTTAAAATAACAAGTAGGAAGTAGTGATTGTGTTGTCATTTAACCAAATTAAATCAACATAATTTAAATGTAAGGTACATTGCATTCCACTGTAGTCTTGCATTAAAGGCATAAATATAACTTAAAAAAAGAGTTTATATGGTTGCTTCTTATTTATTTTGTTTCAGTTAATACTGCTCTTGGTGTTTGTGGTGGTGTGGCAGGGCTCAGACTAATGCTCTTTAAATCTGTTATATTGTTGTGTCCTCTAGAAACCCCTAGACTTCTGTCTATATAGAGACACTGAGTAGTTCAAAATCAAATAATAAAACCTAAAAACTTGCTGCTCAACATACTTGAGTTTGTCCAGATACTTGAGTTTTTCAGAGAGCAGCTTGACTCCTGAATCTCCTGGGTGATTGTAGCTCAGATCCAGCTCTTTCAGGTGTGAGGGGTTTGAACTCAGAGCTGAAGACAAATAACCACAGCCTTCCTCCGTCACCATACAGCCTGACAACCTACAGACACACACCGCATCAGTCCACGTTACATTAGTTTGGTTGTCGGACATCAATAACACAGTCATCTGTGCTGTTATTTTCTGTAGTTTCAGTCATAAAAGTAAAGTAATCAGAAACAGTTATACTCCATTAAAGTACAAATGTACTTAAAAACAGGCACAAAGTATTTCTACATTGTCACTAGACACACAGGGTTATCCTCCTGGGGTCGACAATGGCGCCGTCACTTTTTCACGCTGTCACGCATTTTTTTTCCTGATGACAGGGAATAGAACTTATAATGCTCCGTTATATAAGTGCAATACATCGTTTGAATCTGTAAAGGGTTTACTTTTATTTGTGTACAATCACAATATCAACAAAAGAGTGTGCTTTTGTGAAATAAAGAAAATATACATGGTGTGCTTTCAGCCATCTCAGTCTCTGCGAATATCATTCTGAAATGCGTCAATAAAATTAACTGAAACTCAGCGAATACTTGACATACAGACATGAGGAATATATACTGTATATGGAATGCTTGAAGTGTCTACTTTGAAATTAAGTAAGTCTTATCGAAAATATTCTGTGTTAAAGTAATCTGTATGAAACTAACGCAAGGTACAGTTTTTGCTGTCTGAGCTCATTATCTTAATGTGATAATGCACACGAACTGTTCATATGATAATTATCCACGTCAGACACACGGACATGTAAACACCCACATCGCCTCCATAAACAAAGTGTGAAGATTCAAGTTCATCTTGGCTACTTTTTTGAAAACACGCTGAGAAGAATAATCCAGAATTTACCTCAGAAGAAGAACGCAATGTGACGTGCCATTTGATCCAGCTATAATATAACAATAGATTATATGAACTAAGACAGGCATGAGTGTTTCTTTACTGTATTTTTATTAAAATTTTTATAAACATAACAATATACACATAGCATTTACTTAAAATATTAATACTGGGGAAAAATAACAATAAATAAATACAAATGGATAAATAAATAACCAAACAAAACACAAAATGTCCGATTTCAACTGTAAATCTGCAGTCACATATCTGATTGGAGCTCTGAAGAATCTTGATTTCATCTTCCATTCAAATTTCTTCCATTTTTGACTGCTAATACTCTTATGACAGCTGGCACATATATTTAACCACATCTCATCCTCTATTTTAGTATTTATCTCTAATTCCCAATTTCTTTTGGTATAAAATGAGTCATCAGATTGGTCTTGAATTAGTTTTCTAAAAATATGGGCTACATGATTTTAGTAGGTAAACCATGTTCAATAATATTAACCATTCCCTTCCAATCTACTAAAGACACTATCCGATATAGGATGAAGAAAATCTGGGTTATCTTTAATAGTTATTGCACGTGATAAGTCTATTGCTCCTCTAAATGTTTTTATTTTTTTATTTTTTATTGTGGACCAAATTTTTACAGTATGCTGTATCCATATATTTGTTTTCTTTACTCCCTTTTGTGCTTGCAAATCCATGGATGGCAGAACTTTCAAATAAACTCCAGGAAGTGAATTCTGTTCTCTTCTGCCTCCTTATCAACACCAAGATTAGCAGTGATAGCCCTAAGATGAGCAGCCCAATAATAGTATCTAAAATTAGGAAGGTTCACCCCCCCCCCATCTTTATTTGGCATAAGTATTTTTAGTCTTATTTTGAACTGTTTCATGGTCTGTTGAGTAAGTGCAGATGTTTCTCTCGTTGATAGCTGAAGAGCGGATCCAGCGTGAGCTTGATGGGGCAACACGGAATGAAAAAGTTTTTCAGGAGTCATGGGAGGCGGCGCAACTATAACGGCATGCAAATAATCCCGCCCACTCTAAAGCGGTACTAAATTGCAGTGGAAACACAAACCGAGCCAAACCGACCCATGCCGTGCCGAGCCAAGTTATACCATGCAGTGGAAAAGCACCAATACAGACATCAACTTGATTGGCTCTATGATTCTCTCTCCTCTCCACCTGTAGCTGGTGTGTGGTGAGCGCACTGGCGCCGTTGTCCTGTGGCTGCCGTCGCATCATCCAAGTGGATGCTGCACACTGGTGGTGGTTGAGGAGAGACCCCCCACTTGATTGTAAAGCGCTTTGGGTGTAAGGCAATACACAATAAAAGCGCTATATAAATGCATCATTCATTCATTCATTCATTCATTCATCTGTTTCCACATCTCACTGAGAGAAAATGCGGGAAAACGTATCCCTCACCTATGCATTAGTTCCTTCTCATCCCCTACCTTCCCCTCACCCATCCTTCCCTTAACTCAGCTCACTCAGAATGGTCAATAGTAGAATATAATGTTCTACATTAATACAAGTGTTATTAACAGCCATTCTTACAAGAAGTAAACTAAAAGGTAATACCGATCCTTAGAGTTTAGATATATTTTGCTCACTGTAGAGGATGTGCATTTCTCAGTGTCTTTCATGCAAATTACCATCTGTGCCCCAATGGTGTTAACACGTCTAGGCCTTGATCAATGCAAATACTAATTGCTACTTCCTGACTCCGTCTTGGAGGATGTTTGTCTTGGTCTGAGGTATTTAAGGAAATGTTACAAGAGGATCAGGGCCTTCTGTAGCCAGAATGAGCCCGTGGCATGAAGTGTGTATGTATTTTTCCAAAGTCAGGTATGCATCTTTTACTTTTAGAATTATCTTTGAGAATTTTAATGTCTTGTATTTATTTGATATTTTTGAATTGGCTGTATAATTGGCATAACACACATTTACCTGACTGATAATAAATTGTTACATTTGATTTTATTCTGACTTACTCTGAAATTATTTTCTCAAGTAGATTACGTGAAGGCGTATGTTACTGCAAATCTGCGTCCAGGGTTAAGTACATACTAGATCTCAGGTTAGAGGGAGCATGGGGAACATCAGATGAGAATCTAGATTTCTGACTAATGTAAAGGATTTTACCCCTTTTACATTGTTTAATTTAGCTCTTTGGTTTAAGCTTTATTTTAGCTTTAGGGAATCTTACGATTTGATATTGATATGATCAATTGATATTAATCAAAACGTCCAACTTATACCTTATTTAACAATCGTCCAGCGAGTTGTTAGATTTCAGTATATCTGAGAAATTCGGTTTATTCTCGTGGCCACGATATAATAATACAGAATTATTTAAATAACCTTATGACAGTTATGAGCATAGGTAACGTAATCTGGGCAAAGTTCTGATTTGAATAATTACACAACAGAACACTTCTCTATAAATCAAACAAGAGTTTATTTGCTATCTTACTACAATACACGAACTAAGCTAAATAACACAAAACAAAATACATACATACACACACAGGGCTCGCAAAATCGCTAGCCCAACGTCCCGGGGCTATTGGGCCTCATTTACGAAACGAACGTACGACCGAAAATTGGGCGTACGGTCGTTTCTATGCAAAACTTGGAATTTATCAATATGGACGTGAGCGGTGGCTACGATCAAATCTCACGTCAGGTCTGAGCTTGTGTACGCAAGTTTTTTGAGTCAGCCTGAACTTGCGTGCAGCATAGAGAATTTCAGAGAATTGTATAATGACAGCATTTTGTTCATTTAGATTATTTTCCTAAACCGACAAAGTTTTTTTTTTTTTTTTTTTTTTCTTCCTTTCAGGGATTTAGCTTTATGCTAAAGCTAAATCCCGTGAGCCCAATGCAGTTTAGTTTCGCTTTAATAAATTCATTTTACCTTGAGGTTGTATTCTGTTTAGGCTATAATGAATGCCACTATAGCCTAATTTGCGTTTTACTTCATAGTTTAATATAACATTTTATAGCTACTAATTTTTTCATTCTTGTTCTGTAATACCGTTAAATTTAAAGGGTTTGTTGTGGATTACGGAGAACTAAATAATCTATATAGTGTTTACAATGTTTATAAATGTTACGTTATATTTACTGGTATTTAATATACATATAAATTAATGCCATTGTTTGCAATTATAAGGTTAACGGGTGTTTTTGGAGTAAGATCAATTTCTCTTTAATGAGATACTTCCTCTTTTTGGCCAGGGTTATGTTACTCCTTGTCGTAAACTCTAGGGGCGGGGCTTCTAAACCGGGGTGTTTTTAGGGGCGTAATATTCAAACAACGATTGTTTTTTCCGCCACATTTATCAACGTACGATCTTTCGTACGATGGGATTGGCGGCATACGAATGTTTCATAAATCACACGTGAGCTCTGTCATAAGTTGATTTTTGCGCTCGGATCTGCGCTCGTTTCTACGTTAGATTGATAAATGAGGCCCATTGTGTTCTCCAGTCAGGCTACCAAAATGTATCACTGCCCTGCCCGACGGGCTACCTCCCAGCGGGTTCTTAAAAACTCCTAAATTGAGTTGTATCAAACTTAAGGCCATAAAAAGTTTTAATTCCGTTAAATGGTATAATAAATGTAATTATATTTTCAAGAGTTCTACAGTTGGGGAGGGAAAGACAAGAGTCACCATACTGGATTCAACTTCAAAAGGCAATGATGTCATTGAATAAATATGAGCTGCACTTTTCAAGTCAAAACGCAGTGCGGATGTCTTTATTTGAATGTATCTGAAGGGAACCGACTGTTATATATATATATATATATATATTATATATATATATATATATATATATATATATATTATATATATATATATATAAAAAAAAAATTATAAAAGGTCTTTTTTTTTTTTTTTTTGGGCTAGTTAAATTAATTTTCGGGCTACCAAAATCTGAAGAGTACCTGCCCGAAGGGATACCAGGGATTTTGAAATTTTGCGAGCCCTGACACAGGCAATGAATTGTTGCAATTGAGAATGATTAAAATATAGCACTGTTTTGCTATTTACACACGATTTTACCTGTGCCGATCATCAAGAGGAGAACTCTAGTATTTTTACTTTAGAGATAGATACGACCAGTTCCAGCGGAATAGAGGTTGTTTGATACTTGCTTTTAAGTTGAAATGATGCCGATCTGTCGTTTCGTTTCCTGGCTGGTTGAAGGAATCCCGCGTGTCGTCGTCGCATGACGTCACTCTGGGGATGCTCGAAGTTCTTCCTTGAGTTCCTTTCGCGTAGCTTCAGACCTTTCTAGGGTTTCTTCAGAGATTTGACTAAATGTTGGTTCAATGTTCAAACTCGGCCAGATGTTAAGGCTAGGAGCTCGTTTGGAGCAGCTCCAAGTTTCAAGAAACGCGCGATTTCGAGCAGAGAGCTGGGAGTCAGTATTTTAGACTGGAGATTTCGGTCCCTCCCACTTGATGCTCTTCCAATGAAATAGTTCTTGTAGACGGGGCTCCGCCTACATGGCTCATTTTCCATGCAGTAAGTCCTCTCGCCTAGTTGCTTTAATCTCATGAGGAAAATATCTTAACACATTCTGTATGCGTTGTAATCATACATTATTATAATAAAAGTTAACTTTCATTTACACCAACTTGTTGCATTTATCAGGGCCGTTAAAATGAAACCAAATTCAGCATATTTCCTACACATTAATAGTTTTCCTGCTAAGACACACAAAAGGGTTCAAATTAAAGATTAAAAACAACACATGCATATGTTGCTATAAGTGTAGTACTCATTTTACAGAAGAAAATTATACCTCCACAGATTACACAAAAATACCCTTGATTACAATAACACAGTAAGCTTACTTTCATTTCATAAAATGCAACCTGACTATATATATATATTGTAAATATATTATATATATATATTGCTTTTGATAACCGCAACAGGTATTATTTGTCTTTTGGTATAAAGTTTATGAGAGTTTGGATGTTCTTTGTTCAAGAAGAGAAATTGAGGGGTGTTTCAGTTTGGAATGTGAGAGAAACGGGAGGTCAGGAAAGTCACTGTCCAGGTCATGAGAATGTCATGTTTGTGGAGATCTGGTCTTTCTTAGCTCGAACGTCTGTCGTAAAAACGTCTTTTCTCGTTGATAAAAATCATTGAATTATTGCATTAAACGATCAGGGAATCCATAAAGTTTGTCGCTGGGCCATTAGCAGATGTTTCCCTCAAAGTTTTCCTTAAGATGGTAACCCGATAGCATGGCAGGAAATCGGAACTCAGGAATGTGCTCGCCATTATGTTCAGATGTGTGTGCGTTCTACCTTCCCCCAAGGTCTTACACATCCCCCTTTTGCTCGGTGAGGTTCCCATTGCGAACGTCGGCGGGCACTGGAACACGAAGCAGGGAGAACAGGCACACACAAGACACAAACAACATCTCCATCACTGACTGAATCCTGGTGCAGGGTAATTTGGGCAAGAACAGGTTAGGAACTTGAGAAGATGTAGGGGTGCATTCTTTAGGATTACTGGTCATTCCGATTGGTTGAGTCATTCCGATTGGTTTAATTGTCAAGGGTTCGACGAGGCGGTATAGGCATGATCTCAAACAGGTTGGTTGAGTTCTCAGGTTCGGGTTCTTGGTCGGTTTTATCATGTCAGAAAATGCATGGGACGCCTGACGTGCATTTGTTGAAAGACTCTTGAACGGCGTTCACTCGCTTGTGTAGGAGGAAGGCCAGTGTCAATGTCACAACGTACCCTACAATAGTAGAGATGCAAAGCGCTGTGTCAGCGGCAGACCAAGACCGAATAATAGGCACGCCAGCGGGCGGAAGGCGAGCGATAGCTTCTAAAGCTGTATCAACAGGAGTCAAGTCAATGAGTTGCGTTCCTTTCTCCTTGATCCTTTCTTCCAATTCTGGATAGAGGACTGTAAGGGAGCCAGTGGTGTGTCAACTGCAGAAAAAAAGGCCCCAAAGATGTTCTGAAGAGCATAAGCACCACTATTCCAAATGTACCGGCAGATGGAGGCGTAAAAATAAGGTGACGTGAGGTCTCCAGGAGTGCAAAAATGAAGGTTTCCCTCTAGTTTCTCAAAGATATTTACAATGAAAGTTCAAAAATACGCAAAAAAAAACAAACATAAACAAACTGATCCAACAACCATTTGGCTATGTCAAACGAATTGACCCAAAAGACAGCGACTCCAAAAATCATCTCACAACTCACTCTACAAGTTTTCTAACAAATCTGAGAGGCCATCTTAAAAAAACAAAGCCCCTCCTACTTGGACTAAACCATTTGGTAATTAAAGGTAATAAAGACACTTAAGAAAAACAAATAGATGTACTTTAACAGTAACAAAGAGATAAACTGTTATGATAACACAAAACACAGAAATTTGAAACAAAACAAACTCAATTAATTATTAATGCTTAACAATGCTCAACCCAGAATTAAGCAGCTCCCCAACATCCCCCTTCCTACATGAGTACAATGAACCATGCCATCTATTGACAGGAATGGGATCTTCAAAATGGTGAGCATCTACTGTGATCGGGTTTTGTCTGTTTGGCATGGAAAACTGTTCCAGTACGTAAGTATGACTATATATAATATGTAATTTGTTATACAGAAACAATAAACATTTAACCTGATCACCGGTCTCGCTTTACTTCTTAACATAACACAATACATAAATCAACATAAAATTTATGAATCATTAGATGTCAAACTTTGAAAGAAAACATAAGGACAGGGACAACATTACATAACACATGATCAATGACCAACATATCTGTGTTAACTGGTGTTCAGTTTGCGCAAAACAGATAGGGAAATGTATGCATGTATGTTCACAGTCCCGTGTCAATGTAAGAGTCCTTTTCATAATAAAAGTCTCTAGTCACAGAGCCTCACTGTGACAAGGATGAAGGAGTGCTGTTTGACGAAGGGTGAGATTTCGATTTCAGCCTGATACTCATCGTCGGTAAAGTGATACAATGCTAACTCGTCAATATGGAGGATCGAGCCCTTAGGGACAGTGATCCATAAAGTTTGGTTGGGCAAGATAATGCGTGTGGCTGTGTCATGTTGATCGTATGTGAAGGTAGCTGTTCGTGCTGGGTGTTGACCAGCCATCGGTTTCCGATGATTTTGGCTTGCGTTACCTCAACTTGAGAACATGGTGTCGCTTCGGCGGGGCAGCTAGTGTCGGGTCTAATGGATTCTAGGCCGCAGATGCCCTCAGTATTATCGCGGACGAAGGGTTTACTCGGGCAAAGGAAATTAATGTCCTTAGTGTGTGTACACATCCTTAGGTTTGGGGCCAAGTACAACTGCTCGTTGTTATCGTGATACGCAACGACTTCAGGAGTGTGGATTTTGACATAGGTGTTCCCTTGCCAAAATCCCACATTCACAACGTCTTTGAGCCGGTAAATGCTATTAGAGTCGATAATGGGCAAACTGAGGAGAAAGGCCAAGTTGCAGCTGAGGAGAGAGTGTAAGTGTTGTGTTTCAACAAGGTCGCTATATGTCGCTATCTGTGTCAGTGGGTTTGATCTTCCCCCTTTCCCGGTCGGCTGGAGCTCTGGTGCCTCTTTATCTGGTTTCGATGGACCCATCGAAGGACTGGCTCGCTGCGCCCTTGTCTGATTTTGATTCGGTAGGTGACAGGTGAGAGCTTGTCTACAATCTCGTGGGGTCCTGTCCAGTGAGGTAGGAACTTATTTGACAGGCGATGGGGAGTGTTCTGCTTTGGTTGGGCAAAGCTGTAGTACCACACTTTGTCTCCGATATTAAACTCATGGTGAGAGGTCTTTTGGTCGTAGTAGGCTTTACGACCTTCCGCGCTTCGTTGTAGTTGCTGTTGAGTGAAGGCGAAAGTCGTTCTCAGGTGCTGATGCAACTCTTCCAGGTATTGGTGAGTGGTATAGGCGGTGACGAGGTTCAGGTCACCAGGTTGGTACAGCAGGTGTAGCGGTAACGTCATGTTTCTCCCTGTCATCAATGTGAATGGGGGTACGCCAGTAGACTGGTGAGGGGTGGCTCGAGCAGCCATCAATACCAGCGGAAGTTTAATATCCCAATCCTTTTGATTGGTGGACACATACTTCAACATGCTGATCACTGTTTTATTGGCCCGTTCAACTTGACCCGAGGAAATTGGGTGATGGCTTATATGGAGCTTGGCCTGTACACCGAGGAGTTTCCACACTTCCTGCATGATGTCGGCGGTGAAGTGGGTTCCGCGGTCAGAGTTGACCCTTAAAGGCAGTCCAAATCTTGAGAAGATGTGGTTCATTAACAGGCAAGCTGTTGTTTCTGCTGTATCATTGGGAGCTGGGAGGCACTCTATCCACTTCATGAATTCGCAGACCACGGTGAGGAAGTATTTGTTACCCAGCGTTGACCGCGGTAGGGGTCCTACCCAGTTTATTTGGAGGTCCGACCATGGGAAAGTCATTCCTTTCCTTTGCAGTGGGGCTCGGTGGTTTGGGTTTGCCGGTTGAAACTGGCAACACACCAGGCATCCTTTTACGTGTTCCGCCACATCTTGCTGCATGCCAGGCCAGTATGCTACTTGCTTGAGTGTTTCATAGGTGGCCTTGGCGCCGTGGTGTCCTGCGCATGGTGCATCGTGGGCATGTGTCAGCATCATCCCCCTTTGGCCGTGAGGGACTATGAGCTTTGGCGTAGTTAGGGGCTCAGGGACATATGCGAGTACACCGTCTCTCAGATGCAGCATGTGCTTGATTGAGTGGAGCGTGCAGAGCTCGGAGGAAGCAGCTAGGTCGGAGGTGGAAATAGGATGAGTTAAGGGGTCGGAAATGTGAGCTGCCATAGTTCGCAGTGTTCGATCCGCATTTTGGAGTGTGAGGAGATCGTTAGCAGCGAACTGAGGTGAAATGGCAATGTGGGAGGAGGTGGGGGTTTGTACGCCAGTGGCGTGTTGGCGGCGGGTCATGGCCACTACTGAAGGGTTGGGAGGGAGGGCTTGAAATTTCCAGGACTCTCCGTGTAATGCACCTGCTTTGGCGAGGGCATCGGTTTGGTCATTGAGGTCTTTGCCTTGTCCTGGTTGACGTGAATGACCTCGAACCTTTTTCCAATAAACGATAATGTCATGTTCGGTGACAATGGCGTCGCCTGCTTGGAATAGTTCCTGGTGTTTGACAGGCTTGTTGTTAGCTGTCTTGAATCCATTCTGTTTCCATCCAGCTAAATGGCATGTGAAGCTTAGACGGGCGTAGTTCGAATCGGTAAAGATGAGGAATTCTTTGATGTTGTGGGATGCCGCCATTTGAAGTGTGATGAGGATGGCTGCTATTTCAGCATATTGCGATGAGCGAGGGCCTAAGTTGAATTGCTGCGGTGGGCAGGGGTCGTTGTTGAGCCAGACCACTCCCGCTCCTGCTTGTAAATTGCCCTTGTGGTTGTAGGAGCAGCCGTCGACATATGCTGTGGGCATTCCTTCACATACATTCTCCTCGAAATACCTGTGATTCGTCAGTTGAGGTTGTGGTGGTTCTTTAGGTTCCGCTGGAGTATGCAGCGTGTCCGTTGAACAGTTTTGCAGGCCGCTAGCCCATTTCCAAGTGAGGATTTGTAGTTTTGGGCATATCTTGCCTCGATGTCCTGTCCTTGGAGTGTCATTAGCCAGGTAGCTATGCGTGCGTTGGTCACCATGCCATCTCTGATGCATTGACTGTTTAGGAAGGTGACCGGCTGATGACAAGTCTCGATGATGACTTTCTGTGCACCGATGTAATTAGAGAAACGCTGGATAGCTCACACAGTGCAAAGCAACGCCTTTTCGCAGTTTGAGTACTTGCATTCTGGGGGAAGCAGCGTTTTGCTGGCATAAGCGACCACTCATTTGTCTTTGTCATGGAGCTGGTATAGGCCGGCAATGAGGCACTGATTGGAGAATCCAGCGTCCAGATAGAATTATTTTCCTGGGTCTGGGTAGGCAAGGCAAGGCACGGAGCAGAGCACAGGCGCTGTTTGAGCTGGCCCATTGCTGTGTCCTCTGTTTCCATCCAAACAAAGGGTTCATCCTTTTTCAGGAGGGAAGTTAGTGGTTGTGCGATGTCAGCGTAGTTTTCGATGAACTGTCATGAATAATTGCACACTCCCAGAAAGCTTCGCAGCTCAGAGATGTTAGTCGGCCTCTTTATGCTTTAGATTGCTTGGGTGCGGTTAGACTGTGGCTCGATGCCGTTTCTTCCGACAAGCAATCCGCCATAGTTCACCTTTGTTTTGCACCACTGTCCTTTGTGAAGGGTGATCTTGGCTCCTGCCGTTGTCAGCTGATTTAGGACGTGATTGATTTCTTTGAGGTGGTCTTCCACACTTGAGCTTTTCATCAAAACGTCATCTACATAGACAAGGTTGCCTCTGGCTCTGGCGTCAGGGCATGCTTTGTTCAGGAAGATGTTGAATTCTGCTGGTGAGTTGGCATAGCCGAAGGGACACTGTGTGAAGGTGTACACACAGTGTCCACCTTTGATTGCCAAAGGTGAATGCCAGCTTGTGTTGGTCATCGGGATGGACAAGGATTGTCCATAACCCAGAGGCGATGTCCAGTGTGGAAAGGATCGTCGAGCCTTTGATTTTTGGAATTTCTTGATCCAACTGTGTCATAGGCCATTGTGACAATGGTACTTGCTGATTCAACTTGCGATAGTCGATGGTGGGCCACCATTTGCCGTTTGTTTTAGGACTGGCCATATCGGGGCAGAGTATGTGCTGTTACAGGGCCGGATGACCCCCTTTTCCAGCATGGAGTCAACAATCTCTTGCACTGGCTCGTATGACGCTATTGGAATCTTGTACTGTCGCACAAATGTGGGTGGCACATTTGGGTTTGTTGGGATGTGCACAGTGTGGATGTTGGTCAGTCCACAATCCAGGGAATCCTTTGCGAAAGAGTCCTTGTAATTGTGCAGCTCCTCTTTGAGTCCTTGGCGATCAGCTTCATTGTGGAGGGAATCCGCCTCACTCAGGATCTGTTGAACTTGTGCGTTGAACCCGGCGTAGGGTTCTTCTGCAGTGAGGTCATTTGAGGGGCTTTGGGCCCCGATGGTCACCTGTGTAGGTGATTCTGTCGCAGGCTGTGTTGAGACAGCATAGACAGCGAGATGAGTGTCATCTGTTAGTTCTGACCGGCAGACGCTTTCTCTGGAGAATGGACGTGTGATGGCAATGACTTCATGAGGTTTTGTGAACGTTACGGTGTCATCGTATTCTTCTGACATTAGCTGTGTGGGTATAGGGCCTATGACAGGAACCATCAGTTAAAAGTCGTGGAACGCCTGGCTGATGAGCCATCCCAGGTGATTGGCTTTGGGAACGTGGATGTCTTGGGCCGTGCAGTTGTTGAACAACACATACAAAGCACAAGATGACACTTCCATGAGAGGTGTGGCTTCCAGAGTCAGTCCGAGTTTTAGGCAGGTCCTGGAAGGTTGGAAGAAGCCTAGCTTACTGTTGAGATTTTGGCCAGGTCGCATGTTGAGGTGGAACACTGACACTCTTGCTGTAGGCAGGTATTGTGGCTTCTTGCTCCGTGATCATAGCACATGCGTCTGGCATGGTTTGACTGGATTGGAAGTTCTTGAGGTTGACTGATGTCGTCAGTTGTTGTGACAGGGGAGCCCATATGATGTCGTTTACAGTATCAATGCAAGCATTGAGCCGGACCAGGATATCCGCTCCAATATAGATGTCATGCGGCAGGTCTGGGACAACGAGGAAGTAGTGAGTCAGCTGTCTGTTGTTCCATCGTATGTCCAGAGCGCAGATGATCTTGGATGTGGCCATGGTTGTCGACCAGGGACTGAGAGGGAAGCGGCTGTGCTTAGCGACATGTGGTAGACACTGATGTCTTTGCTTCACTGTTTTGAATAGCTTCAGGCTGATGGCTGAGTTCTCTGCCCAAGAGCTAGTGCCATGTCAGACACTGATGTGCCTTGGACATCTATTGCAGTCATGATTTGAAGGGGGCCTGCGTTTGATTCAGGCTCCTGCAGTGAGCAGAGGAGAGGGTCCTTGTCCTTGCTGTTTGTGCTTGGTCCAGATCCTGGCTTTGCTACTGCATCATCGATCAGTGACTTAGGGACGGTGTCGGTGACTTGACACTGCGACTCGTTGGAGTCTTACGCCTGGCAAGGCAGAGGTTCACGGACTTGTGTCCACATCTTTAGGTGCTTGAAGTCTATTAGAGGTTTGAAGCGATTAAGCAGATCTTTCCCAATGAGGAGTGGATACGTTTTAAGTGTTGAAACGTATATGGGATGGATCCATCGATCCCACAGTTAGGTGAATTGGGGCCACATGTTTTAGTTGTAGGCCCGTGTGGGAGTATGCTTGAAGATTTAGTTCACACCTTTGGAGTTTGAGGGTTCTGTTAGTCCTCTTTGATCTTTCTTGGACTTCCTCCAGGAGTTCGGTAGACATTAGAGTAATGTTGGCTCCCGTATCGAGGAGGGCTTCGACTCTGATGTGTCGTTCGATGATGATGGAAAGGTAGAATTTTCTGGCTATAACTTTCTCAATGAGATCGCCTAGGAGTTGAGGGACTGGAGTTTGGGAGGAAACAGTTAGGATATCAGGGCTGATGTGGCATTCTTCGGAGGAGTGGCAGATGACCAAGGCAGCACTTTCAGGAACTTGAGGGGTTTCGTCAGCAGGTGTTTGTTGGACGCTGCTGTAATTCGGAGCATTAGGTGTTGAGTTAGTGTCTAACTCTGTTGCTGGGTTTTCAGGTGGGGTTTCGTGTCCATCTGAGGTTAGTGTGATTACGGTTCTCTGAGAGTGAGGTGAAGGAGTGCTGTTCTCCGTGGCTGGTTGTGTCAACTGGTCGCTGCCATCTCGTCCGGCCGCTAGTCAGGCTGAATCTGTTTTCTCTTTCTTTTCTCATTTCCGATCTTCCTCCTTCCGTTGGAAGAATACTTTCATCATAATTTTCATCAGTTCTTTGGCATTTTTTTCTGAGGCCATCTTTTGTTTGCCGTAGGCCTTCTGCGCCAAGTCTCGCAACTGCTGAGCATTCATTGTCCGTGGACATGCAAGAATGCCAAGATGGTGGCTTACACCGGGATGAAGGTTCCGTAGGAAGAGAGTTTTAAAAAAGACGTTTTTCGAAGAACCCTCTTCGAAAAACGTCACTAAAATGAACTGTAACTCAGCGAAAACTTAACACACGGACATGGGGGTTATATCTATAGAATGCTGGAAGTGTCTACTTTGAAATGAAGTAAGTCTTATCGAAAACAAACATTCTGTGATGAAGTAATCCGTATGAAACCAACACGATGTTCAGTCTGTCCCGTCTAACTCATTATTTCTAATGCGATCCCGCCCCCTCGCGTTCATATGTAAATAACCACATGAGCCGCGTGCTCAGGGAGACGCCCAACATAAACAAAGCCAGATCGTTCCTCGCGGCTAACATTACTGTTCGTTTCTGGAAGAAGACACTGTGAATAAAAGCTGGATTTGCCTCAAAATAAGAGCAAGAGTTCATCCAGAAGAGAAGAGCGATCTGATGAGTAAGTAATGTTTATTTTTTTGCATTAGTTAACGTGTTATTGTGACTCAAACTTGAACACGTTTATTTTTTTTCCCAAACGACAACATGATGAATGCTACAATGTTTAGAAAAATGTTTAATGTTCACAAATGGATTTAATAGCATGCTAAACGATAATAATTCGTTTCTCAGATATAAAATATAATTTTTTTATAGTACAAAGTACATCTTTTGTAGTACAAAGCCATACATACTAGGCTATATGACTACAAAATCATAGTTTGTTTTTTCTAAACAATAATAATTAGTTTCTCAGATAAAAATGTATGTTTTTGTTTACGATAGTACAAAGCATGCGTGAGTCTATAAAACATATATATAAAAAGATGCTCCTGATATTAACATGCTCACAAATGTTGTTTTTTTTGGTTGTTTGTATTTTATTGAATCAGATACCTGCACCACAGATGATGAATCCTGTATATATTCATTTGTGAGAAATGTCATCTAGCTTTCAATTTACTAAGCTATTTTACTGATACAATCATCAGAGTAGCGCAAACAATGTTAGTGTGTGTGCATTTCTGTACTATGTGCACGTGCGTCTGTAAGGGAGAGTGTTTCGGATCATTACACTTTTATGCTGTCAGATTTTCATTTACTTTATCACCTTCAACGAACAAATAAGTAAAATAAATAAATTTTCAAACTAATTCATTATGATAATTATCCTTATTTATTTATCTTAAAATCATAAAAGATGATGATGAAAAAAGGGTGTGGTCTGAAAAAGGAGACAAAAATAACAGGTAGAAAGAGGAAGGAAGTCGAGTCACGGAAGTGAGAGCCAGGTGGAAATGGCGGAACTGAGTTGCGGTGCAATTGCATGGAATAATTGTGGTCATCTTTGGAGAATAACCGTTATCTCATGAGTTTCAATCCTTGAGGAATACACCAGGAAGATCGTGTTGGTATCTTTGGATGTATCAGTTTCGGCACAAGGAGAAGTTGAGGCAATCGAAATGGAATATACTGGAGTTCATCAGCATGCCGAACGGGTTTGGGGATTTTACTTCTACTCTCTTTTAACTCGACTGCTGGCCAAGTTATTCTTGCGCACAATCCCTCTTTGAATCTCAAAATAAGAAGAGATCAAATGGTAATTTTTCCATGCTTTTAAAGCTGTTGTCGATCTCTCATACCTTCATAAAATTTGTTGGTCCTAACCCTAGATGAAAGAAGCCAGCTATATATATATATATATATATATATATATATATATATATATATATATAATTCATTAATTGAAAACTTTGTTTGATTGATTATTTCTACTTTTATTTTCTTCGTTATGAAACTGTGATCCAAAGTATTTTTGCACGTGTATTGTTTTCTATGAATGCCCAGACAGAATTATTTTGTTAATTGTATGCATGAATGAATTGAAATAATAACTCTTGATTTTGAATTTGTTTTGGAGACTCCTTTATATCGTAAGTGCTGAATGGGGTCATTATATATTTTTTTACAGTTATTTAAACTGTCTTGGGCCCGAACGAAAACTTTAAATTTTGTGGCCACGCCACAAGAGAGAGCGAGAGAAATAGAGTATGTCCTTTCTGTACATAATAAAACATAATTTTGTGGCAAAAATATGGAAATAATCTGAAATTTTTAGCCTATTGTTTACTGTATTTAATTGTTTGGCCAATGTCATTGTGAGTTTTAATTATTTTGTCACAGCAACAGTGTTGCCAAATCCATGGTTTTCCCGCGGAATTGGGCCACTTTAACGCTGTCCCCAGAAATGTCCCTGTTTTACAGCATGTCCAAAACAACCAGTAAGTACATGGAAAACCCGATCCACATAGCCTGCAGAGTACCAGAGCAATCATGTAGAGATTATTTTCACCAGCAGAGGGTGCTGCGAGTTACACTGATTACTTGGTCATTCGCCGCTGATTTAGTGACGAAGAATTTACGACGTGACATGAGAAAGCATCATCAAATATCAAAAGAGTCAAAGTTATCGGGGTCGAGGTAAAACTGCTCATGTTAAATTCAAGAAGCCGAATATTGTGTATGTACTATATAACAGGAAGAAGGATTGTTTTGCATGAAATTTTAAACATTCCTATTAAGTTCCGTCGTCAGAACAGAATTCCCACACATTTCTACCACATTGGTGAAAGTATGCAGAAATATGGACAAATGAAAATAATATTCATCGAAACAATTACACTTGCAACTATTACATTTGCAGAAAGGACATCTGTGCTCAAAATGAGCCTAAAATGCAAAATAAGCTTAATTAGGGATGGTGAAGGTCCATTTCCAAAAGCACAAACATAAAAATATATTTTAAGTTTAAATTACTGGTTCTAATGACTATATACAGTTTGTGAAAATGAAAATATTAAATACAATTAGAAAATGTTAAAAATGTTGAATACAGTATATTTAGACACTGTCTAACACTTGATGGCTGCTCTGCCAATTCTTCATCATCAGTTAGGAACCTAGGTGTGCTATTTGATAGCAATCTTTCCTTTGAAAAGCATGTTTCTAGCATTTGTAAAACCACATTTTTCCATCTTAAAAATACATCTAAAATTACAACCTATGCTCTCAAAGTCAAATACAGAATTGTTAATTCATGCGTTTATGACCTCAAGGTTAGATTATTGTAATGCTTTATTGGGTGGTTGTTCTACATGCTTAATAAACAAACTACAGATGGTTCAAAATGCAGCAGCTAGAGTTCTTACTAGAACCAGGAAGTATGAGCACATTAGCCCGGTTCTGTCAACACTGCACTGGCTCCCTACTAAACATCGTATAGATTTTAAAATCTTGTTAATTACTTATAAAGCCCTGAATGGTTTAGCTCCTCAGTACTTGAGCGAGCTCCTATCGCATTATAGTCCTCCACGGCCGCTTCGTTCTCAAAACTATGGCCGTTTGATAATACCTAGAATATCAAAATCAACTGCAGGCGGCAGATCTTTTTCCTATTTAGCGCCCAAACTCTGGAACAATCTACCAAACACTGTTCGGGAGGCAGACACACTCTGCCAGTTTAAATCTAGATTAACGGATTTGAATATTAGAGTGTTATATGTAAGCCAGGTTAAAGAGATGGGTTTTTAAAGGATTGTTAGGCTGCATTAACCCTAAGAGGACGGCTGTATCGCCGGCGATAAAATCCTTTTTTTCTTTTTAAAAATTCAAATTTTCTTGTTATTTTTAAAAAAATTTGTTTTTGGAAAATTTAAAAATTAAATTCCCCTTTTACAAAAATTGTTAAGGTAAAAAATTTTTTTAATTTTAAAAAACATTTTCCCCTTTTTTTTTTTTATTTTTTTTAAAATTTTAAATTTTTTTTTTTCTTTATTTTTTTTGCAAAAAATCATTCCCAAAGTTTTTTTTTTTTATCCAAAAATTTTTCCCTTCCCCTTATAAAAAATTGGGTTTCCCCCCTTTTACCCCTTTTTTATCAGGAAGGCCTTTATTGGTTTTTTTCTTTCTCCCCAAAAGTTTTGGGGAACAAAGGGAAAAGGGGCCAAAAAAGGGTTTTAAAATAAAACCCCCCCATTAAAGGGAAATTTTAAACCCCAAAAAACGCATGGTGGAAAAACCCCCTGGGGAAAGACCAAAGGGGAAACCCAAAGGTAAAATTTTTTTCCCCCCCGAGCGGGGTTTACGGGCGCCTTTCCGGGCTCCCGTACCAATGGTGGAACGGGGGGAGGAAGACCCCCCCTTAGTAAAGGCTTTGGGGAAGGCCAAAACAAAAAACCAAAAATATTTTTTTCCCCTTTTTTTCTTTTTCCACTTTGGAAAAAAAAAAGAAAACAAACAGGATGCGCTCTTTGTCTTCTCCATCTCCGCGAGCTGCTCTTCGAAAAACGTCACTAAAATGAACTGTAACTCAGCGAAAACTCAACACACGGACATGGGGGTTATATCTATAGAAAGCTGGAAGTGTCTACTTTGAAATGAAGTAAGTCTTATCGAAATCAAACATTCTGTGATGGAAGTAATCTGTATGAAACCAACACGATGTTCAGTCTGTCCTGTCTAACTCATTATTTCTAATGCGATCCCGCCCCCTCGCGTTCATATGTAAATAACCATCTGTGCCGCGTGCTCGTGGAGACGCCCAACATAAACAAAGCCAGATCGTTCCTCGCGGCTAACATTACTGTTCGTTACTGGAAGAAGACACGCTGAATAAAAGCTGGTTTTGCCTCCAAATAAGAGCAAGAGTTCATCCAGAAGAGAAGAGCGATCTGATGAGTAAGTAATGTTTCTTTTTTTGCATTAGTTAACGTGTTATTGTGACTGAAACGACAACATGATGAATGCTACAATGTTTAGAAAAATGTTTAATGTTCACAAATGGATTTAATAGCGTGCTAAACGATAATAATTAGTTTCTCAGATATAAAATATCCTTTTTTTATAGTACAAAGTACATCTTTTGTAGTACAAAGCCATACATACTAGGCTATATGACTACAAAATCATAGTTTGTTTTTTCTAAACAATAATAATTAGTTTTTTCAGATATAAAATGTATTTTTTTGTTTACGATAGTACAAAGCATGTGTGAGTCTATAAAACATATATATAAAAAGATACTCCTGATATTAACATGCTCACAAATGTTTGTTTTTTTTTGGTTGTTTGTATTTTATTGAATCAGATACCTGCACCACAGATGATGAATCCTGATGACTTTCTTCAAACTGTTTTCCTCTGAGAGCGCTGTAACAACATCAGATGTCCAATTACACTGATATTATATGGTAAAACAAGCTCCTTGACCACTGATTATGTTTTTTTTTCTTCTTGAATCCATGGAAAGTAGCAGAAACACTCAAATAACACACGTAAATATCAGGCATGATTTACTTGTGTCACTTGTTGAACAGAATCTGTTGCAGGAATGACTCAAAGTCTGTTCACATCTCTGTGGTTAGATCAGTGTGCACAATAATGTGTCTTTGATTTTCATTATGTATTTTTTGATTATACAGTGTTGTAAATAAAATACAAATAATTAAAAAAAAACTATTTGTTCAATCTCCTCACATTCTCTCTTTCCTGCCTCAAAGTCACTGTCACACTGATGGGCCATTAGCAGCCTTTAGGGGAGGGCCCTTTGTGTCTCAGGTGAGAATCACTTAATATTCAAGGACATTGCCACTCCCTCGCATACAGGCTTTCAAATCACAAAACATGTCTTAAAAAAATGTAATCAATATATTGTTTTCTGTGAATGAGTAAGCAGAATGATTCTCACTTAATTGTGAAGTAAATATTCTAGCCGACAATACTGATTACTCTAAAGTCTTATTCAGGACTATTTAGTGTGGGTTTTATGGCCTTATTTCAGCTACATTTTTCCCCCCAAAACTTACTAACCACGCATAATATTTTTTTTCTATAAAAATACAAACATGTACATCCATCTTGGTCACATAATATTGTAGCAAAGTTTGTGCTGAATACAAAAACAAATACATGTTGGTCATTAGTATGTTATAAGTAGCTGAAATAAGCACAAATATCAGGGCATGTCAAAACATCTCAAGGGCCCCAAAATCACCTCAGTCCCCAGAGGGTTAATTAGATCAACCGGAACTGCGAACACTTCCCATAACATACAATGTACTTGTTATATCGTTAGAAGAATGGCATCTACGCTAATATTTGTCTGTTTCTTTGCAGAGACCAGTAGCTCTCCAATCAGTAACTGATGTGCCTGTAAATTCCAAGTTTCAAGTTTCAAGTTTCAAGTTTTATTTGTCACATACACGACTATACAGAGACTGTATAACCAGCAGTGAAATGAGAGTCGGTCCGCTCCATGGACAGTGCAAATATTGAAAAAACAACACAAGGGAAGTAAACATAAGATGAAATGAATGAAAAATAAGATATAAGAATAAAATATAAAATATAAAAGAATGTGCATGACAGTAAGCTGTAGAACTAAATATTAATATAAGCATGACTGTACAGAGAGGAATGTGCAACAGGTTATACATGGTTGACATGAAGCAGCCAATCACAAAAAATAAAATAAAATAAATATAAAAATAAGATACGATTTACAAGATACTGAACGTGTTGTGTGCAAGTGTGCAAGTGTGCAAATGAGCAAATGACACTGACAGTATGAGGTAGAGAGTAATGAGTGTGTGATTAGTGATGTGAAGTAAGTCAGATGATGTTTTTAAGAGGCTGACTTTGAGTTCAGGAGCCTGATGGCCGTGGGGAAGAAGCTCCTCCTGAGTCTCTCTGTTTTTGCCATCAGGCAGCGGAAGCGCTTACCAGATGGCAGCCTAGTGAAAAGACAGTTACCAGGGTGATTTGTGTCTTTGATGATTTTGTCAGCTCTGCCTCTGCATCGTTTGATGTAGATGTCCTGCAGAGAGGGGAGAGCCGACCCCGAGATACGCTCAGCTAAGCGCACAACTCTCTGCAGGGCTTTGCAGTCTTGACTGGAGCTGTTTCCATACCACACCGAGATGCACTGAGTCAAAACACTTTCTATGGTCCCTGAATAGAAAGTTTTCAGGATTGTTGGTGAGACCCTGAATTTTCTCAGCTGTCGCAGATGGTACAGTCTTTGCCTGGCTTTCTTGACCTGTGTTTGGGTGTGTGTAGTCCAACTCAGGTCCTCGGAGATGTTTACGCCGAGGTACTTGAAGCTGCTTACTCTCTCCACAGGGGTCCCGCTGATCATGAGAGGAGTGTAGGGCAGCAGGTGTCTCTTTCTGAAGTCCACAATCAGCTCTTTGGTTTTGCTCACGTTCAGAGAGAGACAGTTGTCCTGGCACCATGCTGTTAGTCTCTCCACCTCATCCAAGTATGCGGTCTCATCACTGTTGGAAATGAGGCCCAGAACCACAGTATCATCAGCAAATTTGATAATAGATGTGGATCTGTGAGAGGACACACAGTCATGTGTGTAGAGAGAGTAGAGCAGGGGACTCAGAACGCAGCCCTGCGGGGCTCCTACGTTCAGGGTGATGGAGTTTGAGGTGTACTGGCCTACCTTCACCACTTGAGGTCTGCCGGTGAGGAAGTCTTGAATCCAGTCGCAGAGTGAGGTGTTTAGGCCGAGGCCTGTGAGTTTATTAGTCAGCTTGGTGGGGACTATGGTGTTAAAAGCTGAGCTATAGTCTATGAATAGCAGCCTTGCATAGTTCCCATTGCTGCTGTCAATGTGTGTGAGGGAGGAGTGAAGTATGTGTGAGATGGCATCATCAGTTGATCTATTGGGATGATAGGCAAACTGAAGAGGGTCCAAAGTAACAGGGATGGAGGAGCTAATGTGGCTCTTAACAAGTCTCTCAAAAACCTTCATGACTATAGATGTGAGGGCCACTGGACGATAGTCATTCAGGCAAGAGGGTTTACTGTTCTTAGGCACAGGGATGATGATGGATTTTTTAAAGGAGGTGGGAACTACAGAGGTAGCAAGGGACTCATTGAAGATAGAAGTGAACAAACCAGCAAGCTGATCAGCGCAGGACCTCAGGACACGGCCAGTAATCCCGTCAGGTCCAGCCGCTTTCCTGATGTTCACTCCCTTTAGTGCCCTCCGAACCTCGTCCTCCGTCACGGTGATCACATGATCCTCGCTTCTCTGCCTGCTGCTTCCTGACGTGCTGCTCGGCAGAGCCGCGATGCCTCCGTTGCTTTCAAATCGGCCGTAGAAGGTGTTTAATTCTTCAGCCAGCGACGGATCTGCTCTCACCTCCGCGGAGGATTTGTTTCCAAAGGCACAGATGGTCCTTAATCCCTGCCACATGTGTCGAGGGTCATTGAGCTGAAAATGAGACTCAATTCTCTCTTTGTAACGATGTTTGGCGGCACTTACAGCTCGTCTGAGAGCATAACACGAAGCTTTATATTCGCGCATATTCCCAGACAAAAGAGCCTCGTTGTATGCGGCAGTGTGGTTGTTAACCGCATCACGGATTGTTCTGTCCACCCACGGTTTCTGATTAGGGAAAGTCCTTACAGTTATTGTTTCTGTAGCTTGTTCGGTAAGTGTGTTTACAAAGCTCACTGCTACATCCGTGAACTCGCTGACGTCAGATGAGCTCGCCCTGAACATGTCCCAGTCGACGTCATCAAGAGCCGACTGCAGCATAGCTTCAGAGTGGGAGGACCAACGCGTCACTTCCCTCTTCACCGGGGGTTCCTGTGCGAGCCTTTGTTTATATTCCGGTGTGAGGAAAATGGCGGCGTGGTCAGACTTACCAAAGGCAGGTAGTGAACGGGCCTTGTAGGCATTCTTGAACTGAGAGTAGCATTGATCCAGTGTATTCGGTCCTCTAGTTGGACAGGATACATGCTGGTGAAAGTTCGGCATGACCTGCCTGAGGTTGGCTTTGTTAAAATCCCCCGCGATGATAAAGGCAGCGTCAGGATGTTGGTTAATGTAGCCGCTGATCACGTCGTGAAGTTTAGACAAAGCCAAGCCGGTGTCTGCCTGAGGTGGAATATAAACGGCAGTAGCGATGACCGCGGAGAACTCGCGGGGTAGATAGAATGGGCGGCAAATGATGGATAGATGTTCCAGATGAGGCGAGCAGGATCGCGACAGAGAGGAGATATTCCTGGGGCCACACCATTTCTTGTTAGTCATGAAACACACACCACCACCCTTGGATTTACCGGCCTCCGCTGTTCTGTCCATCCGTAAAACAGAAAAGTTGTCAGACGGCGTTACAGCAGTGTCTGGTACTGAGGGAGTGAGCCATGTTTCAGACAAACAGATGATGTTACAGTCCCTTATGTCCCGTTGGAAACTAATCCTGGCTCTAAGATCGTCCATCTTATTCTCCAAGGATTGGACATTAGCGAGCAGAATGCTCGGTAAAGGAGGACTGTGAGCCCTTTTCCTCAATCTGTTTCGAATCCCAGCGCTTTTTCCACAGTGTTTTTTGTTCCGTCTCCTGTGTCCTTTGTTCTCCGCGTTACGAAGAATCTCAAGAGGCCACGCTGGATTCGGTGATAAAGTGTCCTGAACCAGGTTAGTGAAGCGGTTTCCAATGTCCAAGAGTGCACTTTTGTCATAGGTGATCAGTGCCGACGTTATGTGTGTAAAAATAGAAATCAAAAGTAAGTAAAAAAGTAAATAAAAGCATAGTCTAAGCGGAGCGTCCCGGACAGCAGCCGAACATAGCAGCGCCATCTTGGGTAAATTCCGTCAATGTGTGTGGTGCTAGGAGGAGATCTCAGGGAATTGAGGAAACTGATAGTGTTCCTCTCAATTCTTCTGTTGTGCAAATACAAACTGTTGCCAAAGCTTTATGTCCTAAAGATATAGAGAGACTATCTCAGAGTTTACCGTCAGCACGCACACATTTTTCTGAATTTAGAAGAACATTGATCAGCAAAATGCGTCTTTACGACATGTCATTAGCAGAAGTCACACAGCTGATGTCACAAATTCTAACTGAATCTGAATTCAACAGTTTTGAGTCTGCTGTTACTTCTGAACTACAACATGCCAGTAAAGGCGATTTGAGAGAAGGTGTTTTGAAAATTCTAAAGAACATTGTTGGACCAGAAGTGGATTGGTCAAAAGTCACTAGTTGTGTACAGAAGAAGGATGAAACTGTAAGTGAGTACACTGAAATGTTTTGTCAGTCAGCTGCAGCATACAGTGGAATAGCTGACACTCCAGAGAAGGTACTGGATCATAAAGGACCACTAGTTCGAACATGGTTTGATGGCCTTTTATCAGAGTACAGATCTGCTTTGCCTTTCTTAGATCTAACATGGTCCACTGGAAGCTTGCAAAACAGCTTGGACAGGTTAGCTACTTGGGAAAGAGACTCTGATGTTAAAGCCAGAGTAAAGATTGCAGCAGCATCGTTTAAGGTCAACACAGAAAACCGACAGAAACCTAAATGTCCTAAGAAGGAGGGCAGTTGTCATTACTGTGGTAAACCTGGACACTGGATGAAAGAGTGTAGGAAAAGCAAAAAGACATTAGGAGAAATTAACAGCTTTACTCAGTTCCTACTCAGTCTACTTAGTACTCTGAAGCAGCCCCTCCCCACTTCACCGAACTGTTGGAGCAGTTTGCTCAGGTGTTAACCGTTAGGGCTGTGAGTGCTTAATTTCCCCAGTAATGTACAACAAAGCTGAACGATTCTTTGTAAATAAAACTAATGGTGTTAAGACAGACTGTAAACATAAGATGCCCTCATGCAGTGTCCGCACTCATGAATTAAGCAAAAGTCACTTCTGTCACCTCCTCCCGTTGGGGAAATTGGTTAGCAACTCTCACAGCCCCGAATATTGTTATACAGCGTGCACCAGTCACGAACCCATCTTCATGTATGATGTCTGCAATGACTGAATTTGTGTTAGAGGATGAAGGCGAAATGACTCATGATTGTGTTACGCTTACATATGCAGTGACAAGTGAAATAGCAGAAACTCCCATAGAGAACGCAGAATTGGAGTTGTTTGTTGATGGTTCAGCTCAAGTTATGGAAGGTAACAGACGAGCAGGATATGCAGTAACTTCCACCACTGAAGTAGTTGCTTCAGGTCGTCTTCCAGATCATTTTTCAGCTCAAGCTGCAGAAACTAGTAGCCTTAACTAGAGCATGCACGCTAGCTTCAGGATCGGTTGCAAATATCTACACAGATTCCAGGTATGCTTTTGGGGTAATTCATGATTTTGGTGTCATTTGGCAAACCAGAAAATTTCTAACTTCTGCTGGATCCCCCATTAAGCATGCTGGATTAGTGAAAGATTTAATGTTTGCCATGAGACTCCCAAAGAAATTAGCGGTGATCAAAGTGAAAGCACATCTCACAACTAATACTACGGAAGCTAAAGGCAATGCTCTTGCGGATGTAGCGGCTAAACAGGCTTGTTTCTATGCAACTGTACAAGTGTGTTCAGGTAGTACAGCACAGAAGGCAATTCTGCCTCCTGAATCAATCATTGATCTGTACAAAGATGTTCCTCTATATGAAGCATGGACATGGTTAGACAAAGGAGCCACTGTGGATTCATCCGGCTGCTGGACCAAAGGGGGAAAGTATGTTGCTCCCGAATCACTGTTGCCATATTTGGCTCAACAAATACACAGTTTGGGTCATAGTGGTCCAGCAACGATGAATCACAGGTTCTCAAATCAATGGTGGAATCCAAAATTCAGAAACGCAGCCACTGAAACAGTCAAGAGATGTGTTACATGTCAGAAAAATAATGATGTACCAGCAGCCACTACACCAGCAGCACATACCCCAGCTCCACCAGGGCCATTTCGTCACCTGCAAGTTGATTACATATCGTTGCCCCCTTGTAAAGGAAAAACTGACGTTTTGGTAGTAATAGACAAGTTCTCAAGATGGGTAGAAGCTTATCCAACAGGGCGTGCTACAGTTGCACATACTGCTAAATGTCTTGTCACTGATTTCATTCCCAGATGGGGATTACCAGATTGCATTGACTCAGATCAAGGTACCCACTTCACAGGACAGGTAGTCAAGGAAGTGTCTAGAATGTTGAAGATTAAGTGGAACCTTCACTGTCCCTATAGGCCACAAGCATCAGGACAGGTTGAACGATCAAACAGAACAATCAAAACCAGGCTAAGCAAAATGCATCAGGAAGGAGTACCATGGGTGGAAGCACTGCCCGCAGTACTGTGTAGTATGAGAGCATCACCTAACAGATCAGTAGGACTGAGCCCTCATGAGATTATTACTGGACGCCCAATGCAGATGCCAGGTGTGATTGATCTTAGAAATGCTGATGTGCACATTGCTTCAGATGCCCTGATCGCTTACTGTGAAAACCTCACAAAGGCAGTGCAGAGTGCCAAAGAGAGAGTTGAGTCGTGTTGGCAGACTCCACCAGAAGGTGGACACACAATCATCCCAGGTCAGTGGGTTATGATAAAGTCATTCAGAAACAAGCCATTAGAGCCTAAGTGGCACGGACCACATCAAGTGATGTTGATAACAGCAGCTGCAGTGTTGTGTCAGGGAAGGAAAGCCTGGACTCATGTGTCACACTGTAAAGTTGTTCCCCCACCTACAGGGATAGGATAGGACACACGGACCAGTGAGGAGCCCAGGGAAGAACCGAAAGCAACAGGCTTCGGGGGCCAACCCTGCGGTGAAGATTTCCTCATAGGCCCTTCCCCATCCACTAGTCCGTCCTTACCTCACTGTTCTTTAGGTGTCGCAGGAATTGAGAAATAGGGAAAGAAGGAACAACAATAGCAGACTATATTTGAACAGAGGATACAACCCTAATGTTTGCAGACTCTACAACAAATACTGCTATGTGCCGTTGTTCTCTTTTGATTTGTTTTTTTTCTTCCTCTGTGCAGATACCACTTGATGGCTGTCCTGAGATCCATATGCACCGCCCTCCTCACCTGCGGATGAAGCCACAACCTCTAGAAAACAACTAGACCCATTGCCGAGCCAACTATCACACAAGAAAGAGAAAAGAAAGAAGAAAGAAAAAAAAATACACAACGCAGAGACTCACATACGGGAACTTCAGTCATCCATCAACATGATCAAGATTTTCATACTATTAACCATCATGGACATCACGCAAAGTGTCCTGAATGCTGCACCGGGTTAATGGATCCAACAGAGAACTTGAACAAAATCCAACAAGACATTCTTGGTCTTTCAGCAAAATTACACCAGATGACTGAAGATAATTCTTCATGGTTCGGAAACTTGTTAGGTAAACCCTGGCTGTGGATCAAGGAAATAGCAATTCTGCTGTTGTTTCTCCTGCGTACTATCTATGCATCCACAGTATCAAGTGTTTCTTTCAGCAAATGACTCCCGCCTCTCACGAGGAAATGACAGTTCCAATCAGAAAAGAGTATTACCCGTAAGAACTTCACGGACCCTAATTGCATGTTTTTTTTCTGTGTCAGCATGCAATTACATATAAGCAACACAGAACATGTACAATGTGCCTGTAACGATTACAAGTTACAAGAATTAACTTTTAAGTGTCTAAATTTGTATTTTGTGAGAGTTATTAGAACTCTCAAAGGGGGAATTGTGGGATTACAAATTTATAAAATGATAAATCTAGGTTCCAATGTAATAGTATATAAACTGAAACATTGTGTTTAAATGTTTAACTTAGATTCTTATTATCCACTTCCTGACTCAATGTATATTCAAAGAGCCCCCTGGCCCAGACGTGGATTCGTTAGTGTCACGAATCCTGGCCATGAACTTTCCTTCATTCACCACTAGAGGTCACTCTCCCAACACATGGACTTTCACACAGTTACAGATCACTCTTAGACTACATTTCCCATCATTCACTGCACCCACACAGCTGTTCACTATAATCACGCTTGCACCTGTTCACCATCTCTCAATCACCATCATCCAATCACACACACACACACACTATATTAACTCTGGACTTTCTCTTACACTCTGCCGAGTATTGTTTAGCCCCGCTGCATTACAAAGCATTTTCCCAGTATCCCTAGTTTGATTTCCTGTGTTCTGATTCCTGCCCGTGTTCCTGGTTTATTCTCTCTGCCTAGCCCTCTGGATATAGTTCGCCGATCGCCGACCCACGCTTGCCCTTGGATTATTCTTGTGTCTTGCCCATGCCATACCTGTTTGCTACTGTCCGACCCTGCCTGTATTGACCATGTATCATAATAAAAGCTTGCAGATGGATCCACCTGTCTCACGTCTCGTCAGCTCCATAACAGAATACTCGGCCACAAAAGGATCCAGCGGCTTTTCATGTGGATATTGGCCAGGTACGGACATTGCACGGATGTTGTTACACCTCGAGCAGGGCTCGCTACCACTCGAGGACTATGTACAAGACTATTTAGACCTCGCCCATTTCTCTGATCTGCCGGACTGTGTACTCATAGACTTCTTTTGTGAGGGCATTAATCAACCGCTGAAGTCTCAGCTAATCCGTGAGGGTCCCCGTTCATCTCTCAGTCAGTTCCTGGACTATGCTTTGCTATGTGTTGGCTCTTCGTTCACTGTGGGGGTCGCGGAGGAACGAGACACTGCACCCAATTGTGTGGACACAGCCACGCTAGATCACGCTCACAAAATGGCGGCCAATCACAAGCCAGGTCAGTTCCCAGCTGATGTTAAAGAGTCAAGTCAAATCACCGCTGATGTTAAAGAGTCAAGTCAAGTCACCGCTGATGTTAAAGAGTCAAGTCAAGTCACCGCTGATGTTAAAAAGCCAAGTCAAGTCACCGCTGATGTTAAGGAGTCAAGTCAAGTCACCGCTGATGTTAAAGAGTCAAGTCAGGTCACCGCTGATGTTGAAGAACCAAGTCAAGTCACAGCCTATGTTAAAAGGTCAAGTCAAGCTACAGTTGATCGTCACAAGTCAAGCCAAGCCACCAGTGATCTCCGTGAGTCAAGCCAAGCCACAGTTGATCGTCACAAGTCCAACCAAAGCACAGTTGATCGTCACAAGTCAAGCCAAGCCACCAGTGATCTCCGTGAGTCAAGCCAAGCCACAGTTGATCGTCACAAGTCAAGCCAAAGCACAGTTGATCATCACAAGTCAAGCCAAGCCACAGTTGATCGTCACAAGTCCAACCAAAGCACAGTTGATCATCACAAGTCAAGCCAAGCCACCAGTGATCTCCGTGAGTCAAGCCAAGCCACAGTTGATCGTCACAAGTCAAGCCAAAGCACAGTTGATCATCACAAGTCAAGCCAAGCCACAGTTGATCGTCACGAGTCCAACCAAAGCACAGTTGATCATCACAAGTCAAGCCAAGCCACCTGTGATCTCCGTGAGTCAAGCCAAGCCACAGTTGATCGTCACGAGTCACGCCAAGCCACAGTTGATCATCACGAGTCACACCACGTCTCAGCTCTCCAGCCAGAGTCACGCCACGTCTCAGCTCTCCAGCCAGAGTCACGCCACGTCACAGCTGACCAGCCAGAGTCACGCCACGTCACAGCTGACCAGCCAGAGTCACGCCACGTCACAGCTGACCAGCCAGAGTCTCGCCACGTCACAGCTGACCAGCCAGAGTCAGACCACGTCACAGCTCTTCAGCCAGAGCCTCTTCACGTCTCAGCTCCTCAGTCAGAGCCTCTTCACGTCTCAGCTCCTCAGTCAGAGCCTCTTCACGTCTCAGCTCCTCAGTCAGAGCCTCTTCACGTCTCAGCTCCTCAGTCAGAGCCTCTTCACGTCTCAGCTCCTCAGTCAGAGCCTCTTCACGTCTCAGCTCCTCAGTCAGAGCCTCTTCACGTCTCAGCTCCTCAGCCAGAGCCTCTTCACGTCTCAGCTCCTCAGTCAGAGCCTCTTCACATCTCAGCTCCTCAGCCAGAACCTCTTCACGTCTCAGCTCCTCAGCCAGCACCTATCCCACCCAGAGACTCAAGGTCAGTCCTTCAAGTTCTCCGGTTGATATCCAGCGTGAGGGATGCACAGCTGGTGTCTGTACGCACTGCTGGTATCCCCAAATCCACTCACTTTGGTCCTCCTGTTTCTGAACTGATTTCCCTGTCTGAAGCGCTTCCCATGATAGGGATCGCACTATGTTGCATTTGGGCCACATACACCACCACTGTACTGCCCCAGGGGAAGGCATCTGCTGCAGAACCTCCCCAAGCGGTGGTGCGAGCCTCAGCCCCTGGCAAGGTGGTGGCGCCCAGCAATATACTCTCACCCGGTCAGGTTACCACCGTAGAACCTCCAGAGATGGCGGCGTTAGCTGCAGAACCTCCAGAGGTGTCGGTGGTATCCTCCTGTAAACTCTCACCCCGTCCTGTCACGGCTATGGAGGCTGTCTGTGAGCTCTCATCCTGTCCTGTCACGGCTATGGAGGCCGTCTGTGAGCTCTCATCCTGTCCTGTCACGGCTATGGAGGCCGTCTGTAAACTCTCACCCCGTCTCGTCACGGCTAAGGAGGCCGTCTGTGAGCTCTCACCCTGTCCTGTCACGGCTATGAAGGCCGTCTGTCAACTCTCGCCCTGTCCTGTCACGGCTATAGAGGTCGTCTGTGAGCTCTCACCCTGTCCTGTCACGGCTAAGAAGGCCGTCAGTGAGCTCTCATCCTGTCCTGTCACGGCTATGGAGGCCGTCTATGAACTCTCACCCTGTCCTGTCCCGGCCATGGAGGCCGTCTGGGATTTCCTGTCCTGCCCTGGCACGGCCCCTGAGATCGGGAAGGCTCTCCCTGTGTTGTCTGTCTCTGTTCTCCCAGTGTTGTCTGTCTCTGCTCTCCCTGTGTTGTTTGTCCTTGTTCTCCTCTGCTTCCAGGTTCTGTCAGGGCTACCTGCCCAGTCTGCTTCCCTGTGGTGGTCTCTGGTCCCGTCTGCCCTACCCTGGTGGGCCCCAGGTCCATCTACTCCGCCCTGGGGGGTTCTGGTCCCGTCTGCTCCGCCCTGGGGGGCTCTGGTCCCGTCTGCTCCGCCCTGGTGGGCTCCGGGTCTGTCTGCCCTACCCTGGTGGGCCCCAGGTCCATCTACTCCGCCCTGGGGGGTTCTGGTCCAGTCTGCTCCGCCCTGGTGGGCTCCGGGTCCGTCTGCTCCGCCCTGGCGGGTTCTGGTCCCTTCTGTTCCGCCCTGGGGGGCTCCAGTTCCATCCTCTCCGCCCTGGCTTCCACATGGACCTGGCCCTCCGTCCCTCCCCCTGTTCCGCCTCCGCTCCACCGCCCACCTAGAATTGTTTAGGAGCGTCTGGAAGCCGCTCCTTGGGGGGGGGGGGGGGTCTATGTCACGAATCCTGGCCATGAACTTTCCTTCATTCACCACTAGAGGTCACTCTCCCAACACATGGACTTTCACACAGTTACAGATCACTTTTAGACTACATTTCCCATCATTCACTGCACCCACACAGCTGTTCACTATAATCACGCTTGCACCTGTTCACCATCTCTCAATCACCATCATCCAATCACACACACACACACACACTATATTAACTCTGGACTTTCTCTTACACTCTGCCGAGTATTGTTTAGCCCCGCTGCATTACAAAGCGTTTTCCCAGTATCCCTAGTTTGATTTCCTGTGTTCTGATTCCTGCCCGTGTTCCTGGTTTATTCTCTCTGCCTAGCCCTCTGGATATAGTTCGCCGATCGCCGACCCACGCTTGCCCTTGGATTATTCTTGTGTCTTGCCCATGCCATACCTGTTTGCTACTGTCCGACCCTGCCTGTATTGACCATGTATCATAATAAAAGCTTGCAGATGGATCCGCCTGTCTCACGTCTCGTCAGCTCCATAACAGTTAGGTTGATTGAATTAGTGTCTATCTTTCGGAGGCCCCTGGCCCAGACGTGGATTCGTTAGGTTGATTGAATTAGTGTCTATGCATTTGATTATGTCCCTCATGTGCTTGCTTTGTTTGATTTTGGCTCCACCTCCAAGAATCCCTCCTCCAAAAATGCCTATAAATAACCTTGTAAAGTCACTTAAGATTTAGACTTGGATGACTGCAGCGACGCACAGCGAGTTCTCAATAAAGAGTAACTTCTGCTTGAAAGATATCCCAACGTCTCCTGGTCTCTGCTTCGAAGAGGAAAAGTTCTCAACAGATCAATTGATGTATAACACTTATCTGTACGACCAAAATCGACGGAGTATTTTTAATGTCTTTTGCACTGGTCTTAAAAAAAAACGAGTTGGTATCGCCGGCGATACAGCCGTCCCATTAGGGTTAATGGCCGGTAACTTAAAAATTTAGTAGCCAAATTGGCTGGTGAGTGAAAAAGTTAGTTTCAATCCCTGGGTGTCATGCTTCACTCTAAATGTGGTAGCATGTTGTTAATCATTTTATGGAAAACAATTTACCTCAATATCTCCAGCTTACAGTTTCTCTTCAGTCCGTCAGAAAGCAGCTTCACTCCTGAATCCTGCAGGTCATTGTTACTCAGGTCCAGCTCTCTCAGACGGGAGTTTGAGGATTGTAGAGCTGATGACAAACTCTCACAAGACTGAGAAGTGAGATTACATATGGAAAACCTGAATGAGAAAAACAGTAATTGCAAACAGAATAAATCTTAGCAATGTGATTTTTAACCTGTTAACCTGCACCCCCCATATTGGGAATCACAGCTGAAAATGACTAACTAACTTAAAATGGTAACAGCTCCTGACTTCAGTGTGCCACACACACAATTGTGGTGTCTTTGGAAAGAAGACCCTTTGGCCTTTACTATCCATCATCCAGAGTTGATGATGCTCAAAAATATAAAAAGTTATAGACACTGAAGTGCCTTGATAAAAATTGTACCACACTGAATTTTTTTTTATTTCATATAAAAATACATGAAATCAGCCCTGGAGCAATCCAGAAAAGTAATGGGTTGAAAGTCACATGTCTCATGAGATTATATTTCAAATCTGAAGACGATACCATGAAAAATGAGATTCCTGCAGACATTTTTCTAGTCCCCCCCCCCCCCCTTTTGAGGAAAAATATTTACCAAATTATTGAAGGGTTCTACTACACACTATTTAGTCTTTATACATGCCACTGCAGTTTTTCAATTATAAAACAGTAGACATAATCTTAGACATCGTATAAGTGATTTATTTGAGCACTAGAAAAATACAATAATAATAATTTTTGAGTGATGAAAAAAAAACAATAATAATAAAAAAAATTACTTAATTACATACTGATTTCCTGACAAACAGATGCTCCCTTGCTCATACATTAGTAACCACATGCTGAAGATCATTCATACAGATGCTAATCATACTGATGGCTGCCCAATATAGTCAATATTCACATTATAATGGCCTTTTATATAGACTGCATTCACACTGATATCTGTGAACAGTCAGTAATTACCTGCTGATTATCAGTCATAGAGATGTTAATCACACAGATACAGGCAATTCGCCACAAAACACGCAAACATATATAAAACTGCTGAAGAAGAAAAAAAAGAAATGTTTTTTCTTTTTGTCTTATTGTGCTAAAAAGATCGTTAAGTTACGCCCCATCAGATGACAGGTGCGTCACAGCGTGCGTCACGCGCCGTCGCGAGGGAGCGCCAGAATTCAAATAATCAATCTTCCGTGTATCTTTGACTTTTTTATTTTTGGATGATTTCATTCTGTTTGGGACATTGTCTGCTACAAAATCGTGCTGTTTTTTTACCACCAAGACGCTGTTTTTGAGCATAATTTGTTCCATAATGGACACAAACAATAACTCTCCCTCAAGAGATGAGACGTAAACAAAGGATTAACGATCTAAATTACAGCGTTGTTGTTTCTTTGGACTAAAAGTGCTCGATGGAATGTTGTTCACTGGACCCTTATCTCTAAAATGAAACCAGGATTTACAGCATTGGATACATTTGAGAGTCGTTATCAGGATGAAAATGGTATGTACAGCGGTTTATTTCTACATGTTTTGATGTGTACTGCTTACACAAATTTAGCAAATACATTCCGTATAAGCTTTCTATCGAAAAACAGCGATCTGTCGTCGATGCTAGAGGCTTAGACCTTCAAAATGATATATAGTTTGTCAAGATTCATTTTGTCCTGTTTTACTTTATCTGTTTGAAAGCTACGACGTGTGCAAACAAAGAGCTATCAAAGAGCTTTCAGTGCGCCCACGTCCTGGTGCATGTTAACAGGTTAATGATTAATGAAAAAATTTAAATCAATGAAAGTGTTTGAAATCAAACCTCAGTTTCTCCAGCTGACAGTTTGGACTCTTCAGTCCGTCAGAAAGCTTCTTCACTCCTGAATCCTGCAGATAATTGTTACTCAGGTCCAGCTCTCTCAGACAGGAGTTTGAGGATTGTAGAGCTGATGACAAACTCTCACAAGACTGAACAGTGAGATTACAGCCATATAGCCTGTGAAGAGAACAAAACAAACAGCCATATTTATGCGTTTATCAGGTTTATAATCTGGACCTAAATACAACATAAGCATTAAAATGGTAGACATTAAAAAGACATTAAAATGGTATTAGTAACAGAAATGAGCACAAATTTCAGGGCATGTCAAAAAATCTCCAAGGTTCAAAAAATCCCTCAGGATCAACTCCTGAGTGTTAAGTTTGCTGCAAATCAAACTAACTCATGAATAATTTGATCCAGTTCAACTCACTGACTCAGTGATCTGGTCACAGTGGTTCACGTTATCAACACACTGAATCTGTCCTACTGAAATGAGGCAAGTAATATAATATAAAAAGTAATATAACAGTGTGCAGAGGATTTGATTGACGAAGCGAAAATAGAGTTACTATAATAATTGCATAAAGAAAGGGAACATGTTTTAAATTGACATGAAATTGTAAATTGAAAAACTTTTCAAAAGAATCACTCAAGAATCACTCAAGAAATTTACGTATTATTTAATTTCTCATAATTGAAAACTGTATTACAAAATTCCAGGTTTTCCAGGATTCTTGGAAACCCTGATTGTTTTCTCATCAGGTTTTTGAGTAGACATTGCCTGCCTTGTGTCCTTGAAGAATCACTGATACATTCATTCTACAATATAAATGGGAAAATCTGCTAGTTATAGTTATAAAACGCCAATTCATCCACATATTGTAACACAGTGATTCAGTGAATGTCAAACCTCAGTATGTTCAGCTGACAGTGTGGACTCTTCAGTCCATCATAAATCAGCTTCACTCCTGAATCCTGCAGGTGATTGCTACCCAGGTCCAGCTCTGTCAGATGACAGTCTGATGTTTGGAGAGCTGAAGATACAGTTTCACAGCATGTTTCATCAAGACCACAGCCGTCAAATCTGCCAAAACAGAAGGTTATGCTAGTTATTTTCTGATGTTCAGTGTTTCTGCAATAACTTATTTTACCCTTCATAATCAGAACAACAAGATCTTTTACATAATATTTCAACATTTAATTGTTTAGTGATGTAGAAAAAAATATTTTATCAAACAGCAGATACTCACAGGGCTTTTCTGCAGCATCTCACAGCTGGAACAAGTCTTGTAAAGCCTGCTTTTGATGATGTGAATCTCTTTGGGTTGAACTCATCCAGCACCTTCTCTGACATCAGCAGTACTGTGGTCAGCACTGAACACATTGAAGATGAGAGTTTTCTTCCTGGATGTGCATCTGAACTGAAGTATCTCTGGATTTCCTCATATAATGAATGATCCTTGAGCTCAAGTAAGCAGTAGAATAGGTTGACTGAAGCTTCATCTGAGATAGAGTTTTGTTTTTGTTTAATGTATTGAGTTGTTTGTCTGATGCTCTCTGTGGTTTCTTCAGTGCGTGTGATCAGGCCTTTGAGCAGGTTTTGGCTGGATTTCAGTGTAATGCCCATCAGAAACCGCAGGAACAGGTCCAGATGTCCTCTCTTACTCTTCATGGCTTTATCAACAACCTTCTGCAGTAGCTCCTGCAATGTGATATTTTCTTTGGGACTATCAAAGAAAAACTCAAGCTCCTGCATGTTCTTGTTCAGGTAACAGAGGAACACATGCACTGCAGCGAGAAACTCTTGAACACTCAGATGCACAAAGCAGAAGACCTTCATCTCATGAAGTCCAGCTTCCATCTCAAAGATCTCAGTGATCATTCCTGTGAACTCTTCACCCTTCAATCCTGTGAAGTTTTCACTCACATCAATACCACATTCTTCCAGTTCTTCCTCATAGAACACAATGTTTTCCTGCTTCAGCTGTTCAAACGCTAGCTTGGCTAACTTCAAAATCATCTCTCTATTTGAACGTAAGAGCTTTGTACGTTGTCTTTCTTTCTTTTCATCATACTTCTGGTTCTTCATGTTCATCTGTATCAGCAGGAAGTGGATGTACATTTCAGTGAGTGTTGTGCTGATTTTCTCTTCACTGTTCTTGATGAGAATATCCTGAAGTACTTTGGCTGTGATCCAGCAGAACACAGGAATGTGGCACATAATGTAAAGACTACGAGACTTCTTAATGTGTGAGATGATTCTGTCAGCCAGAGTCTTATCTGTGATTGTTTTTCTGAAGTACTCCTCCCTCTGTTTGTCAGTGAATCCTCGCACCTCAGTGAACAAACCCACATGTTCAGGAGGAATCTGATTGGCTGCTGCTGGTCGTGAGGTCACCCAGACCAGAGCTGATGGAAGCAGCTGACCTTTGACCAGATTCGTGAACAGCACATCTACAGATGATCTTTCCTCAAAACTCTGCAGAATTTCACTTTCAAAATTTAAAGGCAGTCGACTCTCATCAAGTCCATCAAATATAAACAGATTACAGCTGGCATGTAGCCTTGATTTTACCAAATTCTTAATTTCAGGATAAAATACTTGTAAAAACTCATGGAGACTGAACTGTCTGTCTTTTATTCTGTTAATCTCTCTGAATGGAAGCAGGAACACACAGGCTATATCCTGATTGGCTTTTCCTTCTGCCCAGTCCAGGATGAACTTGTGCACAGAGACTGTTTTTCCAATGCCAGCGACTCCCTTGGTCAGCACAATCTTTTCCTCATTGTTTTTCCTTAATAATGTAAATATATCATTGCATTTGATTGGTTTGTACTGTGTTTGTTTGTTCTTGAAAGCATCATCAATCTTCAGAATCTCATGTTCCTGATGAACCTCCTTCATATCTCCCTCTGTGATGAAGAGCTCTGTGTAAACAACCTGGAGTTGTGCTTTATTTTCTTTCTTGCCCTCAAAAATACGTTCTGCTTTCTTCTTCATGTTGGATTTGTGAGTTTCCAAGAATTGTTTCAGAATCAAATCTGCTGTTATAAAATCCGATTAAGTTAATAAAACAGGGAAAAAGCAAAAACCAGATTTCATTTTTTTAAAGAAACATGACAAAGCTTTTGCATCAGCCTAGCCTCGTCAGAATTCATTCAACTTATTAATTTTGAAAATAACACCAAAGACTTTAAATATTCAAAGATGATGCACATATAATACTTGAATGGGAGAAAGTGTAAGGCCCAAAATGGTGGAATAGTCCTGCTTCTAAATAAAAGATCCGGTTGTTAATTGGTAAAGTCATCACGTCACTGCAGCTGCACTTATGAACTTCGGTTGCTATAGAAACAGTCAGCATCCTGAGATGTGCTCTTAGGACTGTGTATGTGCAATGACTGGTCTAACCTGAAAAATAAGCTTTTTTTAATGCCATTTGAGCATAAGAAATCTAATCTGGTTAGATCTGGTGACACTGTACATCACTCCACACATTTCACCTCTGTTATAATATTAATAATGCTTCCTCCCAACAACATGGGTCAAAAAAAGTGTTTGGGTCACTGCCACTGATATTCTTACTCTAACTGTGATTTATACAGTGAAAATTGTGAAAAAAAAGGTTTGAATACGACTGATAAGACCTTGCTTTTCGGTGTGTTTCTCTGCCGTCTCTGAGAGTTTTTGTGGCTCTGTGAGAAGAGAGAAAAATAACAGTGAGTAAAAAAGTAAAAAAGAACTAAAGTGTGTGACAAAATATACAGACACATGAAATAAAATACTGTAACGCATATCTGCCTATGAACAATATTATCATAAATGAACTGAGATATTTAGAGGTCTCTCACAGTCCTCCCTGTTATTCTCCTCCTGAGTGTATCATGAGTCACCATTCACTTCCCTTATGTTCAGTCACCATAGAGAACGTGTGAGTGAAGAAATGTCACACAGCCTCCTTTGTATTTTTATAAGGAGTTATTTTTTCAAGTGATGTATGTTACTTGTCCTTTTTTTTCTACCTGCTGCGTTATCATTTTTCTTTGTTCAAGGTTATATTAAAGGACTATTTGCCTTCATCTTCTTTGTGTGTGAGTTTAATTTCGACACCTGTTTCAAGACACTGACAAGTAAGAGAAATCTAATTCTTACATAATCTTTAATAGGACTAGGGTTCACAAATACTCAGTATTATTTCACTGACTGCTAATAAGCAGTCTGTCTCAGTCGGCACAGTTATAGGTGACAGTACCGTGTCCTGCAGTGCTGTAGTTGAAGGTCACTGGGCCTGTGATGGTGTTTCCAGTGATTACAGGAGCATTTACAGTTCCTCCCGTCTGAGCGTTCAGATCAACACTGACTCCAGTCTGAACACCACTGCTCATCTGGACTGGAATACAGACAGAGAGATTCATTACATTTCCTAAATGACAATTCCCAGGTGAAAAAAGTATACTTGAATGCACTAAAAAATACTTAAATACCAGCAAGTACATTTGTAGTACACTCTTATTTTTTGTGCTAAATAAAAAGGTAAAAGTTATACACTATAAATACACTTATTAAAAGTATATTTCTACTTCAGTAGTACTTCAGTTCAATTGCAAATGTGTACTAAATATCACTGAGATTTAAATAGATTTTAGTGCATTGAAATAAAGTATACTACTGTAAAAATATACAGAGGACTTGTATTAGTGTATTTCTTAAAAGTGTGCTTTGAATGATTTAAAAATTAGTTCAATGTTAGTACACTTTTATATAGTTATCCTAAGTTTAAATTAAATTGATTTTATTTAAAATATATTGATAATTTAATAGTTATAAGTATATTTTCCCAACTGTGCTACTTAAGTATACTTAATATAAATAAACTAATTAGCATTATCACTTAAACTGATTTTAAGTGTAGTCAGAAAAAGTGTTTTGTAATTGCATTGCTTAAAAGTGTGCTACAATCGCTTTACATACAATTTTAGTGTTTTTTTATATATACTATCACAACTTTCTGTTTGGATTTTCATGAAAAATACAGTAGAAATGCATTACTAGTAAAACCCTGTAGGCTACTCTGCTTAGGCTACTATAATTGCACTAATTGTCACAGGTCCGCTGTCTCTCTCTCCCTCTCTCTGTGAGAGCGAGCGTGTGTGTGTGCGTGTGTGCATGTGTGCGTGTGTGCGTGTGTGTGTGTGCTCTTCTGCTGATGAGCTGATCAGTAGCAGCTGTGGCTCATCAGCTCCACTATTTAATGGCCTTGCTTCTGAGGCCAAGTCCACACGTACATGGGTATTTCATAAACAGTTTTTTCCTTCTTCCACTTTTAAAAAAAATCACCATCCACATGAAAACTCAAGTGCATGCTATGAAGCACTGTCAAGAGCATACCAAACCAACAGGTGGCGATATAATCTCGACCCTATAGCCATGTTGGCCAATCAGAAGCCTGAGACAGTTTCCAGTAGGCGGAGATAACAGCGCAGGCTCCGACGTCACAAGCCAAAATCTCAGGTTTAGCGGTCTATATGATAACACTGCTACCGGAGTTTTTGAAAATCTTCAGCCTGGCAGGAGTTTTCAAAAATGTTCAGTTTCAGTGACCTGCTGCTGCGTTTGCGTGTGGACGAATGGCCAAACCTCATAGAAAAAGCTGTGGTTTTAAAAAATAACCGTGTTCGCGTGGACAGGGCCTCACTCTGTGTTGTCAGATCGTTGGTGTTTTTGTGGTGTCTTGTCCTGGAAGCGCTCTAGCTCTTTTTGGCCTTGTTTCTCGCTCCTGCTCTGGGCTGTGTTTCCCAAGAGCATCGTAAGTCTAAGTTGATCATAGATGCATTGGTGGCAATGGGTCTACGAGGTACTTACTCTTACGATGCTTTTAGGAAACACAGTCCAGGGCCCGTATTCATAAAGATTCTAAGAATCCTTTTAGAGAGCTCCTAATTTAGCTTAAAAATTTCTAGCTAGGAGTCTTAGCTTAAAAGTGTTTCAGGACCAATCTGAGAGCAACTCTGAGCGAGGAAGAGACAAACACTGTTATCTTAGTGAGGAGGCGGGGCTAACCCTGTTGCTAGCTATGACACAGTCTTTTGAAGACTGTGATTGGTTGGTTGTCCAAGAAGGAAATGAAAGAGCGCTTTTAAGAGTAGAGTTTATTATAAGCCTTCACTTTGAAATTACAAGCGTAATTTTTCCTGTTTTACCGTACTCTCTCTCGCGCGCACACACACACACACACACACACACACACACACACACACACACACACATTATATTCTTTATTTTTTATTTACCATGCTGTCATACTTAACGTATTTTATAGGAAATGAACAGCGACACAATAAGGTTCTGAAAGTGCTGTAACAGACCCAAATCATCGCTGCTGCATAGCTGCATTTTTCCAGTTGCCAAATATGTTAATGTAGTTAATGTAGTGATTACGTCCATTTCTGGCGCTATGGTATTTCAGCACGGTGTCGGAGATGTTAGCGTGTCTCTAATAAGATCGGACACAAACATGATCCCTGCACGATCTAATGTGTAGCGTCTTATTAACTCACTGTCATGTATTGTGTGCAACACATTTCTTCATGTTTGGTTCATTTTCTCCGCTGCTAAAGAAACTCTTAAGCCTCTTAAAAGTCCTCGTTCGTACTCCTAACAATTTCTGACCTTAAGACCTCTTTTAAGGGTTAAGATGCTTTCTGAATTACTTTTTTCTTTACTAGGATCTTTTCTTTAAATTTAAGAGGAAACACCCACATTTATGAGAATTTTCTTAGAATTTTGTTACTAGGAGCAACTCTTAGCACTAAGATTTTTCATGAATACGGGCCCTGGACTGTTCGCTGTCATCTGCATGCATCTGATCTCTGCTTCCTCTAATAAACTCTTATTTGCTGAACTCACATCTGAATCCTCTGTTATTTCCCACACTAATAGCACATGATTGGATTATTCATTTAGATGTGTTTAGATGTGTACCCAAATTCACAATTTAACAGCAAGTATACTTTTAGCATAAAGTACTTGAAGTGATATATTTTTAATGTGAAATAAAGTGCTATTAATGACATAGTAATAGTGTACTTGATTGTGCTATTTAAAGACACCATAAACATAAGTATCATATATAGTTAAGTATGTAGTTAAATATCATATAAAGGGAATGTTAACATGGTTACAATACATTTGAAATTAATTATTTAATCTATTAAAATATGTAGGCAATACATTATTTATACATTTTGTATATATTCATTATATATTAATCTTATATCTTAAATAATTGTAGTAACTAAATAATTTTTTTTTTACAGAGAAAGTATGTTAAAAGCATGTTGTCTCAAAATAGCACAGTTGAGTACACTTAGATGTTCTTCAGATTATCTTAAGAAGTACTAAAGAATTATTTTTAGTATAGTTAGCACAAAATTAGTGCGTGAAAATAGAGCACTTTAAGTACATTACGGAAGTGTACTAAATGCACTTGAATAAAGTGTATTTTACTGCACTTTTTTGACCTGAGAATTTTAACATTACTGGTATTCTGTTGTTCATTACCTTGCTTGTGTTTCAGTTTTTCTTCTTCCGGCTCATCTGGTGTGTCACAATGCTGCTCAACAGATGCCATCATCCTTCACTGACTCACTGCTGTTGGACTGGAAGAAAAAGGGTTTTAAAGCTCCTCTGTCATTAGACACTTTCCAAAAATAAATAAGGATCTATTTGAAAATAACAAGCAAATAAAATATAGCAGCATTTATAAAATAATATGAGTTATTAAATGTCTCTCTCTGGATGTATTATTGACTATATTTAAAGAAACAAATAATATTGGGTTTTGTACACCAAGAATCATGTAAAATAATAAAATTAATTGTTAACAGCAGTTGTTCATCACTAATACTCGATCATCACTTAATTAATCGCTTAATTATCTCATTAACTTTAACTCTGCTTCAGTGTTACTTTAACACTATTTAGATCGGGACCAAATGTTCTCTGAGCAGTGTTCAATTAACTTAGACAGTAATAATGTGATCAGAAGTGTCGAAACTGCACTGTAGAGAAAAAAAAATCATAATTTTACGAAAAATAACTGATTTTTTTCAGGTTGTTTTCTTTTATTTTAAATTGTAGTCAAAACTGTAAAATTATCTCTAAATTAACTACTCGGCTGTTATTTTAAGCATTATGACATTAATGACAAATTACAGTAATTCGCATTTTTATGTTTTCTTAAATTAGATAAAAATTTATGTAAAATTAGAATAATAATAATCTGCAATTAATACAATTAAAACAAAACCGTTAGATGATGAAATGGTCAAATGACTGGTAGCAACAGCTGCCAAACAAAAAACATTATTTATTCTCCTTATTTAAATAAGATGACAACATCTTACAGGTATTCTACAGGTATTTCCTGAATTATTATGATCAAACACCTTCACTGTAAAACAAAAAGGTAAAAAAAGCTGTCAAATGACTGGCAGCACAGGGTGCCAATCAAAAACTTAAAATTAAAGTAAAATCTCCTTTTTTAAATAAGCTGAAATCACTGTTAATTTACAGGTAATTCCTGAATTATTACAATTTATTTATATTTTATTACAATATTATTAATTATCAAACACCTTCACTGAATAAATAAATAACATGTTACAAGACTCGCAGCAACAGAACATTAAACACTAACAGATCTCTCTCGATCTCAGCATATTCACTCATTACAATCCAGTCTGACATACAAAACTTCTTATTAAGAATTAACAGAAAAAAAATAAACTAAATTACTTCAGTGCATTTAGATTTATGTAGAAATAGACTAGAAAACTTTGTTGGCATTAGTGGAAGTGCCTTAGCATGGTTCAAATTGTACTTATCTGACCGCCATCAGTTCGTAGCAGTGAATGACGAGGTATCATATCGATCACAAGTGCAGTATGGAGTACCTCAAGGCTCAGTACTAGGGCCGTTACTTTTCACGCTTTACATGTTACCCTTGGGAGATATTATCAGGAGACATGGTGTTAGCTTTCACTGTTATGCTGATGATACTCCGCTCTATATTTCTTCACGGCCCGGTAAAACACACCAAATTGAGAAACTAAGGGAATGCATAGTCGATATAAAAAACTGGATGACGAGTAATTTCCTACTGCTAAATTCTGAAAAAACAGAGGTGTTAATTATCGGACCTAAAAACCCCACATGTAATAACTTAGAACACTATCTAACACTTGACGGCTGCTCTGTCAATTCTTCTTCTTCATCAGTCAGGAACCTAGGTGTGCTGTTTGATAGCAATCTTTCTTTTGAAAGCCATGTTTCTAGCATCTGTAAAACTGCGTTCTTCCATCTCAAAAACATATCCAAACTGCGACCTATGCTCTCAACGTCAAATGCAGAAATATTAATTCATGCGTTTATGACCTCAAGGTTAGATTATTGTAATGCTTTATTGGGTGGTTGTTCTGCACGTTTAATAAACAAACTACAGTTAGTCCAAAATGCAGCAGCTAGAGTTCTTACTAGAACCAGGAAGTATGACCACATTAGCCCGGTTCTGTCAACACTACACTGGCTCCCTACTAAACATCGTATAGATTTTTAAATCTTGTTAATGACTTATAAAGCCCTGAATGGTTTAGCTCCTCAGTACTTGAGTGAGCTCTTATCGCATTATAGTCCTCCACGGCCGCTGTGTTCTCAAAACTCTGGCCGTTTGATAATACCTAGAATATCAAAATCAACTGCGGGCGGCAGATCGCTTTCCTTTTTAGCACCAAAACTCTGGAACAATCTACCAAACACTGTTCGGGAGGCAGACACACTCTGTCAGTTTAAATCTAGATTAAAGACCCATCTCTTTAACCTGACATACACATAACACACTACTACACTTCTATTATTCAAATCCGTTAAAGGATTGTTAGGCTGCATTAATTAGATCAACCGGAACCGGGAACACTTCCCATAACACACGATGTACTCGTTACATCGTAAGAAGATTGGCATCTACGCTAAAAGTTGTTTCTTTCTTATTCTGTTTCTCAGTCCGTGTCTGGATCAGATGGTGGATCGGCGCCGGGAGATGAGGTCTGCGGCCCTGATCGTCAGCGATGAGCCCCAGAGACATATCCCAAGTGAAGACCTCGACTAAAATACAATAAAACTTAAAATAAAACAAATAATTAAAAATATAATAATAAAATACCTAACTACATAATACTATTATTGTTAGAAATTGCAACAATATAAAAATAGAAATATAATACATTTAAAGTTTTAATTAAAACAATAAGTAAACAATAAATAAACAATAATATCCTGGCCAGAGGAGAACTGGCCCCCGACTGAGCCTGGTTTCTCCCGAGGTTTTTTTCTCCACTCTGTCACAGAGGCAGTTTTGGTTCCTTGCCGCTGTCGCCTCTGGCTTGCTCAGTTGGGGACACTTAATTTCTAGCGATTATCGTAAATTGGATTTCACAGATACTATTTAAACTAAACTTAGCTAGACAATGACATCTCCGAATTCAATAATGAAATTCCCTTAACTGAAAATTGAGTGTTTAATCTTATTATTATACATTACTGACACTCTATCCTCCAACTTGATACTGTTAAGTGCTTTGACACAATCTGTATTGTTAAAAGCGCTATATAAATAAAGGTGACTTGACTTACATAATCAATTACAAATTATAATGATTACAATATTAACATTTTAACTACAAGAAAAATTTTCTCAGTAGGCATGGGCTATAGCTTATGTAGGTAACAGAAACATATACAACATAAACAAGGGTTTATGAATGGCACAGTATACTCACACCAGACTAGCTTATATACATTTTATTAGGCCACAGATACATTTATAGAGGTTTGTTACAGGCATTGCTGTAGTTATACACTGCAGTACTAGTCACCAATGACAACTAGGTTGGCTAATCTATTCAAATAAATAAATACATTAATTAAAGCCCCACAAATGAAATATATAAAAGCTAAACTATATTAGCCTAGGTTAGCATAAATTATTCACTTATCGTTTGTTTTGCTGTATTCCTGTAATCAATCAGGCAAAACAGCTTATAGACGATTTATCATATTATTACACAAACTATGCATTATTATGACACTCTTGCCGTTAATGCTTTAATCCAGACGAAATCAAACTCAAAAGACAGGACTAATATACACAGGGTAATTAACACATAACGAGACAAACACAGCTGGAACATACTTAACTCATAATGACATGAAACAAGGACAGGAAACAAACCAAATATGGACACAAGAGGTGGGAACACATGACACACACGACAGAGGACTGACATAAACGCTGTCAAAAGTTATCATTATGCACTTTTTAAAAATATCTTGAAACAGATTTCTTCATTAGGGCCTTTCCTTCATGTTTTTATTGTTGTCTTTTTGTTTTAACACACTGGTTATTGTAGGCTACTTTGTTTTACTTTATATCCTTTATGTCTGTATCTTATTCTTTTCTATGAAATATTTTGACAATCAAAGAAGGATCTTTCATTTATTTCCAGTTTAATAATATTTAGCAATGTTAATCAAATGTATATTTGAAATGGCAAAAAATTAGGTGCTTGGATGATTTGTACATATAAATAACCTCTGTCCAGCTATGGTTAATCAAACCCCTCGATTTATCTAAAAACAGCCCATGGCTCTAAAGACTTCATATAAAAGGTCAATGTTATGTCATATTATGTCAGATATCTCAACTGAATTTAAAATCATTACAATACATTCTCAGTTGTTGGCAATAGAAAGTAACAATTCCTATCAAACAACATCAAATACAAAAATAGTTGTAAACGATGATATCATAACACACTAAATGCTCTGATAGAATCGCTGTTTGGACATTTATTGGGAGTTTTTTTATTCATCTATTTATTTTTTAAATCCAGTGTTTGTTTTCAGTTCTGATTTTAGTTAAGCCTCTTTCACACAGCCATTCTGAAAAAGTGTCCCGTGATGGTCTGATTTTGGTTCATTCACACTGCCAGTGATTTTTCGGAATCTGTGCGTGCGTTCTCACACAACCCGTAAAGATCCCGTAAAGACACGTGACATTTCATGTGACGTGTATAATGCGCCGCGCTCCATTTCACTAAACTGGCGAATGATATCAGCTTCAGCGCAGATAGTGAGGAGCTCCCTGATCGCTGCTTCATTCCAGTTTACACATTTTTCATCGTGTGAACGTTGATCTGCCTTCAAAACACCCGGTAAAACAGTTGAACGATAAAGTGCATCATCACTACGACACACCCTTTACGGCATTGATCCGGCTTTTGTTCACATAGCACTCGTTCCGGGACTGAACCCGGCAATGTTACTAGGTCCCCAACCTGGGATCAATCCCGGAATTAATCCCGGGACGTGTTTGCGTTCACACAGAAGGCACTCCGGCAATTTTCTGGCAATTTTCCGGGACCAACGTGCCTAAAGGAGCTTTAGATTTTCTTTTCATGAAAACTCACTTCATATTAGCAACACATTCAATGGCACTCTCCTCTAAAACAGTGAATATGACAGTTATAGGTAATGACACTGTCTGCAAATGCATTAAACCCATAGAATATAATGTAGTGATGTTATCACAAATATGATAAATTCATTATAGTGTTATATTTGGTCTCCACATCTTAAGGCTATTTAGGGATAGTGCATCTGACCCTAGTTCTGTCTTAAATCAGAAGATCATGTAAATCAGTTAAGATCATATTTCATGAAGATATTTTGTAAATTTCTTACCGTAAATATATCAAAACTTAATTTTTGATTAGTAATATGCATTGCTAAGAACTTCATTTGAACAACTTTAACGGCGATTTTCTCAATATTTAGATTTTTTGCACCCTCAGATTCCAGATTTTCAAATAGTTGCATCTCAGCCAAATATTGTCCTATCCTAACAAACCATACATCAATGGAAATATTATTTATTCAGCATTCAGATGATGCATAAATCTCACTTAAGACTGGCTTTGTGGTCCAGGGTCTCACACACACACATTATATATATTCTATATATATATATTTCAACCCAAGTACACAATACTTGTATGGCCACATGAACTTTAAGAATCATATACTTTTTTGTTTGTTTGTTTGTTTAAATAAATCGCTCAGAGGGGTTTGACCAAACAATTAGACAAACTAGAATTTTTTTTAATTTTTTTTTTTTTTTTAATATATCATCCAAGCACTTGATTCCTAGCCATTCCTTTGATATGACTAAACATTATTAAATTGTAGAGAAATTCCAGGATCAGTTCCCTCTTCACGTAGGCCTAGTATTTTCATCGGGTCAGTCATAGAAAAATCTGACTGGTTGATAACTTTTGACGTTTAATCCAGTTGTGAAAAGAATGAATATATAGTGCAAGAGCACGGAGAGATGTGCGAGTTTCAGCGTGCACACTTGAGCGAGAGGAGAGACACGTTTTAAGCTGGTTTTATGCGAGAGCAAAGGAAATCCGCATGCGAGCGGGGAGATTCGCGCTCGCGCATTATATTAATCTACTTTCGCGCTACAAAATGCGCTCTGGACATTTGGCAGTAAAATAACGCCATAACTAGTCACGTAAACTCCACCCACTGGAACAGTTTTTTACAGGAACTGAATATTACACAAAACTGTTTCAGGAAAACAAATGAACTTTGACTCTGTTTAGAGCTGGAGGAGGTTTGCAGGAAGCAGCTTTGTGTTTTTGTTATTAGTGTTAATGAAGTAGAAATGCTGCTTGTTTCACTGAATGAGTCTGAGTTCATCATACAGACACAGTATTTCATCAAAACCATCTGCAGACAAATGAAGCAGTCGACTGTAAGTTTCTGCCTCAGAGTAAAGAGTGCATAATACAGACTAACTAATCAACTCAGTAAAATGAGAAACACAGTGATTTCACAGTAAACACAAGTAAACACAAAGTGACCAATGACGCATCGTAAGACGACACTAAATCAACGAAAGAAAGATGAAACACTCACCTCAAATTATATTTGTAGATCTTTCTATTTCCTCTGAACTGCTGTGTTGAACAGCAGCTCTGAAATCTCTTTCACTTCTGTGTGAAAATGCTTGTTTCCGGACTCACTGTGCAAGTCTATGGCAAGCCGTATTAACATTTAATCTATAAGCCGCACTAGTATCTAATTTAATGTTACTGGTACTTATTTTTTAAATACTAGTATCTTTTCCATTAAGAACTAGTACTTATTCATTAACTACTAGTGCTTATTCTTTAGGTACTAGTGCTTATTCTTTAGGTACTAGTGTCTTTTGTAAAGTTACTAGTACTTATTCATTAGATACTAGTACTTAATCAGTAGATACTAGTACTTATTCATTAGATACTAGTGCTTATTTATTAGGTACTAGTACTTATTCATTAGATACTAGTACTTATTTATTAGATACTAGTATTTATTCATTAGATACTAGTACTTATTCATTAGATACTAGTACTTATTTATTAGATACTAGTACTTATTCATTAGATACTAGTGCTTATTCATTAGATACTAGTGCTTATTTATTAGGTACTAGTACTTATTCATTAGATACTAGTACTTATTTATTAGATACTAGTATTTATTCATTAGATACTAGTACTTATTCATTAGATACTAGTACTTAATCAGTAGATACTAGTACTTATTCATTAGATACTAGTGCTTATTTATTAGATACTAGTACTTATTCATTAGATACTAGTACTTATTTATTAGATACTAGTATTTATTCATTAGATACTAGTACTTATTCATTAGATACTAGTACTTATTTAAATAGTGACTACTAACTATTATATTGTTACTAGTAACAATTTTTTTTGCCATTGACTTCTATGGGGATCCATCATTGAGATATCAACTATTCAGTTTTGACTAGTAAGTATTCCACTAGTGACTAGTACTTAATTTGTATGTACTAGTAGTTATTCATTAGGTACTAGTACATATTTTTTAGATACTAGTACCTATTAAATAGACACTAGTACTTATTCATTGGATACTAGTACTTATTATTAGATACTAGTGCTTATTGATTAGATACTAGTACTTATTTTTTGACACTAGTACTTATTTATTAGATACTAGTACCTATTCATTAGTTACTAGTGCTTATTTATTAGGTACTAGCACTTATTCATTAGATACTAGTACTTATTTATTAGGTACTAGTACTTATTCAATAGACACTAGTACACATTTATTAGATACTAGTACTTATTCGAAATGTTACTAGTAAGATTTTTTATTTTACTAGTACATTTTTTAATTGAACTCTACTGTAGCCATTTGGACTAGTCATAACATAAGACGAGTAAAAAAGCAGATCTGACTAGTAAGATAAGAATTGTTACTAATAGTAATTACAAAAGATACTAGTGTCTATTAAATAAGTACTAGTACCTAATGAATAACAACTAGTATCTATTAAATAGGTACTAGTATCTAATGAATAAGTACCAGTATCTAAAAAATAAGTACTAGTATCTAATTAATAAGTACTAGTCAATTATAAATACATAAATAAATATTATAACTATTATTATTATTATTACTACATTTGACATTTCTGTCCCTCTCACTTCTGAAATGATTGCTACTTCCCTGCATGCCCTGTAACATAACTGAATATAAAACTTTAACTATATGCCGTGTTATCCTTATTTGGGCATCAAATATTTTGTGGCTCCACATGAATTTTATTCGGTGGGAAAGGGGCCAAAATGGCTCTTTTGACGTTGAAGGTTGCAGACCCCTGGCCTAGGCTATACAATTTAATAATAAGCTCCTTTGTTTCAAATGGATGAAGAACAGACTACTAGCCTATTTTTCGCAATAGGTGAAAATATGTATGGAAACAGCTCAAGGGCAATTTTTTTTGCGATTCACCAAAACTTATGCGACAATTAGTTTTTTTAGGGATGACGTCATCACACACACCATTTTATCGGTAAAAGGCCAGTTGGATGGAAACAGGCAATGCATATTCTCTTTGTCGATAACAAAAAAGAGCAAAATCTGGATGGAAACTTGATTAATGGTGACTTCAAGCGAAATAAGTATCAACATCTAAACCTCTATTAATTATCAATAAGATCTTCTGAAGACGTCTGACAGGAATAAAGTCAGTCTGGTTTGTAATAATTGAAGCTGGTAAAGCTGTTTGTGAAGTTGTTTAATCCTCCTCTGCTGAGGTCATGAGAGATTTAATGTCTTTAACTTGCAGTTGATTTTACCAAATGCTCAATTATCAGTTATTTGATCATTTAATTATCTCATGAACTTCAACACTACTTCAGTGTTTCTTTTAACATTGTGTGCAGTGTTCATTGAGGATTTTGCTGTGTATGTTGTACATTTCAGCATCTATCCAAACAGAGTTCTGTACCTGTAAATGTTTCCGGTAAGGACAGGAATAGTTGTAAGTGTGGAGAAGGGGTGGAGGAGGTGATTCTGGAAAACTTTCAAGGAACAAAGGTAAGTCTGCTGTGTAAATATACACAACTATTATCTTGTTAACTGGGTTGATTACTGATTGTACTCCTCTTGTGTTAAAACTTTACAAAAATTTTTTTTTTTATTAAAATCACTAGACTATAAAAAGCTTAACAAGACGTTTCGATGTCTATCCAAACACCTTCATCGGTTGTAAAAACAGGAAGTAACTCTGGCAAATATATCCACAAAAGTCACATGATCAACAGACCTATAGAGGTCATATGACTACTAGATTAAATGTGTAACACATGCCAGAGTAGATGGTGTTACAGCTCATGATGGTGCCCCTCCTACTCTCTGAACGGAGCACTTCAATCTCTCCTTGCAGCGTCATGGCACCGTTTCCAGCACAGCATCATAGGCGTGGGACGGATGGTGTCTCAAACCCCCTCCCCTATTCAAAGAGGGACGCTCCACCCTTACATGAATCGCTTCCTTTACTGTTAAGTGCTTTGACACAATCTGTATTGTTAAAAGCACTATATAAATATAGGTGACTTGACTTGACTAGGATTTGCATTGTTTTTAGAAAATTGTGTTTTATGTTTGTTCATTGTGTGGTGATGTGTATTTCTTTGTAAATTTGTCCTTTGCTGCCTATCTTGACCAGGACTCCCTGGTAGAAGAGATATTGTATCTCAATGGGACCTTCCTGGTTAAATAAGAAAATAAATAAATAAACTGATGATTTCATGACTGATGACAGCCATCAAGTGTTAGACAGTGTTCTAGGTTATTACTTGTGGGGGTTTTAGGTCTGATAATGAACACCTCTGTTTTTCAGAATTTAGCAGTAAGAAATTACTCATCGTCCAGTTTTTATATCGACAATGCATTCTGATGGTTTTTCAAATTGGTATGTTTCGCCGGGCCATGAAGAAATATAGAGCTGAGTATCATCAGCATAACAGTGAAAGCTAACACCATGTCTCCTGATAATATCTCCCAAGGGTAACATGTAAAGCGTGAAAAGTAACAACCCTAGTACTGAGCCTTGAGGTACTCTATACTGCACTTGTGATCGATATGATACCTCTTCATTCACTGCTACGAAATGATGGCGGTCAGATAAGTATGATTTGAACCATGCTAAGGCACTTCCACTAATGCCATCAAAGTTTTCAAGTCTATTCAAAAGAATGTTGTGGTCGATAGCGTCGAACGCAGCACTAAGATCCAGTAGCACTAATAGAGAGATACAACCACGATCAGATGATAAGAGCAGGTCATTTGTAACTCTAATGAGAGCAGTCTCAGTACTATGAAATAGTCTAAATCCTGACTGGAAATCCTCACAGATACAATTTTTCTCCAAGAAGGAATATAATTGAGAGTCATTCATAAAACCGTGCGTAGACACCTTTACTGATTATAAGGGAATTTTTAAGAGTGCTTAAACTCGCGCTAGACTTGTCAGTCATAATGTCCTTTGACAATGTAAATGTTCTTTGCTCGCATTCTCTGTATAATTTATTTGCTGTTTGAATAGGTTTGAAAGTTACAGGTAATAAAAAAATAATTCATTACCTCATCCTTCAACATCCTCCTTCATAGCGTCATCAAGCTTTGCCTTTGTTATTGTTTTGAAAATGCGACCTCTAGTGGTGAAAACATACATATTGTGCCTTTAAAAGCTCTGAAAAGGGAGTCAAATTTGTCTGGTGTTTTGTCACAATAGATGACTAGCAGATGAAACGACAGAGTGATGTACATGTGCTATCAAGGCAAATCTACTAAATTCTCATTTTCATGTACAATATTCATTGTAATTCTGCAGTAAGTTTTGTATTAAGTTTTATTAAGCTGATGCTATGGTTCTTTCTGTTGTCCCTTACATCTTGCCCTCCTAATGATGGTGATATTTAAATAGCTTTCTTTCTTTTCAGAAGCAGACGTTGTAGTTGTTATTACAGTCTGTCATGATTGCTGACCACATTGAGCTCCCAGTGGTAAATTGAACAAAGAGTCTCACTGAAGGGAGGATTTGTTTATCGCACATTCCTTGACACTCCCTGTAACTGTAAAAACTTTAGGGTGTGCAGAGGGTGGAGTATTAACATTACTGAGATTTCAATATTGTTCTGAAAGTATTTTCTACATAGATCAAATAGACTTGAGGATTTTTGTTCAAAGTCAAAATGGTGGAAGAGGCAACATGACTGATGTGGAAAAATACAGAAAATTCTCCTCTGAGGCTGGGACTCTAAATAGTGTTCTGGGCTCGTCAGTGCAGCTAAAGACAGAACAGTTAGCATGCTTTGCTTGAACTTCTGTCATGGCATTAGAATTGGTACGCTGCTGTCACTTGCAAAAACACAATGGCGGCGCCTTGGGTGGAAACATGCAGATTAAGGGTCAGTAATATTATAATAAGATTCCCTTTCTACGTCACAGGGGGAGCGAAATCTGAGCGGCCACTTTTTTTTTTTTTTTTTTTTTTACAAGCTTGCAGAGAAAGCCCATTAGTGAGTGTGACCTAGTTAGGAGTTTTTAAGCAAGTCTTAAAAAAACATATTTTTTTGCTTTTGTTAATTGTATAATAAATAAAAAGAAAACAAATAGATAAAATACAAAAATATTAGAAAAGCTAGTGTTATTTTTTTTAAAGAATAGAATTAGAAAAGAAAGTGCTAGAGTTAGAGGGTCAAATAAAGATGGAAGAGATATGTTTTTAGCCGATTCTTGAAGATGGCTAAGGACTCAGCTGCTCGGACTGAGTTAGACAGGTCATTCCACCAGGAGGGAACATTTAATTTAAAAGTCCGTTAAAGTGATTTTGTGCCTCTTTGGGATGACACAATAAAGCGACGTTCACATGCAGAACGCAAGCTTCTAGAGGGCACATAAGTCTGAAGTAATGAATTTAGGTAAAGGGGTGCAGAGCCAGTGGCGGTTCCCTTTCGAGGGAACTTTGAACTGCGTCCTCTAGGGGTCGCTATGGGGAATGGCGTCAGCGTGACCCGTGTCTGAAGCATACATACAAAAACACCACCTGTTGGCTGGCGACAGCCTATGACGTCACTACCGGCGCGACCACAGTATAAAGGGGCGCCGGAAAAATACGTCATCCTCTTCTTCGTCTGAAGCTTGCGTCCGAAGCATGGCACCGCGCCTAGAGGACGCAGCGTCTCGTTCCCTACTCTCAGGGAACCATGGTTACATACGTAACCTGAGACGTTCCCTTTCGAGGGAACTTCGAACTGCGTCCTCTAGGGGTCGCTAAGGGGAACGGAATACCCACGCCACCATGCTGAGGGGAGTGCAAGCCAAGCACTAAGTACCAACTCTACCCTGCTACGGGAGTTGCCCCTAGGACGGTTAGACGGCTGTCAGTGACATTATTCCCTACGGCCAAAGACCCGAGCTGCATACCCTGAACTTACCTGTTACGGGCCGGGACTCCCGGACCCAGGGTAGATCTCGAAGGCTTAGAATCATAAGAAAGATTCCTTTAAGGGGATACGGCCAAGTGCCAGCCTGGATAGAAAAACAGCTTGAACAAGGAGTTGTGAAGCATGTTCTGAAAGAAAGGGCCTGATCTTCTTGATGTTAAATAAAGCAAATCTGCAGGACCAGGCAGTTTTGGCAACGTGGTCTGAGAAAGTCAGCTGATTGTCATTCATAACTCCAAGATTTTTGGCTGTTTTTGAAGGAGTTATGGTTTATGTGCCTAACTGGATGGTGAAATTGTGATGAAACGATGGGTTTGATGGAACCACAAGCAGTTCCCTTTCAGTCGGTCACTCCGAGTCACGTCGGATGACCGACGAAATTGGGATCTCGCCAGAGAGACCAATCCACTTCGAGTGTAACTAAACGAGCCAATGGACATTGGCATGCGATCATTGCATCCAGCTGCCGCTGATCACAGCGTGAGTATAAGAGGCAGCAGGTGCACCTCATTAATTCATCCTTTCGCTTCGGAGCCGAGCGGTGGTGCATCACTACTGCTCTCTACTTCGGTGTTGCAGAGAGAACGAGAGTGCGGGCGTTACGGCAACAGCAGCGGTGGTCACGGTCTCGCGGCTATCAAGTTCGTGCTGACAAACACACTAGGAGTGTGCGCTGGCCAGCTCCCCTGCGTGCTTCAGCACTGAAAGAGCAAATTTCTCTAAAAGAGCAACACGGGTGATCGCGTCTTTTTAAAGATGTCTTATCACCCGTGCGTTTCTGGGTGTGGTCGGTTTCTGTCGCCTCAGGACGGTCACGATCGCTGCCTCACGTGTCTGGGCATTCAGCACGCTGAGGAGGCTTTCGTGGATGGTTCATGTTCTTCTTGTGGGGACATGACCATCTCGGAGTTGAGTAATAGACTCCGCTATGTCAAACATGGCGGAGTCCCTCTACCTCTGCCGCGATCCGGCGTTCGTCCCGGCACCCGGGGCGCCGCTGCATCCGGTGGAGTCAGAGGTGATCTGAGGATTACGGTCAGGGCTTCCCCAAGAGGAGTCCCTCACCCCTCAAGCGCTCCGCAGCCAGTGGGGTTGCCGTTGGAACGGGCTGGGACCTCGGCAGAGCGGGGTACACCACCCGTTTCCTTTGGTGCTCCCCCTGACGACCAGATGTCGATCGCTGCATTGGAGGGTGAGCTCTCTCTCTCCGGGGATGACGACTCGGCTGCGTTGCTCCCTTCAGGTGTGGTAGCGTTGTCCGAGCCAGACCCAGAGATGACGGCTATGCTTTCCCGGGCCGCCGAGAATGTCGGGCTCGTGTGTAATCCTCCACCGCGTCCCGATCCTTCGAGGCTGGACGAGTGGTTTCTCGGTGGGGGTCGCGCTGGTTCTCAGCGCCCCCCTCCGGTGCCATTCTTTCCGGAAGTGCATGAGGAGCTTACAAGATCGTGGAAGGCACCTTTCACTGCCCGAAACAAATCTTGTGGCTCCTCCGCCCTCACCACCCTCGATGGTGGGGCCGCTTTGGGGTACACGGGCATCCCCTCGGTGGAGCGGTCTGTGGCCATGCAACTGTGTCCAACAGCCGCTACCACCCTGCGGGGTGACCTGTGTCTCCCCTCACGGGCCTGTAAGTATTCGTCAGGCCTAACTGGCAGTGCTTATAGAGCCTGTGGGGAGGCGGCTTCTGCCCTACACGCCATGGCGTTACTGCAGGTCCACCAGGCCAAAGCCCTGAAAGACCTGCACGAGGGTGGTCACGACTTAACGGTTCTACATGAACTGCGTGCTGCGACGGACCTCGCGCTTCGAGCGACGAAGGTGACCGCACAGTCTCTGGGTCGTGCGATGTCCACGCTAGTGGTCCAGGAGCGCCATCTCTGGCTGTGTCTCTCTGACATGAAGGAGCAGGAGAAGGTGCAGTTCCTGAATGCTCCCGTATCGCAGACCGGCCTCTTCGGCGACGCGGTCGAGAGCTTTGCCCAGCAGTTCTCGGCAGCACAGAAGCAGACTGAGGCGATTAAGCACATCATGCGCCGGAGGAAACCTGCTGCTTCCACCCCGGCTGCAGCCCCTCAGCCTGCTCGTCGCCGTGGGCGCCCCTCTGCGGCCGCCCCCGCTCCCGCGCAGCCGCAGCAGCCTTCCACCAGGCTGCGTCGTGGAGCCGGTCGCAGACAGGACGCCCAGCCCGTCCAGGCCCCCGCCAAACCTGGCGGTAAGCGCAGGTGCAAGAGGCTCTGAGACGGGCGACCCGGAGATGGAGGAGACTGCTCATCGGGAGATGGTGACTGCGCCACTCCCTCCCCCGGAGGAGGGCCGGGTGGAGAATCTTTTGTTTCGTTTTGTTTCTGTTCCGCCCAAAACATCAATAAAAGAGCAGTTTCCTCAATCTCTGGGTCTCAGGAGGAGGAGAGTGGTGAACCGTGCATCACGGGATCACTTTCCTCTTTCTCTCTCGCCAGGTGGCAGGTGGTTGCCCAAGAGCACCCCTCCTGCCCATTCGTGGAACCAGGTAAGGGCGGTAGCACTCCAGTCCCCGCTTCAAGTCGTCACACGCCGGGCTGTCACAAGCCTCAAGCCGGGTTCCTGTGTTTCCTTCCACACGAGGAGGAATCAGGTGAGTGTTACACTACACACCCAGACCCCGTCGCAGGCCCCGGGGCGGGTCCCTGTGTTCCACCATGCTGCCCCTCCGCGGGTACGTCGGTGGCCCCGTTGGTCCCGCTGGCACGGTCTCTCGGAGCCTGGTTAGCGCTCCCCGGTCCGTCTCGGTGGCTCCTGCGGACCATCAGACTCGGCTACGCGATTCAGTTCGCCCGGCGTCCCCCCAAGTTCAGGGGTGTCCACTTCACTTCAGTGAAAGCTGTCGATGCCCCTGTCCTGTGTGCGGGAATCGCAGTCCTGCTGGCGAAGGATGCGATAGAACCGGTCCCTCCAGCCGATATGAGGTCGGGGTTTTACAGCCCTTACTTCATTGTGCCCAAGAAAAGCGGTGGGTTACAACCGATCTTGGATCTGCGAGTTTTGAACCGTGCACTTCACAAGCTGCCGTTCAAAATGTTGATGCAGAAACGCATTTTCGGGTGCGTCCGTCCCCTAGATTGGTTTGCAGCGATCGACCTGAAGGACGTGTGCTTTCATGACTCAATCCTACCGCGACACAGGGCATTCCTGCAATTCGCGTTCGAGGTCGTGCATGTCAGTACAAGATCCTGCCTCTCGGGCACCTCAGCCAGTTGGGTTTTCAGGTCAACTGGGGAAAGAGCAAACTCGTGCCAACACAGAGGATCTCTTTTCTCGGCATGGAGTTGGATTCGGTCAACCAGACAGCACGCCTCACCCAGTACGTGCTGAGTCGGTGCTGAACTGCCTCAAGACTTTATCAGGCAGGATGGCGGTCCCACTGAAACTCTTTCAGAGGCTCCTGGGGCATATGGCTGCAGCTGCGGCGAAGTTCCGCCCGGTCTGCTCCATATGAGACCGCTTCAGCACTGGCTCCATGGCCGAGTCCCGAGGTGGGCGTGGAAACGCGGTACTCACCGGGTTCAGATTACACCGGTCTGCCGCAAGACCTTCAGCCCGTGGACAGATCCTTTGTTCCTTCGGGTAGGAGTGCCCCTGGAACAGGTCTCCAGGCATGCTGTGGTATTCACGGATGCCTCGGCCACCGGCTGGGGAGCCACGTACAACGGGCACGCAGTGTCAGGGGTATGGACGGGTCCCCAACTGCGTTGGCATATCAATCGCCTCGAGTTGCTGGCAGTACGCCTTGCCTTGAGCTGCCTCAGAGGGCGCCTTCGGGGGCAAGGACGTTCTGGTCCGTACAGACAACACGGCGACCGTTGCGTATATCAACCGGCAAGGCGGTTTACGCTCCCGTCGCATGTCGCAACTCGCCCGCCACCTCCTCCTCTGGAGTCAGAAGCATCTGAGGTCCCTTCGTGCCATCCACAATCCCAGGAGTGTTCAACCAGGTGGCTGACGAGCTGTCTCGAGCGGCACTTCCTGGGGAGTGGAGACTCCATCCCCAGGTGGTCCAGCTGATTGGAGTTGGTTCAGAGCTGCTCAGGTAGACCTGTTTGCATCTCCGGAAACCACCCACTGCCAGTGGTTCTACTCCCTAACCGAGGCAACGCTCGGCACGGATGCACTGGCACACAGCTGGCCCCAGGGCCTGCGCAAATATGCGTTCCCCCCAGTGAGCCTACTAGCACAGACACTGTGCAAGATCAGGGAGGACGAGGAGCAGGTCTTGTTAGTGGCTCCATATTGGCCCAGCAGGACTTGGTTCCCAGAACTCATGCTCCTCGCGACAGCCCCTCCCTGGCCGATTCCTCTGAGGAAGGATCTGCTTTCTCAGAGACGGGGCAACCTCCGGCACCCGCGTCCAGACTTGTGGAAACTCCATGTGTGGTCCCTGGACGGGACGCGGAGGTTCTAGGTGACCTGCCCCAGGAGGTAGCTCTCACTATTGCTTCAGCACGAGCACTGTCCACAAGGCGGGCCTATGCGCTGAAGTGGAACCTGTTCGTCGAATGGTGTTCCTCTCACCGTGAGGACCCCCGGAGATGTTCGATCAGAGCCGTGCTGTCCTTCCTGCAGCAAGGGTTGGAGCGTAGGCTGTTCCCCTCCACCCTTAAAGTTTACGTTGCTGCTATTTCAGCCCACCACGACCCTGTAGAGGGGAGATTGGTGGGGAAACACGATCTGGTCGTCAGGTTTCTTAGGGGGGCTAGGAGGTTAAATCCTCCTAGGCCTCCCTCCTTACCCTCTTGGGATTTGGCATTGGTGCTAAGAGCCCTACAAATTGCCCCCTTTGAGCCTTTACAGTCAGTCGAGTTGAAGTTCTCTCTATGAAAACCCTACTCCTGACTGCGTTGGCCTCGATCAAGAGGGTGGGGGACCTGCAGGCATTTTCGGTCGACGAATTGTGCCTTGAGTTTGGGCCGGCTGACTCCAGTGCAACACTGAGACCCCGGCCTGGCTATGTGCCCAAGTTTCCTACCACTCCCTTCAGGGACCAGGTGGTGAACCTGCAAGCGCTGCCCCTGGAGGAGGCAGACCCAGCCCTAGCTTCGCTCTGTCCTGTACGTGCATTGCGACAGTACGTGGATAGAACTCGGAGCTTCAGGACCTCAGAACAGCTCTTTGTTTGTTACGGAGGGCAGCAGAAGGGGAATACTGTCTCCAAGCAGAGGATGGCCCACTGGATAGTGGATGCCATCACCTTGGCTTATGAAGTACAAGGTGTTCCCTGCCCGCTCAGGCTGCGTGCTCACTCCACTAGGGGTGTCGCATCGTCCTGGGCGCTGGCTCGTGGTGCCTCGCTAGCAGACATCTGTAGAGCTGCGGGTTGGGCGACTCCCAACACGTTCGCTAGGTTTTATAGCCTACGCGTCGAACCGGTTTCCTGCTGTGTTCTCACCTCAAACGGGTAGTGCCACAGAGAGGCCCGGCTCCGAGTTGGCTTGCGGCGTCCTTACGCCTAATTCTCCAGAGAGTTCCTTAACCAGGTAAACCCTGTCGAGTCCTCCAGCACTCCGGCGTCCAGACGTGGCGGAGCGTCCGGCGCCAGGCCTTTTCAGCCAATGAATTCTTGAAATCTGGTGTGAGGCTAGTGCCCATATGAAAGACCCTGCTGGGATCCCATATGTGTATTCCACGGTATGCTTATTAGAGCCGTGTTTTCCCTGGCAGACCACGTTCTGCCATCTCTAATGATGCAGCCTAAGCCATCTCCGAGACTTCCATGTGCATAGGGCCCTACGGGGTTACTTCACATGAGTAATGTCACTTAACCCCCTCTGGGAGGAGGTGACTCCGCAGTGTGCCTCTTCCAAGCGGAAGGGCACGCTTCCCAGTGTTACCCAAGTTCTACTGTTTGGGTTGCTCAAGGAACAACAGTAGTTGACCTTCTCTGTGTAGAGCCCGGTCCTATCGTCTGCCTTATAGGAAGGATCAGGAGGCCTACACAGGGCACTGGAAGGGGCAGCTCCTGTGGCGCTTTGGTAGGGATCCCAATTTCGTCGGTCATCCGACGTGACTCGGAGTGACCGACTGAAAGGGAACGTCTCGGTTACGTATGTAACCCTCGTTCCCTGAAGGAGGGAACGGAGACGTCACATCCCGTCGCCACAGTCGCTGTACCACCGCTGAGCTGCCGGGTCACCGGCTCGGCTCCTCAGCGAAAGCATGAATTAATGCGGTGCACCTGCTGCCTCTTATACTCACGCTGTGATCAGCGGCAGCTGGATGCAATGATCGCATGCCAATGTCCATTGGCTCGTTTAGTTACACTCGAAGTGGATTGGTCTCTCTGGCGAGATCTCAATTTCGTCGGTCATCCGACGTGACGTCTCCGTTCCCTCCTTCAGGGAACGAGGGTTACATACGTAACCGAGACGTTCTGTCTTAACCAGGTTGAGTTGAAGGTGATGTTCCTTTATCCAGCAAGAAATGTCTAAATAACAAATAATAATAATAATAAATATAACAAATATTTTTTTAGGATTATTAAGTTACTAGCTTGACCATTTAAAAAAAAAAAAAAATTTGATATACATTTTCTCCCTCAACCATAAACCATTTATTAATTAATTAATTAGATACTTTATTTGTCCTCAGAGAGGAAATTAATTTTCACAGAATGTGCATATAAAGCACAAGGACAGCTACACATTATGTACAAACTTGTCACAATACATTCACAAACATTTACGATAAAAAAAAAAAAAAAAATTCCTAGAGTGTAAGATGAAGGCTGATTTCCTATGTGCTGTAGGAACAAAACTCTTACTAAAGTTATTCCTCCTACGCATAGGTAGTCTATACCTACGGCCAGATGGGAGAGTGATGAAATACTAATGGAGTGGGTGATCTGGGGCATTTAGGATTATACGTGCTTTCCGAATCGTAGCTGAAGTAACACAGTCTGATAATTTAGGAGTAGGAATATCAATAATCCTACTAGCCAAATGAGGTAACTTTAAATGTTTGTTCCTATTAAAAATATGGCCTGTTCTATCCTGCTGAGCTGAGAATCACCGCGAAAGATGGAGTGAGGCGGAGCTTTAAAGATCCAAAGCAGGCCATGGACTTTGTGAGAGACACTCTGAAGCCTTAATGCAAACGTTGTGACCTGCAGCAGATTGCCAATTAATATATGGCGAGTTAAACAAAGACTTTTGGTTATACTTGTATCATTCGGACTTTAATTGAGTCTTATTGGCTGAGACGCTCAGCATCGGAAGAAAAAGTTGGTTGACAGTAATACACTTTAGAGATACGTTCTTTTTTTATCTCTACAATTTTTTTTTTTTTCTCCTGTTAATAAGAGAAATGCAGTTTGTGATAATGTTATTATATTATAACAGTTTGGATTGGAGTCTAAGTCAGTGTGGTGAGTGAAGTTCAGATATGTTAACTGGTAGTATTAGCAGCCTCCTTCAGAGGCCAGCTCAAGTTGTTCTATGTAGTTCTATATATATATTTTATTTTTATTTATTTTTCCCTCTCAACCCCCAACCCCAGGGAGCATGTACTATGCTGCAAAAAGTAATCACATATGGCAAAGAGAGACAGTACAGTAGTTCTAAGTTGGAATTGTCGGGGCCTTAATCATCCAATAAAACGAAGTAAAGTTTTCTCCCACATCTCCAAACAGAGAGCGTCTATAGTATATTTGCAAGAAACGCACTTGATCCCTAAGGATCACAATAAGTTGAAAAGAGGGGGCTTTCAAAAAAAATTTCATTCAATGTTTACTGGAAAAAGTCGAGGTACTGCCATATTAATACACAGAGATGTAGCATTTGAGGAATCAAAGGTGATAGCTGATAAAGAGGGTCGTTATATTATTGTCCAGGGGAAATTGTACAACCAGCAAGTGTTGCTGGCTAACATCTATGCACCTAATTGGGACAATGTCAATTTTTTTAAAGACCTCATTACATGTCTTCCAAATCTTGATAGTCACCAGCTTATTTTAGGAGGCGATTTTAATTGTATACTCCACCCAGTGTTAGACCGATCTAACGCGGCATCTGGGCCACTTAGTAAATCTGCTCGATGTATCAATGAGTTTCTGCAAACTTATGGTATGGTTGATGTATGGAAATATATAAATCCAACATCGAGGCAATATTCTTTTTTTTCTGCAGCTCACCAGGTCTATTCAAGGATTGACTTCATCTTTATAGACAAGAGAATGTTACCATTACTTAGAACATGTGAATACACAGGCATAGTAATTTCTGACCATAGCCCTGTATTGATGACTCTTTGCTTTCCTGATAACATGCCATCACGAGGTATGTGGAGATTTAACTCTGGATTATTGACAGATGAGAAGTTTGTTGATTTTTTATCTAATCAGATAGATTACTTTTTTGAGACCAACTGCACGCCTGGTATGACTTACTGTAACCTCTGGGAGACAATGAAGGCTTTTTTAAGAGGGCAAATAATTTCATATAGTGCGGGTATGAGGAAAATAAAAATGGAGCGGATTAATCAAATTATTTCAAGGATAAATGATATAGATCAAGAGCATTCTAGATCCCCTACCACTGCTCTATATAAGGAGAGAGGAATTTTACAGTCAGAATTAGATACCATAATCACAGAGGCAGAGGAGACACTATATTTGAGATCTAGACAGCAAGAATTTGAGTATGGTGAAAAGGCTAGCAAGTTGCTTTCGCATCAATTGAGGCAGACAACTGAAGCTAAATATATAACGGAAATTCAGATGGCACATGGAGTAACCACAGATCAGCTGAGTATTAACAAGCAATTTAAAAATTTTTATGAGGAGTTGTATACATCAGAGACGTGTGACAGGGTAAATATAGCACGCTTCTTTGCTACAATAGAAATGCCTACTATCAGTGACCAAGATAAAGCTAATCTTGAACAATCCTTATCAACAGTGGAGATTGAACAAGCTATAACACAAATGAAAAGTGGTAAAGCACCTGGTCCTGATGGATTTATAATTGAATTTTATAAGAAGTTTTCGCACAAACTATCCCCAATTTTGAAAGAAGTGTTTACGGAAATAATTGAGCAAAAATTATTACCACAAACTATGTCACAGGCTATTATTACAGTTGTACATAAAAAAGGTAAAGATCCCTTAAAATGTGACTCATATCGCCCTATAAGTTTGCTTTCAAATGATTACAAGATCTTAGCTAAGATCTTGGCAGTGAGACTAAATCCTATTATGCAATCCATTATACATCAAGACCAGACAGGATTCATAGCTGGGAGGCAGCTCTCAAGTAACCTACGAAGACTATTTAATATACTCTATTCACAAGGCAGCTCACGCTTGCCAGAGGTGCTGTTGTCAAGGTTTTTATTTTTATTTCAAAATGTCCCATTGTTTATCCCCAAATCTTTCTTTAAGGAGTTAGACAAACATCTGTCTTCTTTCATATGGAATAAAAGCATTCCAAGAATTAGGAAAGCTTTTTTAGAAAGACAGAAAGATGTGGGGGGATTGGCATTACCTAACTTTATGTATTATTACTGGTCATGTAATATCGATAAGCTTATCTATTGGGCAGCACATTTGAATCAGGAGAATAAACCTGTTTGGGTAGAAATGGAACAGGCTTCTTGTGGATCAGTATCTCTGTTTTCAATGCTCTGTGCCCCACTACCACTCAACAAGAAGTATCTGCCAAGCAATCCATTGGTGACTAATTCCTTAAAAATATGGGCCCAGTTTAGGTCACACTTTAAGCAAAAGCAAGCACTTTCATTAGGTTCAAGGTTCAAGTTTATTTGTCACATACACAATCATACAGGGTATAATCAGTAGTGAAATGTAGGTCAGGACAGGTCCGCTCAATGGACAGTGCAAAAAAAATAAAAAATAAAAGATGATACATAACACAGGAGCATATATATATAAATATAGGTAGGAATAAGATAAAAAATAAAAAGTAATAATAATAATAATAATAATAGTACAAACAAGAAATAAAATAAGGAGTAAAATGTGCAATGAACTAAAATGTGCAATACAGTCTACTGAGGGTTTAATAAATATTAATATAACCAGGGATGTGCAAGATGAATGTGCAAACAGGTTGTACCGGGTATGTACACATAGCAGCAATGCGGTTGATGGAGAATGATGGGTGTTACAGTTAATTAAATTGAGTCCTGTAGATGTTATGAGACTGAGTTTAGGAGCCTGATGACCTGAGGGTAGAAGCTCCTTCTCAGTCTCTCTGTTTTTGCCATCACACTTCTGAAGCGCTTGCCCGATGGCAGTGTGATGAAAAGACGGTTACCGGGGTGATTTGAGTCCTTGATTATTTTTGCAGCTCTGCTTTTGCAGCGTTTGAAGTAGATGTCCTGCAGAGAGGGGAGGGCAGACCCAGAGATGCGCTCAGCTAGGCGCACGACTCTCTGCAGAGCTTTGCAGTCCTGATTTGTGGCGTTACTATACCACACTGAGATGCACTGAGTCAATACACTTTCTATGGCCCCTGAATAGAAAGTTTTCAGGATTGCTGGTGAGACCCTGAATTTCCTCAGCTGTCGCAGATGGTACAGTCTTTGCCTGGCTTTCTTGACCTGTGTTTGAATGTGTGCAGTCCAAGTCAGGTCCTCGGAGATGTTTACACCGAGGTACTTGAAGCTGCCCACCCTCTCCACAGGGGTCCCACTGATCATAAGAGGAGTGTAGGGCCGCTGCTGTCTCTTCCTGAAGTCTACAATCAGCTCTTTAGTTTTGCTCACGTTCAGAGAGAGACAGTTGTCCTGGCACCATGATGTTAGTCTCTCTACCTCATCCAAGTATGCGGTCTCATCATTGTTGGAAATGAGGCCCAGAACCACAGTATCATCAGCAAATTTGATAATAGATGTGGATCTGTGAGAGGACACACAGTCATGTGTGTAGAGAGAGTAGAGCAGGGGACTCAGAACGCAGCCCTGCGGGGCTCCTACGTTCAGGGTGATGGAGTTGGAGGTGAACTGGCCCATTTTCACCACTTGTGGTCTGCCGGTGAGGAAGTCTTGGATCCAGTCACAAAGTGAAGTGTTTAGGCCGAGGTCTGAGAGTTTGACAGCTAGCTTGGAGGGGACTATAGTGTTGAAAGCTGAGCTATAGTCAATGAATAACAGTCTGACATAGTTGCCATTTTTGCTGTCAATATGAGTGAGGGAGGAGTGCAGTACCTGAGAGATGGCATCATCAGTAGACCTATTTGGGCGATAGGCAAACTGAAGAGGGTCCAAGGTAGCAGGGATGGAGGAGCATATGTGTTTCTTTAAAAGTCTCTCAAAAACCTTCATGACTGTTGATGTGAGGGCAACTGGACGATAGTCATTCAGGCAAGAGGGTTTACTGTTCTTAGGCACAGGGATGATGACAGATTTCTTAAATGAGGTGGGAATCACAGAGGTAGCAAGGGACTCATTAAAGATGGAAGTAAACAAACCAGCAAGCTGATCGGCGCACAATCTCAGGACGCGGCCGGTAATCCCATCAGGTCCGGCGGCTTTCCTGATGTTTACTCTCCTTAATTCTCTCCGGACCTCGTCCTCCGTCACGGTGATAACGTGATCAACATCGCTGCTCTGTCTGCCGCTTCCTGACGCGCTGATCGGCACAGTCGCGCCGCCGTTGCGTTCGAAGCGGCCGTAGAAGGTGTTTAGCTCTTCGGCCAGCAATGGATCTGCTCTCACCTCGGCGGAGGAGTTATTTCCAGAGGAACAGATGGTCTTCAGTCCCTGCCACATGCGTCGAGAGTCATTGAGCTGAAAATGTGACTCAATTCTCTCTCTGTATCGGAGTTTAGCAGCTCTGACTGCCCGTCGGAGAGCATAACATGATGCTTTGTACTCGCTCATGTTTCCTGACAGAAGACCAGCGTTGTATGCGGCAGTGCGTTGGTTAACCGCAGCACGGATTGATCTGTCCACCCACGGTTTCTGATTAGAGAATGTCCTTATTGTTACCGTTTCAGTGGCTTGGTCGGTTAGCATGTAAACAAAGCTTAGTGCTACATCCGTGAACTCGCTGACGTCAGCTGAACTCGCCCGGAACATGTCCCAGTCGACGTCATCAAGAGACGCCTGCAGCATAGCTTCAGAGTGGGAGGACCAGCGCGTCACTTCCCTCTTCCCCGGGGATTCCTGAACGATCCTTTGTTTATATTCCGGTGTGAGGAAAATGGACGCGTGGTCTGATTTACCAAAAGCTGGCTGGGTCCGAGCTTTATAGGCATTCTTGAACTGAGTGTAGCAATGATCCAGTGTACTCGGTCCTCTAGTTGGACAGGATACATGCTGATGGAAGTTCGGCATGACCTTCCTGAGGTTGGCTTTGTTAAAGTCCCCTGCGATGATAGAGGCTGCATCAGGGTGTTTGTTGATGTAGCCGCTGATCTCCTCGTGGAGTTTGGACAAAGCCAAGCTCGTGTCTGCCTGAGGTGGAATATAAACGGCAGTAGCGATGACCGCGGAGAACTCGCGGGGTAAATAGAATGGGCGGCAGATAATGGAGAGATGTTCCAGATGAGGCGAGCAGGAACGCGACAGAATGGAGATATTCCTGGGGTCACACCATTTCTTGTTAATCATGAAACACACTCCACCACCCTTGATTTTGCCGGCCTCAGCTGTTCTGTCCATCCGTAAAACAGAAAAGTTATCAGACGGTGTTACAGCAGTGTCTGGAACCGAGGGAGTGAGCCATGTTTCAGTCAAACAAAGGATGTTACAGTCCCTAATGTCCCGTTGGAAACTTGTCCTGGCTCTAAGATCGTCCATCTTATTTTCCAAGGATTGGACATTTGCGAGCAGAATACTGGGGAGAGGAGGGCTGTGAGCTTTTTTCCTCAGTCTGTCACGAATTCCAGCGCGTCGCCCGCGGTGTTTCTTTCGCCTCCTGGGATTATTCGGGTGGCCTTTGTTAGCCTCGGCGTTCCGAAGAATCTCCAGTGGCCACGCTGGATCCGTGGATAAAGTGTCCAGAAGCAGGTTAGTGCAGCGGTGTCTAATGTCCAAAAGTGTTCTTTTGTCATAGATAAATAGTGCAGACGTTAAGCGTGTAAAAAGAGAAAGTAAAAGTACGTAAAAGAGTATATAAAAACACAAATTGAGCGGAGCCATCCTTTAACGTCGACTGAACACAGCAGCGCCGGAAGCGGAAGTAGTTACTACCCATTACTTCCAATGCATTGTTTCCACCATCCTTAATTGATCATGCATTTCAGGTATGGTTTAGAAAGGGACTCAGATATGTAAGGGATTTTTTTCAGGGCAGTAGTTTTATGTCATTTGAACATATGGTTAAAACATTTGATATCCCTAAATCTAATTTTTATAGATATCTGCAGGTACGAAGCCTAGTCAAAAAATATTTTAATACCCTTTCAACCCCTCCTCCTCATAGTTGGATCGAAGATATTTTCGACTTGAGTGTATCTGAGCGGGGTCTGATATCAACAGTGTACAGTTTGATCCAAAGAGTAGCCTCACCATCTTTGGATTTTTTAAAGAAACTGTGGGATGAGGACTTTGGAAGTGTAGTCCCAGAGACAGTCTGGCAGTCAGCAGTTAAGCGAATTCATTCAACATCCATTTGTGTCAGACATGGGCTATTACAATTTAAGATAATTCATAGGCTACACTTTTCTAGAAGTAAACTGGCGAGAATATTCCCAGACATAGACCCGACATGTTCTAGATGTCACAGAGGTGAGGCTACTTTGGGCCATATGTTCTGGACATGTCCAGCTCTAGGACCATTTTGGTCTGCGGTGTTTGAGACATTTTCATACATTTGTGAAAAGGAGATAGAACCGGATCCAATAATAGCGGTATTTGGTGTGACATCTGAGAACCTCTTACTACCACCAGGTCAGTCAGACGCATTGGCTTTCTCCTCTTTGCTGGCCCGACGGCTAATACTCCTACAATGGAAGTCAAATAAACCACCAACACATGTCAAGTGGGTAGAAAGTGTCATGGCATATTTAAAGTTAGAGAAACTCAAATACTCCACACAAGGCTCAATTAACAGATTTTTTAAAGTTTGGAGACCTTTCCTTTTGTATTTTGAAGACAGATTCATTCTAAACACTAATTGCAAGCTCCCCCCTTAGCCCCCCCCCCCCCTTTTTTTTTTAAGTACTATGTGTGTGATGTCATGTAAACATTTTTAGTTTGATGTGCTTGGTGTGTAAATTTTGGAAAATTCAATAAAAATATTTGTCCACTATTAAAAATATGAAAAAACAAATGGCACCATGCATAATAACTGGCTCAATAATACTCCGATACAGGAAGGAGACGAGGCTGAACAGACAGCTGCTAAAGTTTACGAAGAACTGTAAGTCTCTCTTGCCAGCCTCTATAGATACCTAAAATACGCTGATTAAAACTGAGATGATCATCCAATGAAATGCCAAGGTATCTAAAATGCTCCACTCTTTCAACCATCTCTCCATTAATGTCAATACTGGGATGAATCTGTGTTTTGGAGGAGCTAAAAAACAGTTCTTTAGTCTTTGAAATGTTAAGATGTAAAAAATTGTCATCACACCATGTGCTAAAATATGTTATGGAACGTTGATATAATCGTTATCTCTGCTTTTGAGCAATGCAAGAATAGCTGTGTCATCTGCATTTGAAAAAATGGATAGTAGTAAGTGGACTCTGACAATCATTCGATTCGTATAGAGAATGTAGAGGAATGAACTTAATACACATCCCTGGGGCCCCAGTATTAAAAACAATGGTGGGTGATAATGAATTGTTCACTTTTACTACTTTCGGCCTATTAGACAGAAAGTTATAAATCCAGTGAATTAATGGTGATGGAAATTGCAGGACCTGTAATTTCTTGATTACTTGATGATGCTGAATTGAATTAAAGTCAGAACAAAAGTCAATCATTTTTTATTTTTTTTAAATCCAGGGGTGTCCATGTGTTGAAGCAAACAGTGCAGAAGACAAGCCACTGCGTCATCTGTACTTCTTTTCTGCTTGTATGCAAATTGAAGAGAGTCCAAAAATGTTGAAACATGGAAAAATAACAACAAAACAATATGCTTTTAAAAAATAGAGAAAATAAACAGGGTGCGTTTTCTGCCAGCTCTGTCTCTGTCACTTCTCTTCACATACACGTAAATAAAACAACATGAATCTACGCGAATACTCGCCTCAAATACATGAGACATATATGTATAGAAAGCTTGAAATGTCTACTTTTAAATGAAGTAAGTCACGTCCAAAACAAATATTCTCTGTTAAAGTAATCCGTATGAAATCAACATGATGTCTAGTTTTCCTGTCTCAACTCATTATAACTAATGCAGTTACGCCCACGTGCCATTCGCGCTTTTCAGATTCAAACATCCACGTGAGGCACGCGTGAATGTAAAGGCCCACATCGCCTCCACGTAAACAAACAAGCTCATCCCGGCTACTTTCTGTTTCTGGAAGAAGATCTGCTGAGAGAAATAACCCAGAATTTCAAAATGTTTTTTTTTTTCCTTCAGAGCACATAAACAATATACACTATGAAAATGCCAGGTTCAAAAGCTTGGAGTCAGTATATATAGGAATTAAAACATTTATTTAGCACACAAGTGATGATAAAGACATTTATCATGTTACAAATGATGCTGTTCTTCTGAACTTTCCATTCATCCAAAAAAAAAGAAAAAAGTCTTCTCAGCTCTTTTCAACATAATAATAATAATAAATGTTTTTTTTAGTAGCAAATCAGAATATATGTGACTGGAGTAATGATGCTAAAAAGTCAGCTTTGAAAGTCAGCTTTGATTGTTCCTAATAAAATGTTTAACTGCACTCGCAGGTGAATCTCAAGTTATTTTGTGTAATAGCTAAATATATTCTAAATAAACCACAAACAAAAAAATATATACATTTATTTTGTCCTCATATTCTTAATTGTAACTCTTCCCTCTCAGTCACATACCTGACTGAATGGCTCATTATGCAGCTGATTATGCGAGCCTTTGTCTTCTCAGGTGTGAATGTGAAGGTTGACGCCTTCTCGCATAGACCCTTTATACTCAAAAAGTGACTTAGAAAATTTAAATCAATATATTGTTTTCTGTGAGTAAGTGTCACAATGAGAACCGGAAACAACAGGCAAGTAATACACAGGGATATTTATTGAAGGGAATGCTGGATGAGAGGAGAGTGACGAGCTGGTGAGTATCTTGAGCATAGATATATTCACGTGATCCATGCAAGAACTGATATCCATATCGTCCACAGGGGAAGGGAGTCCGGGCGCTCGGGAGAGTGGGAATCGGTGCTGGCGGATCGCTGGAAACACAGAAGTCCTGGAAGATATGCTGGAGATTCACTGGAGAGTCTGTAAGGTAAGTATTCACAGGTAAGTACATAGGGAGTCAGGTACTGTTCCATGTAGTGAACCGTAGACCGGACGGTGAGTGACTGGAAGGAGCGTGCTTATCAATGGTGACTTGATTGCTGATGACAGGTGCAGAAAATCAGAACAGAAGTGATGGTGATCGTGACTGAGAACAGGTGAGAGCCGGGGAGGATTCTGGGACATGGAGTCCAGAGCTGGGGACTGGTGACAGAGACTCCCTGACATTACCTCCCCCTCCCGGAAGGCGCATCCCGCTCCGTACAACATCCTACAGGGAGGGGGGGTGGTCGCTCTGGAGGCCTCCAGGGAACAGGAGGCAGGACTACTGGCCTCCAGGGCGGCGCCCGTTCCGGGACCCACGGTGGAGCAGGGAGCTCAGGAAGCCATGGCGGGTCAGGGGACTCGGGAGGCCATGGCGGATCCGGGGACTCAGCAGGCCATGGCGGAGCAGGGAGCTCAGGCGGCCATGGCGGATCGGGGAGCTTGGGGGGCCATGGTGGGACCACCTCCGAGACCGCGGCCCCAGCCCCCACCTCCGTCGGCCGGAGCCCTACTACCCCCCCAAAAAAAATTTCCTTGGGGAAATTAGGGGCTACATCGGGCACTTGGGGGTGCACTGGAGGCGCGGACTCTTGGGGGCACTCGGGAAGCGCAGACACTTGGGGGCACTCTGGCGAGGAGCGGGCTCTGGGGGCGCGCTGGCAAGGAGCGGGCTCTGGGGTGCGCTGGCGAGGAGCGGGCTCTGGGGTGCGCTGGTTAGGAGCGGGCTCTGGGGTGCGCTGGTTAGGAGCGGGCTCTGGGGTGCAGCTTGCAAGGCCCTGTCTCTTGGGGGCGCTCTGCAAGCGCGGAAACTTGGGGGCGCTCTGCAAGCACGGAAACTTGGGGGCGCTCTGGCAGTGCAAACTCTCTGGGGCGCTCTGGCAGCGCAAACTCTCGGGGGCGCTCTGGCAGCGCAAACTCTCGGGGGCGCGCTGGCAGCGTAAACTCTCGGGGGCGCTCTGGCAGCGCAAACTCTCGGGGGCGCTCTGGCATTGCGGAACTGGACGGGACCAGCGGAGAAACAGAAAGGAGCTTGCGAGGAGCGGCCACAGGAGGGCGCTGTTTTGTAGCAGCCACAGGAGGGCACTGTCTTGGAGCAGGCACAGGAGGGCACTGTCTTGAAGCAGGCACAGAAGGGCACTGTCTTGGAGCAGGCACAGGAGGGCGCTGTCTTGGAGCAGGCACAGGAGGGCGCTGTCTTGGAGCAGGCACAGGAGGGCGCTGTCGAGGATCAATGATCAGTAGGCTTGCCATATTCTCTGCCGGCGGGCGTGCGTTGGCCAAGGGCAGCGGCCTTGCGTGGGCCGCGAATGGCGGTGTGAATTTCCCCGCAGACGGCGGGCTTGAGACTGCGGCGGTCGGTGGCGGGCTGGTACTGGATCGACTCAGCTGCAGGGCATAATACATGCACTCAGTGAGGGAGCCTGTGAGAAGGTACGTCTTGGGCATTCGGGAGTACCACCAATTGTCTAGGACTGCAAAAAACCAAACCTTCAGCTCTAAATTGCACAGAGAGGAGGTTCTTGCCAGCTCTCGGAACTCCAACGCAAAGTCCACCAATGGTCGGCCATTCTGAGCGAGGGGTTTCATGGTGCTCCAAACTTTGTTGATGGTCCGGGCTCATTCACAATGAGAGCCGGAAACAACAGGTAAGTAATACACAGGGATATTTATTGAAGGGAATGCTGGATGAGAGGAGAGTGTTTTTTAAATGTTTTTTTTAGTAGCAAATCAGAATATATGTGACTGGAGTAATGATGCTAAAAAGTCAGCTTTGAAAGTCAGCTTTGATTGTTCCTAATAAAATGTTTAACTGCACTCGCAGGTGAATCTCAAGTTATTTTGTGTAATAGCTAAATATATTCTAAATAAACCACAAAAAAAAAATATACATTTATTTTGTCCTCATATTCTTAATTGTAACTCTTCCCTCTCAGTCACATACCTGACTGAATGGCTCATTATGCAGCTGATTATGCGAGCCTTTGTCTTCTCAGGTGTGAATGTGAAGGTTGACGCCTTCTCGCATAGACCCTTTATACTCAAAAAGTGACTTAGAAAATTTAAATCAATATATTGTTTTCTGTGAGTAAGTGTCACAATGAGAACCGGAAACAACAGGCAAGTAATACACAGGGATATTTATTGAAGGGAATGCTGGATGAGAGGAGAGTGACGAGCCGGTGAGTATCTTGAGCATAGATATATTCACGTGATCCGTGCAAGAACTGATATCCTTATCGTCCACAGGGGAAGGGAGTCCGGGTGCTCGGGAGAGTGGGAATCGGTGCTGGCGGATCGCTGGAAACACAGGAGTCCTGGAAGATACGCTGGAGATTCACTGGAGAGTCTGTAAGGTAAGTACTCACAGTTAAGTACATAGGGAGTCAGGTACTGTTCCGTGTAGTGAACCGTAGACCGGATGGTGAGTTACTGGAAGGAGCGTGCTTATCAATGGTGACTTGATTGCTGATGACAGGTGCAGGGAATCAGAACAGAAGTGATGGTGATCGTGATTGAGAACAGGTGAGAGCCGGGGAGGATTCTGGGACATGGAGTCCAGAGCTGGGGACTGGTGTCAGAGACTCCCTGACAGTAAGTAAACAAGATGATTTTCACATTATTTTGAAGCAAAAGCTCTAGACTACAAGATCCAGTTCTCAAAAGTCTTGTGAACAAATGTTCTGTATGTGTTTTAAGGCCTTATTTCAGTGACTTCAAAATTTTTGTTTTTCACTTACCACGCATAAATGTTGCTTTCTCAAAAACACTATCATGTACATAAATGCTGCTAACATATTATTGTAGCCCACTTTGTGCTGATTACAGTGTTATTAGACTTTAGCCATTTATATGTTTATAAGCAACTGAAAAAAGCACAAATGTCAGGGCATGTCAAAACTTCTCCAGGCCCCCAAAACACCCTTAGACCCCAGAGGGTTAATGCAAAAGCTGAGTATGCACCAGGAAAAAGCTTGGTTGTCACAGATCTGTTGACGCATAGCCCGTTAAACACAATGGAGGACTTTATGACAGCAGATGTGAGTTGTCATGTAGATGCAGTCATCGGTTGTCTGCCAGTGTCTCAACGTAAGTTGACAGAAATAAAAATGGAGAGACAGAAGGATGAGCAGCTACATACTGTGGAGAGATTCATTACGAAAGGATGGCCAGAATATGCCAAAAGTGTTCCTAACAATGTACAGAGTTTTTACAAATGGACAGACTCTTTGTCAGTAAGTGATGGACTGATTGTGCTGGGGAATCGCATTGTAATTCCAAAAACTATGACACACGAGATGCTTGGCAGAATTCATGACGGACACAAAGGCTTATCAAAATGCAGGGCACGGGACCAAGTGGCTGTATGGTGGCCTGGAATTTCTGAGGATATTAGGCACAAAATAGAGACATGCAGGTTCTGCATAGAAAATAAACGTGCACAGCACAAGGAACCTCTACAATCCACACCTCTGCCAGAAAGGCCATGGCAGCGAATAGCCATAGACTTGTGTATGCATGAATGGAAACAATATCTGGTGGTATCGGACTATTATTCGCGCTACTTGGAGATCCTTCTGCTACAGTCTACTACATCAGAGCATGTTATTCAAAGACTTGTTTCCACTTAATTACTTATATTACTGCAATAATATTACTATAACACTACATATAATTATCATACATGATTTCAGTCAATATTACAATATCCACATTTACTAATCATATCTGATTTCAGTCAATGACGTACACAAATTTGCAATGGAACACTTTTATTTCAACTCAGTGACATACTGAAATTATACTCCACATGAGTAATTTAGAATTACAACAAGATATCAAACAGAACATTGCTCAGGAAAACAAATAAAACAAAAAAAAGCAACAACAAAATACCTTGAACAGTAAACACACACTGTCATGGCCATCAGTCATCAAAGAGCATTAAGGTTTCCAGATTTTTTTTTTCTTTCTTCTTTTCTCTAATTTCAGTAAGTTTGGCATTGATGGCTGCACCAATGCTGGAGGGCACCACATGAGGCCACTTTTGCAATGTTGCTCCTGTGAGACAAATAAATAAAAGGCAAAACATTGCTCTTGTTAGAAAGCAAGGTGGCCTAGTTAATTACTTCATATCAAGTTAGACAACTCAACAGCAGCATGGGGTGGTGGTGGTCTAGTGTTTAGGGGTCTGGGCTTCCAAATGGAACCTCAGAAAGTTGTAAGTTTTATAGGGATTGCCACGATTGTGGCCCTGAACAACACACTTAACATAAACTTACTCCGAGTGAATAACTTTGGATATAATAATAATAATAATAAACCCCATAGTGCAGCGATATAATATGGATCATAGGCACTCAATTTACATAATTACAATTTTCTGAACTGATTTGAAACTTACTGTAGATAGCATTCAATTTCATTTTGTCAAGAGCCTGACGTTGTGGCCCAGAATCCCTGGATGTTCCTCGAAGATTGCTCACAAGGAGCACATCAATTGGGAACACTGCTGTCAGGAGTGTTCTCACAAAACTGGAGGCAGAGTTTGCATTCTGGGCCACAGCCCAAGCCAGTCTGTTAATGAATACCTTAGATCCAGGAGAAATTTCCAACTGTTTTAGGAAGAGTATGAAAACAATCTATTATGCAGTGTTGCCAAGGGCTGCAATAGTTTTATATAGATACTGATTACCAAATGGTTCATTTGAAAAGTGCATAGTACACTACCTGTTCTGTGGATACTGCTTTCGGTGGGAGGAGGGCTGTGGTAGAGGGCTGTGGGGTGGACTGTGTAATACGCTGTGGCAAACCCTGTCCACCTTCCAAGTCAGAGCTGACCGATGACGTTGACGAACACGGAGACTTCAGGGCCATTTTTACATCATTAATCAGATTTGGTAGCTCTAGCAACAAAAATAAAACAAAATAAAATATGATAAAACAATCTCTTATACCAATTTACCTACTCAACTGCCTCCTATGTGTACATATGGTAATGCAAGCTGATGAATTCAATGTCAATGGTGCGTTTTACAATGCCATGTAATACCAAATGTTATAGAGGTTGGATAAGTTTCAGGTTTCTTGTCATATACTTGATACAAATGCAGTTACCAATAGTTATTATCATTACCAATTATTAAATTGTTATTCTCAACTTTTAAACAACGGTTCAACAATAATTTATAAGTCTGAAGTGCAAAGACTATAAAAACAATGTAAACCACAAAACAGTGTCATATCTGATTGTATGATTCAACACAATAGTAAAATAACTGCAATGCATGCCTCTAATAAGCATTGTTCTTAATTTTCGTTGTTATTTCTCAATTTTTCGTTTTCCTCCTCCATGTCTTTCAGCTTCTTCTGAGTCTCTGTCAAGGTTGTGGCTTGATACTCATCAACAATCCTTTGAGTAACATTACTCTGTGGTTTGGGAATCACTGTCCTTTTTTCTTTGGGTCTGTCAAGGAACAAGGAACAAGAAAAAAGTGTAGGATTTCTTGACCTAACATGAATCCAGTGAAAGTGGATAAAAATCTTTTCCATGAAGGTCTAGAGTTCTCAATGTACTTGTAATGTCTGAAGAGCTCTTTACTGAGACTAGACCAAACATCAATGAGGAAATCCATTCATTTTTCAAAACCATTCTTTTAAGCTAGAGTGGTATATCCAACTACCAGCTATGAAAAGGCTATACAATGGGAGTGTGCTAGTTAAGATGGCATCATCAAAGTAATGCTTACTTGTACAAATACTAGGCTAAAAATGTTATTAAACGTGTGTGACCCTGGAGAGGATACAGAGATGACACGTATTTGTCTTCATAGATATTTGTCTTCGTACCTCTATAAATGTAAACAGATTGACAAAAAATGACTGTACATAATTGACTGTACATATGATGCGAAGTGATAGAATCTGAAGGGGATGGAGGCAGATCTCAAAGAAGATCTTAATGCCATCCACATTTTGGATATAGTCAGGTGCAAAAACAAGTAGGTTACTTTGTTGTCTTGCTATGCACACTTCCGTTGCATAGCCTGTTTGTCACTGCCGGTTTTACTGTTCTAACTAACAATAGGACCTAGGTTTAAAAATACCAAAGATCTTTTTTTTTTTTTTTTTTTTTTAAGTATGCAAACATTTCAACTCAGTACTTAAAGGGATAATTCACCCAAAAATGAATTATCATTCATTTTGAGTAAAATGCTGACAGAATTTTCATTTTTGGTTGAACTATCCCTTTAAGTACATGGTGTGTGATAATATGCCTGAAATTCATTCAGTAACAGTTGAAAAAGACTTACCGGTGTATTCTCCACATCAGTTTCATCTGAATCTGTATATCTTGATGGCAGGACTGAGGTCCTTTTCTTAGGCAGTGGGTTGTTCCTTTCATCAGACTCCAACCCCAGAAATTCCTTAATTTTAGCATTAGTATGATATCGATTGTCTGAAAAATAGTTCAAAGTAGGAGGAGAGATCAGATTAAGGCAGTACACAGTAAAGAAAACAATATTTTAAATTTACTGTATGTAATTATTATTGTGCATATTATTGTCAATGGTACTTACACAACTGCCATAACAACTTTACACATCACAACATAAATGCATTACATAGGTCTACTTACTGCTCACAAACTTGATAGAGGCCATGTACACTGGCCTGCCATGTTTTGTCTTTTTCCCTTTCTGCCACTCCACAGCATCTGAGTAGTCAGTTTGCGGGTATCCATCGTCATCCACCTTGGTGTCATCATATCTACGTATGGCATCAGTTTTCACCTCGCTATACATCCCAGCATCCTCCCCACTGACCCACTGCAAACTTTCTCATCACAGCTAGGGAATTAAAAGAGGCTTGCTTGTAACTTAGTCAATTTAGATTAATGCATTGAAGGCCGTTTCATTGTTCACATGGTGTCTTGCGAGGCTGATTGACATAATGGCAGACATAATGCTAGGCCAAACTTGTGTCATCTGCATGCAAGTTAGCAGCAGAGCTTGTGGAAGATAAGTAGAAACAATAGATAATATTTAAAAAATAAAAGTAACGTAATGTTATCGGTATTGTACCAATACAACATAAACCAAAAAATAAAATTAATCCAGCTAACGTTAACGTTACGTTAGCTAAGTTAAATGCACGAAGCAAGCTAACGTTATGTCAAGATTGTTGCAGAGAATTTCTGGATACAGCTCAGTTAACGTTACTTGCTGGTAAAGTTAGCAAACTAACTCTTGCAATTGTTGTCTGATAGGTTGGCATTAACAAATTCGAGAAAAAATAAATCATACTTTGCTTATAAATTGCTAAATACACAAACCTGAATCAACAAGTCTGAGTAATCATTAATCATTACAACAAGTGAAAATTATTCCTACCTTAGGCTCCTGGTGATGTTACTGAAGAAATCAATGTCTAGCAATCTCTGAGAGCTGTTGACACGATTCCCATTTTACCGCTCTCCGGCTGCTTGAATGAGCCAGCGATCTGGCTTTTCATTGGATCCCGCGAATTAGTTCAAACATCAACCAATCGGCGTGTTTTATATGATCTTTTTACATGGATTTAACTACACGGGAAATACACTGTTCAGAAAATATACTTTTTTTTTCTCAATTATACAGAACGCATGCAAATTTTTTTTTTTTTAAATGCCGAAACGAAAAGTGTATTGCTTTCACAATTGCCAAGAAGAAGAAAAAAATATACCTCATCATACACGGACCAGGTGGAAAAAAAGGTAAAATATATATAGATAAAAAATATATATGTAGATGAGGTTAAATAAGGTTGAGAACAGGGTCGGAAATTAACGGGTTCTTATGGAAAAAATGCCCCACAAAATTAAAAAATATATATATAATAAAAATAAACAACAACAACAACAAAAAGCACCACAAAATCAAGGGAAATGGCAAAAAATTGGCCCATGCATAATTAAATTAAATCTAATATGGCTGTCGCGATTGCATTAATGTGAAAATGAATGAAAATTGCCCGTTTGCGGAATTATTAGATCTGCTAATCACATTGCTTTTACATGTTTTTATTTATTTATTTATTTTATTTTATTTGCGCGTGCTCGCGATGGGAATTCCCTCATAAACAACGACACAACGCTTTCCTGCGTTCTATTAATCAACAATAATAATCACTATTTAAATAACAAGAGCAATAATCAACAATAAGGATTTTTATATAATTTTGCAACCCTAATCATCTTTAACCCTAAAGATGTAAATCTTTTAAACAGTTTTTTATTGGAAAAAGTTTAAAGTATTCTGATTTATTTAATTAACTGGTTTAATTTAAGTATTTTACATCAAATACTAAATTGATGCAATTATAAGGTGATTATCAAGTTTGCCCTTACAAATGTAAATAATGTCCCTGGAAACATTGTCTTCTAATGGAAAAGTGAATGTATGACCCTGGTTGAGAACCACTGATCTAGAGTAATAGTCTAGAGTTGTGAAGCTGTGTCTTTCATAATGTTGTGTCTGAAACTGTAGGAAAATGGAAAAATATCTACATGACTTGGAAGGGGAAACTTTCCAGAGTGAAACTAATGATGTAATTAAGAAAATAATTCAGACATTTAAAAAGGAAAAGTGAGGCTATTTTGGGGGGGTATTGTAAATTGATGTGCAAACATTTTTTTATAGGGCCTAATTAAATTGAAATGTTTCTCATCTTTTGATAAGAAAATCAACTTTATACACCTGTACTGTTCTGTTTCCTCCCTCTTTTGTTTATTTCCTTTTGCCCTGTCTTAGAATGATGTTTCGCACTCACCAAAGGGGACTGAAGAAACCAACCCCACAGATACAGGCCCCCAGGTAGACATTTTGAAGTAAATGGTATTAATCTATTTATATAATCCTGTTTTTGTTTTTCTTTCACTTAATTGAATAATGTTGTTATCTTTTAGGACAATATACTGTTACAACCAGAGACCACAAGAGAGTCACCATTCATAGAAAAACAGGTGAGAAGACATTTGGATACTGGAAATTACCAAAGGCTATTCTATTGAATTTTATGAATCGATGTATTGCCTTCCTTTAGGATATGTCACACCTCCCCAAAAGGAAAGAACAGCCACAATCACCAAACACTAATGTGAGATTTCTTTTTTTAAAATAACCAATAACCTTAATACTTGATTCTGTATTTCTTAACATTCCCTTTCATATTCACATTTATTAGTTCGTTTTGTCCCCTCATCCAGGTCAATCTACCATTGAAGACAGAGCAGCCTATATCCAGAGAAATACAGGTAAACATGACCTATTTCTATTTTAGTTCTATTTCTATACGTTTTGATTGCTATATTTTCTATTGATAACTCAAAATATGTATCTTAAAAAGTCTTGTTCTTTTTAGGATGACAGCCCTAAGTCACATTCACCAGAGACTTCAGAAGATGGGACTTCATCAGAAGTGCAGGTAAATAAGAAATGTATCCCAGACTATGTGTAAACCAGGAATGTTGTACTGTATGTAATTTAGGTTTACATTGTGTTGTAGGTACATTGTTCGTAAATGTGTAGAGACAACTGAATTTGAGATGAGATGTGTGACGAGTGGGGCTCCGTGGGACTCGAGACCGGTGAGTGGTGCAGGTGTCGCCCATTATCATTAACTCCACCGGCCTCGCTCCGTTCCCACGGCTCTCGGCCCCCGCCCCACTCGTCACACATCTCATCTCAAATTCAGTGAAATTCAAGATGAAATTCAGTACAAAGCATAATGCATTGTTGATGAGTTTAAAAATAAGAATATAAACATTTAAACTGTAACACATTTATTTTGGTACACACTTTGATTATCACTCCTATTTTGATTATTTCCCATGTGTTACAGAATACCAACCATGCCGCTTCAGGTTCCTCAAATGACCATGTCACAGATACCAGCTGGCTGAACATCCTCGCATTTTCCCTGAAGCACAATGTAACTGTCAAGGTGCACACACGAGGGAGGAACAGGAACACGCAGACGAGGACATAAACTCAAATAATAGTCTTTAATGAGACATCAAGGTAGGACAAGCCAGGACAAGGCAGGACTCAGAGACAGGATACATCGGAGAAGTAACGAGTAGACCAGACGACATCAAACTGAACAGACAGGACTATAAATACACAGGTAAATCATAGATAACGAGACAAACACAGCTGGACATGAATTAACTAATGATCACACTTAACAAAGACAGGAAACAAACCAAATATGGACACAGGAGGCGGGAACACATGACACACACGACAGAACCCTGACATAACTCCCCCCTCCTGGAAGGCGTGTCCCACGCCGTAACAGTTCCACCGGGGAGGGGGGGTGGGCGCTCTGGAGGCCCCTCAGGACAAACACGGACAGGAACACAGAACAGGGACCTCCAGAGCGGAACAGACAACAGAGGCCATGGCGGAGCTGGGAGTTCTGGAGGCCATGGCGGAGCTGGGAGCTCTGGAGGCCATGGCGGAGCTGGGAGCTCTGGAGGCCGCGGTGCAGGGAGCTCAGGAGGCCATGGCAGGTCGTCTTCAGGGCCTTGGCCCCCTCGGCCTGGCCCCCATGGCCGGAACCCTTTCTACCCCCAAAAAAAATTTCCCTGTGGTATTTAGGGGGTATCAAGAGCCTTCCGGGGCTAAACAGTCAGGACAAGACAGGAACAGGACAGGGACAGGACAACCCACAGGAACAGGAAGCCCTCCTGGGCTAAGCTCGGAGGCTGAGGCTTCTTCTGGTCATGACCAGGAGTCAGAGGCCCTTACAGGATCCCTCAGCGACTGCCTCCACTTCAGCGACAAGGGGGCAGGCGGCTAGAATGGCCTCCATGGCCACAACAAGAGGAGCCACCTGCCCCAGATGGGTCTCCATGGACCTGACATGACATGGTAAGTTAAAATGTTCCTGTGGGCACAACAAGACAGACACACGGCACTCCTGGCCGTGACATGTGGACTTGATCCACGGGGCTAGGGATAGCGGCGGCCGGTGGCATGAGTCAGCGCCAATCCGGTGGGCATGAGTCAGCGGTGATCCGGCTGGCTTGAGTCAGCGGTGATCCGGTGGGCTTGAGTCAGCGGCGATCCGGCGGGCATTGAGTCAGCGGTGGACCGGTGGCGTGATCTCCCGCGAACGGCACGTCTGGGGGAGCAGCAACCCGGGAACCAGACAACCTGCCGGCGGACTTAGGAGAGCCACCGCCGGCGGCGGATATCTCCCGCGATCGGCGGGCATGAGGGTTCACGGCCAGTGCACTCGCGGCACTCGCGGCAATCCCGCCGAACTACCACGCCGACTTGACGCGGGCTAGGGCAGGATGAGCGGCGACTTCCTTGCCACGGGACAAACAGACAAAACTCAGGAACAAATAAAAACTTTTCAAAAAATGAACAAAACAAAACAAGGTGAATGGGCGCCGCATACTGTTGTAGGTCTGGTATTCTGTCACGGTGCACACACGAGGGAGGAACAGGAACTTGCAGACGAGGACATAAACTCAAATAATAGTCTTTAATGAGACATCAAGGCAGGACAAGGCAGGACTCAGAGACAGGATACACCGGGGAAGTAACGAGTAGACCAGACAACATCAAACTGAACAGACAGGACTATAAATACACAGGTAAATCATAGATAATGAGACAAACACAGCTGGACATGAATTAAAGGGATAGTTCACTTTGAAATTAAAATTTGGTATCTATCAGCTTACCCCAAGGGCATCCAAGATGTAGGTGTCTTTTTTTCTTCAATAAATCCAAATTAAACAATTCCCCATCGTAACTACACATTGATGGCCTAAGACACGAAACGAGCGGTTTGTGTGAGAAAACGAACATTTATATCATTCTCACACAAACCGCTCGTTTCGTGTCTTAGGCCATCAATGTGTAGTTACGATGGGGAATTGTTTAATTTGGATTTCTCTGTGCATGTTCTTTTTCCCTCTTATAGAGACAGTGACCTATACCTGCCATTATATGACTGACAGACTAGAAAGGTTTGACCTAAAAACATCAAAATTGGATCTACTGGTGAAAAAAAGACACCTACATCTTGGATGCACTTGGGGTAAGCTGAAAGATACCAAATTTTAATTTCAAAGTGAACTATCCCTTTAACTAATGATCACACTTAACAAGGACAGGAAACAAACCAAATATGGACACAGGAGGCGGGAACACATGACACACACGACAGAACCCTGACAGTAACAGGGGCTTTAATGGAGGACCTACTGAAGCTGTTAAGGTTATGTAGTGGGGATGCTGCAAGCAATCCACTTAGCAAGTACAAGCTAGAGAATGCGTTTGAAGATTTTGTAGACAAATCAGAATGGCATCATTATTGTGGTGTTTGCAGCTCTTACATTGGCCTTTCGGTGTCTAAGGACAGTGAATTAAAATTTGCTCATCAACACAAACTGTGAGACAAAGTTTAGAGTTGGGCCAATTTTTTTATTTGTATACCTTTGAGGGATCAACTTAAAGCTCTTTTGGAGAATGAACCTATTACAAACATTTACAATGACCAAAACAGAGATGGAATAACGGATATTTCTGATGGGAAGTTGTACAAATATCTGAAATCAGTTAGTGATTCTTTCTTTTCCCTCTCATTGTGTGTGAGTGCCTGTGTTCCGGTCATCTAAATTCAGCATCTGGCCCTTATTATGCTCTGTTAATGAAATAACCCGAGAGGAAAGAGATAAAAATGTCATACTATGTGCCTTGTGGTTTGGGTCATCTAAACCACTGATGACTAGCTTCCTCAAACCTTTTGTGGAGGAATGCAAAAGTCTTGGACAAATGGAACTTCAGTGGCATGATCCAGTAGATCACTCAATCAAAACTGCAAAGGTCTATGCATTATGTGCTAGTAGAACTGTTGTATATACTAAACTTAGTACTGTGATAAAGTTGTGATAAAGAAATTGTCACAAATGAAAATGAAATCTGGTGATGTAGAATTTGAAAGGGAAACTATATTGATATGTGAAATATGTAACTGTATCTTGTAGAATACACTCTAATAAAACAATTTGTAATTAAAATGTGTGCTTGTGTGTGTAGTTTAAATGTTGTGTTTCATCTAAGGCTGAAAATCAGTATACAGATTATGACTATGTTTGACTATAGACATAGGGCTCCACTTTGGACAAGATAAGAGCAAGGGCATGATTTAAGCACAGCCTTATACTGATTGGTAATTCGAATCAGAATCAGAATTAGCTTTATTGCCAGGTATGTTTACACATACAAGGAATTTGTTTTTGTGACAGAAGCTCCACAGTGCAACAGAATGACAGTGACAGAACAAAACACAGATAATAAAATAATAAAAATAGAACAAGTAAATGTTATAATAGCCAATTTTGTTGACCAGACAGCAACAGTTCAAAGAGGGTAAACTGGGTAAACTGCACTGTTTTATACACATCTCAAGAGATGTGGCTGACATTCATACAAACCCGATTCCAAAAAAGTTGGGACACTGTACAAATTGTGAATAAAAAAAGAATGCAATAATTTACAAATCTCATAAACTTATATTTTATTCACAATAGAATATAGATAACATATCAAATGTTGAAAGTGAGACATTTTGAAATGTCATGCCAAATATTGGCTCATTTTGGATTTCATGAGAGCTACACATTCCAAAAAAGTTGGGACAGGTAGCAATAAGAGGCCGGAAATGTTAAATGTACATATAAGGAAAAGCTGGAGGACCAATTTGCAACTTATTAGGTCAATTGGCAACATGACTGGGTATAAAAAGAGCCTCTCAGAGTGGCAGTGTCTCTCAGAAGTCAAGATGGGAAGAGGATCACCAATTCCCCCAATGCTGCGGTGAAAAATAGTGGAGCAATATCAGAAAGGAGTTTCTCAGAGAAAAATTGCAAAGAGCTTGCAGTTATCATCATCTATAGTGCATAATATCATCCAAAGATTCAGAGAATCTGGAACAATCTATGTGCGTAAGGGTCAAGGCCGGAAAACCATACTGGATGCCGTGATCTTCGGGCCCTTAGACGGCACTGCATCACATACAGGAATGCTACTGTAATGGAAATCACAACATGGGCTCAGGAATACTTCCAGAAAACATTGTCGTGAACACAATCCACCGTGCCATTCGCCGTTGCCGGCTAAAACTCTATAGGTCAAAAAAGAAGCCATATCTAAACATGATCCAGAAGCGCAGGCGTTTTCTCTGGGCCAAGGCTCATTTAAAATGGCTGCATAGAAGAAGGATCCGGGTACTGAAATGGCCAGCCTGCAGTCCAGATCTTTCACCCATAGAAAACATTTGGCGCATCATAAAGAGGAAGATGCGACAAAGAAGACCTAAGACAGTTGAGCAACTAGAAGCCTGTATTAGACAAGAATGGGACAACATTCCTATTCCTAAACTTGAGCAACTTGTCTCCTCAGTCCCCAGACGTTTGCAGACTGTTATAAAAAGAAGAGGGGATGCCACACAGTGGTAAACATGGCCTTGTCCCAACTTTTTTGAGATGTGTTGATGCCATGAAATTTAAAATCAACTTATTTTTCCCTTAAAATTATACATTTTCTCAGTTTAAACATTTGATATGTCATCTATGTTGTATTGTGAATAGAATATTGAAATTTGAAACTTCCACATCATTGCATTCTGTTTTTATTCACAATTTGTACAGTGTCCCAACTTTTTTGGAATCGGGTTTGTATTAAATTAGCATTCTTTCCCCATGTTTTTAAATCATGAAAATTTATAAGGCTTTAGTCATATGCAGGACATATATAACATATATTATTAAGAAAATAAATTAATATTATGCATTTTGTATGTGGTTTTTGAAGCATATAAGTCCCTTGCGATATTCTGTTGGAACATATAAGAATCACAGGTGTTTTTAACAAAACTTTTCCAAATGGGCACCTTACCGAAAAACCTGAGACCAAAGTGGCCAAACAAATCAAGCATAAAAGAGAGAGACAAAGCAGCAAAAGAAAAACAAGCGTACTACTTTAACAGACGACATGGTGTGAAGAACTTACCATTTCTTAGACCAGGTGATTCAGTCTTGTTAAAGTTAGACAATGAAGCAAAGTGGAAGGGACCTGCTATGGTGTTGGCAGAGAGTGCTACTCCAAGGACATACAAGGTCTTCAGTGAAAAAGAGTGAGAGAAAAGGAGAAACTGCAGGCATCTTCAGTTGCTGCCAGAAGAGGTTCCAGGAATTACTATTAAGACTGGGGAGAGTTCAGAACAGTCTTCACAGAATGTTCAACTTCGTGTGGACTCTGATTTACCTGCAGAGAACATTGTAAGGAAACCTAAGCTCACTAGATCAGGCAGAATATGTAAGCCTGTGGAGCGGCTGAACCTATAGATAAAAAAAATAAAAATAAAATAAAAAAGATGACAAGAGAAAAGAGTATCAACATACTGTCAGTAACGAATGACTTTATTGAGTTATGTGACCAGGCTTGGTAATAACTGAATATAAAGTGAATATTTGTGAATGCGATGTGTGACAGCAACAGCAGAGTAATGTTGTGTTTGATTTGAAAAAAACAAACAAAAAAAACAATGTTCTAGTTTGAAATTGCTTAATTAAATAGTCATTGTGTTGGGTAAGTTTATAGAAAATATATAACATTAAGTATTTGACTTAAAGGGGGAGATGTCAGGGTATTGCAGTACCTAAGACATGTGTTATACTATATCCAGCCCACTAGGGGGACTCAAGGAGTGCTGTATGGGCAAGTCACAAACTAAGAGAATCAGTCTGTGTTCTGAATCTGGATGAGAAATAAGTTGCTGTTCCAAGTTGTTCTTCAATAAAGCCTCAAAAGACCACTGCCTCCTGGTAAATGCTTACAAGACACTTGCTAATATTAATAATTACTAATATTAGCTACAAAGTTCAGCTGATTGTAAAGTGAACACATGAACCAATTCTTAGTGATTTTAAATCAGGAGTACAAACTACAGTACATACACCAATCAGACATAAGATCTCTTTTTCTCAGTGCTGGTATGTAGTGTCCTCAAGTGGGAGTTGTGAGTTTACAAAGACCTGAGAGAGGCAGTCACATGATCATAGTGACTGTTTCAACTAAAGGACTTTCACTATCACAACAAGAAGCTCTGCCAGTTTCATTCAGTCTGAAAGACGTTCAGAGAGAGAACACTTGAGTGAAACAACACAGGAAATTACACAGTAATAATGACTTCAGGAAACGGTCAGTGTATTTAAACATTTAAACAGATAGAAGACATTTTTCTTCTAAAATGATGTACTTGTCAAACTTAACTATAGGAAATATTTTTTTTCTTGAATATACTCTCAATTCAATGTTGGCAACATTTAAAAAAATCTTTAAATATATTCAGAATAAAAAGAAACAATATCCTGAGCAGTTATTATATTTTTGAAAGCACACAGATTGGGGGTGGGGGGTGGTAATAATTAGTATTTTTTTCAAAGAGTTGTTAATACAATTCATATACATGTACAGCATATTGAAATAACTGCATATAGGCTTACTACAAACCAAAGTTGTAAGATCAAACCAAAAAAGTTGATCAACCTTTGTTTGATATCACAGTAGAAAGGTCAACTCATTGTTAATACCCGAGGATATATAAAATTATGTAATTATTTTTTTTGTTTTGTCTTGTCTTCTGTAAGTCATTTAACTGAAAAATTCAATATATTCTCAAATTACATAATATTTGTTTGTGTGATTGTGTCTGATTTTAATGGTGTTTTTTTAGAAAGTGATCTAAGGATTATTCTCCTGGGTAAAACTGGATCAGGAAAAAGTGCAACAGGAAACACCATCCTGGGCAGAAATGCATTTAAAGAGACCAGTGAGATATTTGAGAAACAGGAAGGAGATATTGATGGGAAGAACAATGTTGTCTTTGACACTCCAGGACTATTCAATACATCTATCACAAAAGGGCAAGTAAATGCTGAAATAGAGAGGTGTGTAGAGATGTCTGCTCCTGGTCCTCATGTGTTCCTGCTGGTGATCAAACTGGGAGTGAGATTCACAGAAGAGGAGAGGAACTCAGTGCATTGGATTCAGGAGAAATTTGGAAAAGAGGCTTTGCTTCGTACCATCATTCTGTTTACTCACTCTGATCTGCTGAAGGGTAAATCTTTAGAAGCGTACATCAGGAAAAGCCATTATTTACCAAAAATAGTTGATAGTTGTGGTGGCAGATACCACTCATTCAACAATGAAGATAGAAACAATCAACAACAAGTTACAGAACTGCTTCTAAAGATCAGTGGAATAATGAGGGAACATGGAATGAAGCATTACACACCTGATATGCTTAAAACAACTAAAACAGATATAACCAGGAAGGATAAAATGAACCTGAAAAAGGTTTCATATATTTTGTGTGCTATCATACTGATTGGAGGTATATTAATAGAAACATGGCATGTGAAACAGGAGCTACAAAAGCAAAAGGAGCAGAATCGGCAACCGACAAATGATCTCAAACAGAAGGAGGAGCATCTGCAAAAGCAAAAGGAGGAGAATCAGCAACTGACAAATGATCTCAAACAGAAGGAGGAGCATCTGCAAAAGCAAAAGGAGGAGAATCAGCAACTGACAAATGATCTCAAACAGAAGGAGGAGCATCTGCAAAAGCAAAAGGAGGAGAATCAGCAACTGACAAATGATCTCAAACAGAAGGAGGAGCATCTGCAAAAGCAAAAGGAGGAGAATCAGCAACCAGGGATTCTACAGACATGAACAAGTTAAATTTAAGACTTTTTAAGACCTTTTTAATACCCCCTTGTATGAAATTTAAGACCTAAACCTGTAATTGAAATACACATTATATTACATACATATACATAATATTTAATGTTTAACTTAAGAGGAAAACAAAATATCATCGCTGTAATAAATTATATTTATTACTACGATATACAGTGAACTTTTCATATCAGCAGACAATATTCCATGCAAAATATCCCCACAAAAGCACCACATCACCGAGATATTTGGTGGTGTAAGCAATTTATTCTGAAGCAATATTTTCATCAGTGTTCTATCAGCTTTTACATACTTGAATCTGCATATTGTTATTTTCCTTTACAAAGGCCTATTTTTACAGATGCATAAATGTTTTGATATATTAAACATAAAACGCTGAATACCAATATTTGAAATTATTTAAATAATAAAAAGATACTTTGAATGTGAAACTAAAACCGCCAGTAGGTGGCAGCAAGTCACTGTTAATAAGTTAGTCATTGCGATTAAACCGAATCATTTAAATGGTTGATTCGTTCAGGAACGAAACACTGTCATGTTGCTCAGAGATGCAAAACAGCATGGTGGCTATGTTTGGAATTATTTTTTTTGGATTTATTTTTGTTGTCAAAATAGTGCAAAAACAGGCAATACAGTTCTAGTTTATTGAACTGTTGTAAGAAAAAAAAAAATATATAACATTTTGTAATTTCAAAGTGAACTATCCCTTTAACTAATGATCACACTTAACAAGGACAGGAAACAAACCAAATATGGACACAGGAGGCGGGAACACATAACACACACGACAGAACCCTGACAGTAACAGGGGCTTTAATGGAGGACCTACTGAAGCTGTTAAGGTTATGTAGTGGGGATGCTGCAAGCAATCCACTTAGCAAGTACAAGCTAGAGAAGGCGTTTGAAGATTTTGTAGACAAATCAGAATGGCATCATTATTGGGGTGTTTGCAGCTCTTACATTGGCCTTTCTGTGTCTAAGGACAGTGAATTAAAATTTGCTCATCAACACAAACTGTGAGACAAAGTTTAGAGTTGGGCCAATTTTTTTATTTGTATACCTTTGAGGGATCAACTTAAAGCTCTTTTGGAGAATGAACCTATTACAAACATTTACAATGTCCAAAACAGAGATGGAATAACGGATATTTCTGATGGAAAGTTGTACAAATATCTGAAATCAGTTAGTGATTCTTTCTTTTCCCTCTCATTGTGTGTGAGTGCCTGTGTTCCGGTCATCTAAATTCAGCATCTGGCCCTTATTATGCTCTGTTAATGAAATAACCCGAGAGGAAAGAGATAAAAATGTCATACTATGTGCCTTGTGGTTTGGGTCATCTAAACCACTGATGACTAGCTTCCTCAAACCTTTTGTGGAGGAATGCAAAAGTCTTGGACAAATGGAACTTCAGTGGCATGATCCAGTAGATCACTCAATCAAAACTGCAAAGGTCTATGCATTATGTGCTAGTAGAACTGTTGTATATACTAAACTTAGTACTGTGATAAAGTTGTGATAAAGAAATTGTCACAAATGAAAATGAAATCTGGTGATGTAGAATTTGAAAGGGAAACTATATTGATATGTGAAATATGTAACTGTATCTTGTAGAATACACTCTAATAAAACAATTTGTAATTAAAATGTGTGCTTGTGTGTGTAGTTTAAATGTTGTGTTTCATCTAAGGCTGAAAATCAGTATACAGATTATGACTATGTTTGACTATAGACATAGGGCTCCACTTTGGACAAGATAAGAGCAAGGGCATGATTTAAGCACAGCCTTATACTGATTGGTAATTAGAATCAGAATTAGCTTTATTGCCAGGTATGTTTACACATTCAAGGAATTTGTATTTGTGACAGAAGCTCCACAGTGCAACAGAATGACAGTGACAGAACAAAACACAGATAATAAAATAATAAAAATAGAACAAGTAAATGTTATAATAGCCAATTTTGTTGACCAGACAGCAACAGTTCAAAGAGGGTAAACTGGGTAAACTGCACTGTTTTATACACATCTCAAGAGATGTGGCTGACATTCATATTAAATTAGCATTCTTTCCCCATGTTTTTACATCATGAAAATCTATAAGGCTTTAGTCATATGCAGGACATATATTACGACGGCGTTTTAGTGCCACATAAAAAAATAAAAAATCCAAGATTACGAGAATAAAGTCGAAATATTACGAGAATAAAGTCGTAATTAACAGTTTCATTCAGTCTGAAAGACGTTCAGAGAGAGAACACCTGAGTGAAACAACACAGGAAATTACACAGTAATAATGACTTCAGGAAAAGGTCAGTGTATTTAAACATTTAAACAGATAGAAGACATTTTTCTTCTAAAATGATGTACTTGTCAAACTTAACTATAGGAAATATTTTTTTTCCTGAATATACTCTCAATTCAATGTTGGCAACATTTAAAAAAATCTTTAAATATATTCAGAATAAAAAGAAACAATATCCTGAGCAGTTATTATATTTTTGCAAGCACGCAAATTGGGGGTGGGGGGTGGTAATAATTAGTATTTTTTTCAAAGAGTTGTTAATACAATTCATATACATTTACAGCATATTGAAATAACTGCATATAGGCTTACTACAAACCAAAGTTGTAAGATCAAACCAAAAAAAGTTGATCAACCTTTGTTTGATATCACAGTAGAAAGGTCAACTCATTGTTAATACCTGAGGATATATAAAATTCTGTAATTATTTTTTTTGTTTTGTCTTGTCTTCTGTAAGTCATTTAACTGAAAAATTCAATATATTCTCAAATTACGTAATATTTGTTTGTGTGATTGTGTCTGATTTTAATGGTGTTTTTTTAGAAAGTGATCTAAGGATTATTCTCCTGGGTAAAACTGGATCAGGAAAAAGTGCAACAGGAAACACCATCCTGGGCAGAAATGCATTTAAAGAGACCAGTGAGATATTTGAGAAACAGGAAGGAGATATTGATGGGAAGAACAATGTTGTCTTTGACACTCCAGGACTATTCAATACATCTATCACAAAAGAGCAAGTAAATGCTGAAATAGAGAGGTGTGTAGAGATGTCTGCTCCTGGTCCTCATGTGTTCCTGCTGGTGATCAAACTGGGAGTGAGATTCACAGAAGAGGAGAGGAACTCAGTGCATTGGATTCAGGAGAAATTTGGAAAAGAGGCTTTGCTTCGTACCATCATTCTGTTTACTCACTCTGATCTGCTGAAGGGTAAATCTTTAGAAGCGTACATCAGGAAAAGCCATTATTTACCAAAAATAGTTGATAGTTGTGGTGGCAGATACCACTCATTCAACAATGAAGATAGAAACAATCAACAACAAGTTACAGAACTGCTTCTAAAGATCAGTGGAATAATGAGGGAACATGGAATGAAGCATTACACACCTGATATGCTTAAAACAACTAAAACAGATATAACCAGGAAGGATAAAATGAACCTGAAAAAGGTTTCATATATTTTGTGTGCTATCATACTGATTGGAGGTATATTAATAGAAACATGGCATGTGAAACAGGAGCTACAAAAGCAAAAGGAGCAGAATCGGCAACCGACAAATGATCTCAAACAGAAGGAGGAGCATCTGCAAAAGCAAAAGGAGGAGAATCAGCAACTGACAAATGATCTCAAACAGAAGGAGGAGCATCTGCAAAAGCAAAAGGAGGAGAATCAGCAACTGACAAATGATCTCAAACAGAAGGAGGAGCATCTGCAAAAGCAAAAGGAGGAGAATCAGCAACTGACAAATGATCTCAAACAGAAGGAGGAGCATCTGCAAAAGCAAAAGGAGGAGAATCAGCAACTGACAAATGATCTCAAACAGAAGGAGGAGCAGCTGCAAAAGCAAGAGGAGGAGAATCAGCAACCAGGGATTCTACAGACATGAACAAGTTAAATTTAAGACTTTTTAAGACCTTTTTAATACCCCCTTGTATGAAATTTAAGACCTAAACCTGTAATTGAAATACACATTATATTACATACATATACATAATATTTAATGTTTAACTTAAGAGGAAAACAAAATATCGTTGCTGTAATAAATTATATTTATTACTACGATATACAGTGAACTTTTCATATCAGCAGACAATATTCCATGCAAAATATCCCCACAAAAGCACCACATCACCGAGATATTTGGTGGTGTAAGCAATTTATTCTGAAGCAATATTTTCATCAGTGTTCTATCAGCTTTTACATACTTGAATCTGCATATTGTTATTTTCCTTTACAAAGGCCTATTTTTACAGATGCATAAATGTTTTGATATATTAAACATAAAACGCTGAATACCAATATTTGAAATTATTTAAATAATAAAAAGATACTTTGAATGTGAAACTAAAACCGCCAGTAGGTGGCAGCAAGTCACTGTTAATAAGTTAGTCATTGCGATTAAACCGAATCATTTAAATGGTTGATTCGTTCAGGAACGAAACACTGTCATGTTGCTCAGAGATGCAAAACAGCATGGTGGCTATGTTTGGAATTATTTTTTTTGGATTTATTTTTGTTGTCAAAATAGTGCAAAAACAGGCAATACAGTTCTAGTTTATTGAACTGTTGTAAGAAAAAAATATATATATAACATTTTGTAATGATGGTGATGTTTGGAGAAACATTTTCTGCCCCCATGTCTTGAATTTTGTGATCATTCTAAATGTATTTTAATAGACATGAATCAAAGAGCGCGCTCATCTAGATTTCACCTAATGTGTGCACTCTGGAAGTGTTTTGAATGTTTTTTGTTTTTTTTTGCGTCGTGAGAATATTCAGCAAAATAGCTTGTCATGGTATGTTACTTAAAGATATGTTATGAATAAACTAAACATTTTGAATTTTTACCTCAGTGTTTCTTCTGAGTTTCTTTGTGTGCTGTTGCGCTCATTCGTTTTGAAGTCTCTCACAAAGAGACAGGCAGCGAGCCTCAACAGTGCGTCCTTGATACCAGAAATACACTATCCATTATCAACTGCTATTTACATTGAATGTACACTAATAAAATTAGAATAATCATTCTCGCATTTTGATGCTTCGCTGGTTATTTTTTGTCACTATTATGTTTTAATCAGGATATTTGTCTGGTCGCTCAAGTAAAAAAATAAAATAAAAATAAACTAGCTAGAAAAAAAAAAACTTTGATCTGTTCAATTATTGTAAACAGGTCCGTCAGACTGAAGATATTTTAGCGGTAATGTGACCAAAAATATTTAAGACCCATCGAATCTGAATTTAAGACTTTTTAAGGACCCGCGAACACCCTCAACTGAGAAATGAGCTCAAACAGAAGGAGGAGCAGCTGCAAGAGCAGGAGAACCAGCAACTGGCAAAAGGAGCTCAAACACAAGATAGGAGCAGCTGCAAAAGGGGCTCAAACAGTAGGAAGATGAAAAGCTCTGTACAGATAGATGAAAAGGAGAAATTTAAAAAAATAGCTTTTACAGAAGGAAGATAAGGAGCATCAACTGAAAAGGGAGGTACCATAGGAGTAGGAGCAGCTTCCAAATGATGTCCCACAGAAGAAACAATATCATCAACTGGGGCAGTAATGGCAGCAGCTACAACAGGAGGAGCAGAAGCAAAAAAAAAAAAAGGATAAAAACTCTGATTAACATGTTGCATATTGCAAATTCATGTCACATCAAGTGTGGTTAGGGCACAGAGTTAGAGCTGCTTCACAGCAGGAACTGAATTGTCTCCATAATTGAGTTTCAATAATTGTTTCTGTTAACTTACTGTAATGCACCCAAAATATTTAATTCATGCTTTAAAAATTTAGTATACGCATTTGTTTGTATTTGTCTTATTTATATAGAAAGTAACTTTTCAATATATCAGACATTCATATTTATGAAGTTATGCATACAGTATGTCTGTCTGACAGATTTTGATATTTGAACAGATAATTTTGCATTAATGGCTCACATGATGTAAGGATGTTAGAAGTTGTGAAAAGTATCAATTTCACAAAGAATCAACTCATCAGTTCTCATCAGCAAGCCATGTGCATTTATGGCAATTGTAGAAAACTTTTGCATACATGTGAAAAAAATATGCAATTTGCTTATATAAGAAATTAAAATCTGGTGTTAATAAGAAAATAATTGCAGGTTTACTGACAGTTTGTGCCCGAATACTGTCAGGATTTGCTAAAGGCACAAAGTGAACAGTAATGGAAAGTTGGACACCATTATTTTTACAGCTGGGCTTTTTGCATATGTATTTATAGGGATTTTCCTTTCATTTTTCATTCTGTCCAGATCCTAGCTCCAACTAGTCTGAAGAAAGCCTAACCAGCAAGCCTCTTTCACAAAACAATTTGCAACATTAAAACAAAAGGAAAACTTATTGATAATTCCAACGCAGGAAGGAGATCAAATTTGGGGCAAGTAATCACGATTAATGGTCAAAGAGATGCACCGTGTGACCATCACATGTAAATCTGTGATAGAAATCACGAGCTACAGACTTGCTTTGATTGGCTACCCTAACATACAAGACAAACCAGACTGAAATTCCTTTGGTCACAGAACATGTCTCTGTGTCTCACACAGAACCTCACGGAGACTGTCGTTTCCATATGTACCTAAAATCAGCTTAAAAGACTTTCATTTTCATTTTAATGAAACTAATCATTTCTATGCATAACCCCATATTGTATATGTAACCCACACCTTAAGACTATCATGTTTTAAGCACATATTATGTATGTCTTTTTAATCACTATTGAATGACTTTAAGGGTTATTCGTGTTTGGTATGTATGAGTTTAACAATTCTAGCTTGAAACGTTTCTTCCAGTTGATTCTTTGTCAAATGTATCATATTCTGATTATAGAAATCACATCCAAAAGTATACTTTGCAAGAGTGTAAAATTCGGACAATGTGACTGACCATGACATGTTGATTTATGATGGAAGGAACACCCCTAGCTAGGATAATAGCCTATCTAATTGGTCAAGACACCAGATGGGATGTGTCCAGAAGCAGAGTTTAAAAACGCAGGACACCATCAAACCCTCTCTTCTCTCTTAGTCGCTTCTGCTTTTCTGAACTTTTAGCCATGATTTGTGTCATCACTTTCTGTGCTCTTTGAGCGCCATCCCAGCGTGCTCTGGCCTACATGCCAGCTGCTACCACAATGAGAAGAAAAACCACCTAGTCTCTTTACATCCTTTTATCCTTTTATTTTAGTTTATTTTCTTTCTGTGGCGTTTCGTGTTCTAATGTAAGTTTGCTGCAAAGTTCAGCTCCGAACTTCAACCAGACTGTAAATTATAAAATCTCAATAAAGCCTGTTGTCACCGGCACATTGAATTCTTGGGGGTAGGGTAAGATGTGAAAGGTTCATCTGTTGTAGCCTTCATTGCCTGTGAAAATAAGGGTGCATTTTGAGGCTACATTTGAAGGATTCTTCAAATTGAGACAGCCTTTGTCATGCCACAGTGACGCAATCACCCTTCGAATGAGGCATTTGAAGGATGCAACCTTTAAATTGGGATGCAGCAAATGACTGTTAATTCACTGAAATTGCCGCCATCTTATTTTGCCATGTGACATCATGTCTTGATTGTTTAACCCAGGGGTGCCCAATCCTGCTCCTGGCGATCGACTGTCCTGCAAAGTTTAGATCCAACTCTAATCAAATACACCTGCCTTTAATTTTCAAGTGATCCTGAAGATCTTAATTAGTTGCTTCAGGTGTGTTTGATTAGAGTTGGCGCTGAACTTTGCAGGACAGTCGATCGCCAGTCGGAGCAGGATTGGGCACTCCTGGGTTAACCTTTTGGGGATTTAGTAACACAAAACTTTCTGAGTTAATATTAAATTACTTATCTATTATGCACCAAAGTATAGAACACGCAACACAGTAGTGGTGGGCAGAGCGAGGCTTCTTGAAACACTGAAGCAGTCGAAGCAAATGTGTCGAGGCTTCGAGACTTTTCGACACCCGTCTCTACGGTGACACCTAGTGGTCATTTTCAAGTATTGCTCTGAAACAGCGTTGACAAAGAAACAGTTAAGCGAATTGACAAATTATAATGTATGTTGTGTTAATCAATCGACCTAGTGATTTGGGGGAGTGGTTAGTGTGCTCGACTTTTTGCCGTCTTCTTGGGTTTGAATCCTGGGTGAAGAAGTCATCTTCACAAAATTATAATAAAGAATTAAAATGTATGTTTTTATTGTTCTGTTCTTGTAATGTTGAAACATCGTCCGACATCTGAATGAACTCTTTGTGAATAAATAAGTGTTATTTTGGTAATGAAAAATAGACAATAAAATACATCAAGCTACAATGTCTTATGTTTTTTTTACATATAGGCTACAGATTTATTTAAAAATTTTAATTGTTCTGCTGTTGATGGACTTAGCCTACTTCTTTTTTTACATAGAATATCTCCATCCTTTGAATAAATCCTCTCACAAGGGACAATTATCTGTCAATGTCTGTAGCCTATCTATCAATATCTTAATAATAACTTTTAATGTAGCCTAAATATAATTAACCAAATTACACTATAAATATCACTATATCACAAAATCTCTCTCCTCTCACAAAAACCCACGAAGTGAAGATGCGTTAACTCCACTTTTATACTTTGTGGGAGTTAGGTTGAGACAGATGTGCAATTGTGTGATTTGTTTCCGACCCTGTCAATCAAACGCAGAATCGGCAGGTATGCCACGCCTCCAAACACTTGTGACACGCCCCGATGCTTCGAATCGCCTTAGTCACGTGACATGGGTGTTTCGAATCACGCTTCGGAGCAGTGTTTCGAAACATCTGCGCTTCGAGATCTCGACACTGTGTCGAAACATCAGTTTCGCGTCTGCCATCCCTACAACACAGTATTTAGTGATTAAAAAATAAATAAATCTAAATTAAAACCAAGTTAATTAAAAGAAGTTTAAACTACATAACCTAGTACATGTATATAGTGCCTTCATGTGGCAGTTGATTGTTTGGCAAAGCTCCATGAGAGGCAGATACATGATCATAGTGACGTATTTTCACTATCACAACAAGAATCTCTGGCACATTCATTCTGTCTGAAAGACATTCAGAGAGAGAGAGAACACCTGAGCAAAACGACACAGGAAATTCCCCACAGTAATAATGACTTCAGGACAAGGTCAGTATAAACTTATTTTAAATACTTTTGATATTATACAGATAAATTTATCTTCTATAAAACTAGAAGACACCAGAAGAGAACAATAAAAATGACTGTTACTGAAATTATGAAGGTCTATTCAGTCTCAAAATGTGATAAAATACTAGAAATAAATTGAAAAAGTGCATACGTGTTAAGAACATTCCGATCCTTTTTGGTTAATTTCACAATTGAAAGTCCAAGATAAATACCAATGCATGCACTGAAAATGTGTATGTGTAAGTGGAATTTGTACTTAGTCTAATGCTATATCTGTTGACTTGCATGAATGGCCAAAATACAATTTTGTAATACAAAAACTGCTGAATTTAAAATGACCTAGTTTTGGTTATTTTGGCAACCCAGTGCTGGTTTCAACAGGGACGAACCCAGCATTGATTATTGTGACCCAGCTGGGTTGGGTTTAATCTTTTTTTTTACTATACAGCTATGTTGAATCCTCGTATTTTGTGTCTCACTGACTGGAAAAAGTCCTGCACGAAAGAAACTTCACTGCCCTGGAAACACAGAAGACCCTTGGACTTCGCTGCATTCAAAACCTTGCCTTTATCCTGGAAATAATGTAGTTTCATTATCACCGGCCTCGGGTGGCGTTCCAACAGTTCAGGTAGCTGCCCCAGATGAATAGATTAAAAAAAATACCAGCAAGTACATTTGTAGTAAATTGTCTTTTCCCATCACATACCAGATCAGAAAGGCATTTATTGTAAATTAAAATTAAGTAAATATTTGAAAAGTAGAAATACAACACCTCATTAATAATACAGTGTTATGTATGCTTACTGTAGCTGTAGGTAGGTTTTTGTCCCAATAAAGTGGCATTAATCTAATGAAATTTATAATAATTTACACTCATTGTTATTGCATACTGTTTTATAATGTACTCCAGTATTGAAGTATAAATATCTGCCACCTAACTACTATTTACATGCCTGTTTCTAAAGAAAATGTTTTACACTACTATTTTAGTGTAAACAGAATTGATCATTATTTGCACTTAGTGTAACTAAAATATATAGCTTTTTCCACTTAGTGTAACTGCCAAAAATATAATTGTTCATTTAAAGACAGTTAAGTGTTGATTTAGTTCTGTCCAATATGTAAAGTTCATCAATTATGAAACAATACTATACTGAAGCCTTGTTAACAAGCCTTTGTATAAACAAGGGCTAGCACATTTGTTTGTAAGGTAACTTTGACAGCTGTGCTGAATTAATGTTCAGTGTTTAATCATGTGACAACACTTAGTCATACTACTACATCATTTGTTGCTTATTGTATACTGTTTCACACACTATTCTTTAAAGAATAGTAGGGACTGTGTACTGGGCAGTAAGCAGTAAGCAAGTATGTCATTTCAAACACAGCCCTGTGTTGTTAGATCATTGGTTTTTGTGTAGTCTTGTCCTGGAAGGGCTCTTCCTCGCTCCTGCTCTGGACTGTTCGCTGTTGTTATAGTTGGATTTCTGCTTGGTTCTAGTAAGGTTCGTGCCCATTGCAGTCACTGCGCTACCAGTGGACTATTTCTCTTGCACCAAGATCTTGATCTCTGTCTGCTGCTCTCTGCTTCCTCTAGTAAACTGTTATTTGCTGAACTCGCATAGTGTACTTGACTACTTGTATTATTTAAACATGTAGTTAAGTATATCATATAAAGGGAATTTTAACATAATTACAATATATTGTAAATGATTAATCTATAAAAATAGATGGGCAATACATTATAAGTAATACATTTAGTATATATTGATTGTATATTAATCTTATTTATTTATAATAATAAGTAATTGTATTTTCTATGTATCATGAGTATATTTAAAAGTGTATGAAGGATAGTTTCAATTGTACTACAAGTGGTAACTAAATACTTTTTTTTTTTCAGAGATAGTATGTTAAAAGCACCTTTTAGTTTATATTCATGGTGTCTCAAAGTAGCAGAGTTGAGTACACTTAGATGTTCTTAAGACAAAAAAATATTCTTTAGTACTTCTTAACTACAAAATTAGTGTGCAAAAACAGCACTTTAAGTTAATTATGGAAGTGTACCAAGTCAAAGTCAAGTCAAAGTCAGCTTTATTGTCTATTCTGCCACATGTACCGTACATACATACAGATAATTGAAATTGCGTTACTCTCTTACTCCCTGGTGCATACAGATAACACTAAACACAAACAGTAGAACGCAAAAATACAGATAGTGTACAAATCAACATACATACATGCATACATACATACATACATACTGTACATACATATATATACACACACATACACACATACATACACAAAAATGCAACTATTACAAATAAGGACATGTAGGAAAAAAATCAAACATTAAATAAAGAAAATAAAAATAATAATATAAAAAAAATGGATAAAGTGGCATAAGGCACATGGCAGACAGTGCAAATCAGTGAAATAAACAAACAAACAAACAGTGCAGAATATAAATGGTGTAGTGCAAAGAGCTTATCAAGACTATTTAAAGTGACAAGGAGCAGTCTTTTTTATTCAGACTGTCAGAAGAGGTAGTTGAATGAATGAGGTCAGTCCAATGCTGTACAAGTGACCGGTGCTTGTCTCAGTGTGAGTGTGAGTGTGAGTGTGTGTGAATGTGGGTGGTGGTGGTGGTGGTGGTGGTGGTCGGGTGGGGGTCCGAGTTCAGTGATTCGTGGGGTAAGAGAGGGGAGGGGAGGGGAGGGGAGGGGGGGCAAGGAAGGGAGGGAGTTCAGCTTCCTGACAGCCTGGTGGATGAAGCTGTCTTTCAGTCTGTTTGTCCTGGCTTGGAGACTCCTCAGTCTCCTCCCTGATGGTAGCAGACTGAAGAAGTTATGTGTCGGGTGGGTGGGATCACCTGCAATGCTGAGGGCTTTGCAGGTGAGACGGGTGTTGTAAATGTCCTGGAGGGAGGGGAGAGAGACACCAACGATCTTCTCAGCTGCTCTCACTATCCGTTGAAGGGACTTGCGGCAGGACGCGTTGCAGGCGCCATACCACACAGTGATGCAGCTAGTCAGAATGCTCTCGATGGTGCCTCTGTAGAAGGTGCACATGATGGGGGCCGGGGCTCTGGCTCTTCTTAGTTTGCGGAGGAAGTAGAGACGCTGTTGTGCTTTCTTGGCTAGTGCTGCAGTGTTGTTGGTCCAGGAGAGGTCCTCTGTGATGTGTACACCCAGGAACTTGGTGCTGCTCACTCTCTCCACGGTCGCACCATTGATGGTCAGAGGAGCATGCTGAGTGTGCACTCTCCTGAAGTCAACGACAATCTCCTTCATCTTCTCCACATTCAGAGAGAGATTGTTGTCACTGCACCACCCGGCCAGGCGGCTCACCTCGCTCCTGTAGTTTGTCTCATCTCTGTGGCTGATGAGACCCACCACAGTCGTGTCATCCGCAAATGTAATGAAGCGGTTGGAGTTGTGTGACGGTGTGCAGTCGTGGGTCAGCAGAGTGAAGAGGAGGGGGCTCAGCACACATCATTGGAGGGCCCCTGTGTTCAGTGTGATGGTGCTGGATGTGTTACTGCCGACCCGTACTGCCTGAGGTCTCCCGGTCAGAAAGTCCAACAGCCAGTTGCACAGCGACGTATTGAGCCCCAGCTGGAACAGTTTATGGATGAGCTGTTGAGGGATGATTGTGTTGAATGCTGAACTGAAGTCTATGAACAGCAATCTGACATACGTGTCTGTTTTGTCTAGGTGTGTGAGGGCTGGGTGGAGGGCAGTGGCGATGGCATCATCGGACCTATATGCAAACTGGAAGGGGTCCAGGGAGGGGGGGAGGACAGACTTGATGTGCTGCATGACTAACCGTTCAAAGCACTTCATGAGAATAGGAGTGAGTGCTACTGGACGGTAGTCATTGAAGCAGGATGAGATGACTTCTTCGGGACTGGAATGATGGTGGTAGCTTTGAAGCATGTGGGGACAACAGCCTGGCTTAGTGAGATGTTGAAAATGTCTGTGAAGACATCAGGAAGACATCCACTGCACAGTCTCTCAGTACACGCCCAGGAATGTTGTCAGGACCCGGAGCTTTGCGTGCATTGATCCTGCTGAGGGATCTCCGCACGCTGTTCGGGGACAGCGTCATCATCTGGTCGCCGGAAGGAGGTGGAGTCTTCTGTGCAGTGGTGCTGTTTTGTGCCTCAAAGCGAGCAAAGAAGGCATTCAGCTCGTTCAGCAGGGGGATGGTGCTGTCACAGGTCTGTGGTGGGGGCTTGTAGTCCGTAATGGTCTGAATCCCCTGCCACAGGCTCAGAGTGTCTCTGCTGTCACTGAAACGGTGGGCTATCCTCCTGGAGTACTGTCTCTTGGCCTCTCTGATGCCGCGGGATAGGTTGGCCCTAGCTGTCCTTAGGCCCTCCTCATCTCCAGCTCTAAAGGCAGCATTCCGAGCCTTCAGAAGTCTGTAGACCTCCCCTGTCAGCCATGGCTTCTGGTTGGCATGGACAGTGATAGTCTTTGTGACCGTTACATCATCAATACACTTGGTGATGTAGGCAGTGACAGTCTCTGAGTACTCTTGGAGGTCTGTGGTGTTGTTGTATGTGGCAGCCTGTTTAAACATATTCCAGTCAGTGGTGTCGAAACAGTCTTGAAGTGCCTCTGACGACCCTTCCGGCCACACTTGAATCTGTTTGTGTATTGGTTTGATGACTTTAACAAGCGGTCTGTGTGCAGGCATTAGCATGACAATGATGTGGTCTGAGGCTCCGAGGTGGGCGAGGGGGAGAGCCTTGTATGCTCCTCTCTGGGTGGTGTAAACAAAGTCCAGCGTATTTTTTTCCCTTGTTGGAAAGTCAACATGCTGTTGAATTTTTGGGAACACACTCTTTAAGTCTGCATGATTAAAGTCTCCAGCCAAGATGAGAAAAGCATCTGGGTGGGATGTCTGCTGCTCACTGATGTGCTGGTACAGATCATTCAGTGCCTCACTCCTGTTATTGTTGTTAGAGCTGGGAGGGATGTATACAGCAACGAGCAGTATGGCTGTATATTCCCTCGGTAGATTGAACGGCCGGCACTTACTAATCATAAATTCCACCAGGGGTGAGCAGTGTTTGCAGACCACAACAGCGTCGCGGCACCATGCGTTATTGATGTAAACACAAAGCCCACCGCCGCGTCTCTTACCTCCCTCGACGAGAGCTCTGTCTGCTCGATAGCATGTTAGCTGCTCGAGCTGAATGGCACAGTCCGGAACGCTGTTGTTAAGCCATGTTTCCGTAAACACAAAAACACAACAGTCTCTTACAGTCCTCTGAGTAGAGCGAAGTAGTCGGATGTAGTCCAGTTTATTGTCCAAAGAGCGTACGTTCGCCAGTACGATGGTGGGGATAGCTGGCTTGTGTGGATTAGCCGCTAGCCTAGCTCGGATACCTCCGCGCTTACCCCTCTTCTGCTTCCTCTAACGCCGCTTGTAGCGCCTCCGCTGTGGGCGAGATGCAGTAGTGGGGGTCGGTGATGGTGTAGGCCTCCGGAGCAGACCAAGGTACTGCAGCTCTTCGGCGTGCGAGGAGTTTAACTCTAAAAATGTGGTTCTGCCTATATCGAGCAGAAACTCATGACTGTATCAAGTTCAAGTTCAAGTTCAAGTTGAGCTTTATTGTCATTCCGCTGCATGAAATGTCGTGCCTCACAGGACCACGGTGCTACATAAATACAGACATACAACAATGAAGTAAAACACTATAAACCTATACACAACACTAACCTACTGACAGATTTGACTAGGTATATTATATATAAATGTTTACCCTATACAACTAAAGATAAAGATAGAAAATACAAACAATACAAACTGTTTACCCTAAATGTTTATCCTATACAACTAAAGATAAAAAATACAAACTATACAAACTATGCGAATGCTTCACATAAATACTGTACATGTGCAGAGAGAAACATTGGGAGTCAGCAGCTGGCTGGGGAACAGTACAAGATGATTTGTAGTGCATGAGCATGTAAACATACAAATATTGCTGAGTCTTTTGTGGGATTGTGTACACATAGCAGTGTTAGGAAAAGTGTCTAGTGCATAGAGGAGAGTGTGTTACTACAGGTGGTTTGTACAGGCCCACTCACCTGTGTGTAGCACACTTGGATTGCACAAAAAAAAAAAAAAAAAAAAAGTTTACAGTTTTTTCTTTGGTGTGGTAAGGTTGGGGGATGTTTGGAGAGGGGGGGGGGGGGGTCCATGTTTCAGGAGGTAGTGGTTTGCATGGAGTTTCAGAGGGAGGCGGGGTGATCTGAGTTCAGGGCTCTCACAGCCTGGGGGAAAAAGCTGTTGAGCAGTCTGGCGTAGCGGGCTCTGATGCTCCGGTACCGTCTTCCTGATGGTAGGAGCTGGAAGAGACTGTGGGAGGGGTGGGTGGGGTCCTTCACGATGCTGTTGGTTTTTCTGGAGCATCGTGCAAGGAACATGTCCAGGATGGATGGGAGAGGGGCACCGATGATCTTTGCAGCAGTTTTCACTGTCCGCTGGAGGGTCTTGCGGTCAGCAGCACTGCAGTTCCCGTACCAGACAGTGATGCAGCTGGTCAGCACACTCTCAATGGTGCCCCTGTAGAATGTGGTGAGGATGGGTGGTGGGAGACTTGCTCTTTTCAGCCGGCGGAGAAAGTGTAGGCGCTGTTGTGCCTTCTTGGAGAGTGACATGGTGTTGGTGGTCCAGGTGAGATCCTCTGTGATGTGCACCCCCAGGAATTTAGTGTTGCTGACTCTCTCCACAGTCGAACTGTCGATGGTCAGTGGGGGGTGGTCAACGGAGTTTCTCCTGAAGTCCATCACAACCTCCTTTGTCTTCTCCACATTGAGGGACAGATTGTTAGTGCCATACCGTTCCACCAGCTGTGTCACTTCCTCTCTGTAGTGCGTTTCATCGTTGTTGCTGATGAGACCTACCACTGTTGTGTCATCAGCAAACTTGATGATGTGGTTGGAGCTGAACTTGGCAGTGCAGTCGTGGGTCAGCAGCGTGAAGAGCAGCGGGCTGAGCACACAGCCTTGTGGGGCACCTGTGCTCAGTGTGATAGTGCTCGAGGTGTTGTGGCCGACACGGACTGACTGAGGTCTTCCGGTTAGAAAGTCCAGGATCCAATTGCAAAGGGAATTGTTAAGGCCCAGCAGGTTTAGTTTATTTATGAGCTGTTGTGGGATAATTGTGTTAAATGCTGAGCTGAAGTCGATGAACAGCATTCTAACGTAGGAGTCTTTATTTTCTAGGTGGGTAAGAGCCAGGTGGAGGGTGGAGGAGATTGCATCGTCCGTAGAGCGGTTTGGACGGTATGCAAACTGCAGCGGGTCAAGTGTGTTGGGGAGGCTGTTTTTGATGTTGTGCATGACTAAGCTCTCAAAGCACTTCATCATGATTGGAGTCAGTGCTATGGGACGGTAGTCATTTAGACAGGACACAGGTGATTTCTTTGGTACCGGTATGATTGTTGTGGATTTGAGACATGTGGGGACGACTGCCTGGCTCAGCGAGGTGTTGAAGATATCTGTTAGGACATCCGTCAGCTGTGCAGCACAGTCTTTCAGTACACGGCCAGGTATGTTGTCAGGACCCGCAGCCTTGCGTGGGTTAATCCTAGATAGGGTCTTCCTTACGTCGGCTGGAGACAGACAAAGCACCTGGTCGTTGGGAGGTGTGGGCAGTTTTTGTGCAGGTGTGTCATTCTGCATTTCAAACCGTGAATTAAAGTGGTTGAGTGCATCGGGGAGGGATGTGTCCTCATCACAGGCCTGTGGCGGGGGCTTGTAGTCAGTGATGGTCTGAATGGCTTGCCACAGGCTCCATGTGTCTCTGCTGTCTGTGAAGTGATTGTTGATTTTTTGAGCATGTGACCGTTTTGCATTTTTGATGCCACAGGACAGATTGGCTCTTGCTGTTTTGAGGGCTGCTTTATCTCCTGATCTGAATGCTTCATCTCTGGTTTTTAGCAGCCCACGAACCTCTGCTGTCATCCATGGTTTCTGGTTTGCACGTGTGGTGATGGTCTTGGTGACTGTCACATCTTACACTTTAAGTATAACACTTAAAGACAGGTAGACGAGACGATTATGTACAAAAACATTACGACTTACAAGACAAAAAACACCGTTCTGTCGGGAGAGAGAGAAGCCGCTGCGTCTGTTGTGCGCGCCGCCATCTTGGAGTAGAGCCTTTTGCCTTTTGATTACGAGTTGTTCCAAGCCATCTCCATACTTTTTTCTTCCCATCATTCTGGTACATGTTGATCTTAATTTCAGTCGTCAAAAAATGCTTTTCCAGTAGTCTTGTTTTTTTTTTTTTTAAATTTATGTTTTTTTGGCAAAGTCTAATCTGGCCTTGTTTGCACCTTGAGGTGAATCCTCTGTATTTCCTCTCGTGAAGTCATCTCTTGATTGTAAACATTAACAGTGACACTTCTGCCTCCTGGAGAGTGTTCTTCTCTTTGCTGGATGTTGTGAAAGAGTTTTTCTTTACCACCACTGTTGTCCTCTGTGGACATCCAGGCATTTTTTATGTTCAGAGTTTCTGCAGATATGAACAAGTTGAATTTAAGACTTTTTAAGACCTTTTTAATACCACCTTAAATGAAATTTAAGACCTAAAAAATTAGTATTTCCATAATGTGTAATGGAAATACACATTATATTACATACATGTAATATATGATGTGTTTAATGTAAAAAGAAAACAAAATATCATTGCGGTCATAAATGATATTTATTACAATGATATGCTGTTAACTTTTCATATCAGCAGACAATATTCCATACAAAATATCCCCACAAAAGTACTGCATCACCGAGATTTTTGGTGGTGTAAACAATTTATTCTGAAGCATTATTTTCATCAGTGTTCTATCAGCTTTTACATACTTAAATCTGCATATTTTATTTATCTTTACAAAGGCCCTTTTCATCCTTTTTAAATGTATGCATCTTTTATGTCAAATTATTACAATTAATCAATAAAGATACACTATAGGCTTTTACCAGTCAGATTAAAAAACTGACCCTGCAAAATTACAACCGCAATAAATTATGTTATGAGATTAATATTTTAAATACATTTTTGGATATACAAATAAGAAATGTTGGGGGGTAATGCATATTTTTAAACTTATTGAACCACCAGTAGGTGGCAGTAAGTCACTTAATGAGTGAGTCAACCGATTCATTCAAAACGCGGAATCATTCAGTAACAAACACCGTTGCTTGGAGAATGTGCAAATCTTTGTATGGAACTATTTTCGTTGGTGAAATAGAACAAAACAGTAAACATTGTGTCTAAAACGTAAGTAATGTAATAACTACTTGACTACTAAACTACTTGTTTATTGAACTAAATTCAATGTGACATTTGCAATCGTGAAATATTCAGCAAAATAGCCCCCTTGTCATGGTATGTCACTTAACTAACATGACATAATTTTATGAATAAACTAAGCATTTTGAATTTATACCACAGTGTGTTTCTTCCGAGTTTCTTTATGTTTGTTGTTGCACATTTAAGTTAGACGTCTCTCACAAAGAGACAGACAGTGTCTCAACAGTGCGACCTTGATAACAGAAATAGACTTATCCAATATCAATCGCTGTTTACGCTGCATGTAATAAAATCAGAAGAATCATTCTCGCGTTTCGATGCTTCGCTGGTTATTTTTGTGTCACTTAAATTTTAATCAGGCTATTTGTCTGGTCGGGTAAGTAAAAAAAATAAAATAATTAAAACTAGCTAAAAGTTATTTTATTATTGAGAACATCATATAAAAAAAGAAGGTAGTTCGACCTGAATTCTGCTTCTGCAATTCTCTCTGATGATGCAGTAACTTCGCGCGGGGGAAGAAAAAAAAATCTTCGGTCTGTCCAATGATTGTAAATAGTCACTGGGTCCGTCAGACTGAAAAATATATTTTATTGGTAATGTGACCAAAAATATTTAAGACCCATTGAGTCTGAATTTAAGACATTTTAAGACTTTTTAAGGACCCGCGGACACCCTGTATGTTGCTGAGCTCACCAGTGTGTTCTTTTTTTTCTCAGAATGTACCAAACTGTTGATTTGGCCACTCTTAATATTCCTGCTATCTCTCTGATGGATTTGTTTTTTGTTTTTGAAGCCTAACAATTGTCTGTTTTACTTGTGCGTAGAGCTCCTTTGACCACATGATGTGGGTTCACAGCAACAGCTTCCAAATATAAATGGTACACTTAGAATCAACTCAAGACTAGAGGTCTTCACGGGTCCAAAAATTCATGCACGGAACTGACCCGGACCCGTATTTTATTTGAAAATGGGACCCAAACCCGTGCAGACCCTTAAATGTACTACCCGGACCCGACGCTGACCCGACCATTATTCGAAAGTTGGATCTGAACCCGGCTGGGAAGACACAGACCCGACTGCACCTGATTGGCACATATTGCACAGCAAACTGCTATTAAATTAATAACAAGTTTCCCTTAAATTCCCTTACTACTGTTAGTAGCTTTCTCCCTGACTGCGATGCATACAGTCCTCCTAGCCAATAAATTTCCATCCATGTTAGGCTGTTACTCTCTCTTGCCGACTGAAAGAGCCTTCTTTATCCGCTCATTATTACAGTTTTAAAAGTCTACTTGCTGTCACGGTAGGAGATGGATGACTAATGCAACTTCAAGTCGTCTTCGACTGTTGCGTTTGTTTGCAATTATTTATTAGCAAAAATGCGTTACACTTTACTGTGTTTAATAACAGGTGTGTCTCTTCAGTTTTGTTTCAGCTTTTTTTTCCCACATTCACTCATGAAGGAATCCATGATCACCATCCACTTGCAGGCTACTACATTAACCCACGCTCTGTTTCTGGCGGCTGAGGTAACACGTGTTGTTTTTTTTGGGGGGTTTTCACCTTATTTCCCACTCACACTTTTCTCATCCTAATTTTACAAACTGCAAGTTACAAAACACACACATGCTGACTGACACTGATCTCTGGCGGGTGCGGTGTTCTCCGATCAACTCAGGTTATTACTGTAGAATATCAGAGACTAACTCAGACAAAATTTCAGATGCGATCAGAACATTGAAACCTGAGGAGCTAACATTCCAGAGAGAGACCAAGGAAACGTCATAAATCAGATTCCTAGCTCAGCCCGTCTGAAGCAAGCAAACTAACCAACTCATTCACAGAATGGCTTGCAACATTAAAACAAAAGAACACTTATTGATAATTCCAATTCGTTAAGGAGACTGTCAAATTTGGGGCAAGTAATCAAGATTAATGGTCACCAGATGACCATCACATGGGTTCCACGCTGAAAACCCACGAGCTACAGACTTGCTT